>OZ038512.1:79145505-79220505 GCA_964036315.1 Acanthosepion esculentum
TGATTAGCTGCCGTCAGAAAACGTCTTTCGTCTTTTACACCGGGCAACCAATAATTGGTGTAATAACAATACCATATGCTGGGCATATAGAAAAAAATTTGTATTTTTTTTATTATCGGTAAACCATTATTCTCTATCTTAATAAACGCTTTTAGGGAAATATCCCTAATGTTGATTATAAAAGAGACACATTATTAGTACAATTTAAAGGCATTTTTTCTAGGGAAGTTTCTGTAATTTCTAGGTTACTCCATAAGGACTGTACTCTAAAATTTTAATCCCATGCAAAGTAGGATCCGAACGTAATGCCTCCTATTTATCTTCATGGAACACAGGGAGAACAATAATGCCATTAGATAGAGTAATTTTTCAACACTAAAAATTTATTTGCACCGTTTTCATACAGCTTAGTCTAGATTTTTTAATCGATTTGAATAACGATACGTTCACGATCTTCCTGCTTTAATTGTTACCTGTAACGAAAGACATGACTTACCTCGGAATTCGAAACGAGCGCGAATGTGTCTTGCCTGCAAAGGGATGACAAAAAAGAAAAGTGGCCGCTATTGAATACACAATTTATGTGCGCCTATCTCGTCAAAATCGAGACGATGTTTGCACACATGCAAATTTTGGCCGTCTTGGAATAGCATAAAACGCGGGGTGCCAGCATCACCAAAAACAGAGGTCATTCGGCAGACTGCGTGTGTTAGAGTTGGACGTACAGACAGACAGACAGACTGACAAAGAGGAAGTTGAAGTAGGTGCGGCTGAGTTCTGTAGTTGCCCAGTGTAACTGCCGAGAAAGGGAGCCACGCAATCCATTTCCTTGAGGCGACCGAAGAAGAAAAAAAACAAAAAAAAAAACAGCCGGCCTACCCCCTCATCATCATTTATTTTTTTTCTACATTAACTCTTTAATTCCGACAATGATTTCACCCCAAATATAAATTTACAGTTTTGCAGGGGAGATAAAATGTGATACTGAAATGCGAAGGTGCATAGCGAAAGAAGCTTTCAAAAATCTAAGCAAAGTATAAAGTAACAGGAAAAATTAGTTAGAAACAAAGAAAGAAGTACTGAACTGTTACAATAATATCAGTCCTCCTATACATCATTGACTACTGGACAATCTCCTCACAGATGAGCAAGATCCTTGATTAAACCAATGTTTTCTGATTAATTTATTAAAATCACTATTTAATAAAAGATGAGAAAATATTGATTTAGTTCTGATTTCTATTCTTTTTCTGATCAAAGATATCGCCTGCGGATATTGGCTGATAATGATAAGAATAAACAGTGAAACATTTGCAGATTTTGTTTATTAATCAAATAATGATTACCGGCAGATATATTTTTAAAGTTGATTTTTTTTTCTATAGAGAAAATATTGTACGGATGTTGTTAAACCAGGAAAGAAATATCGACAAATTCAACTTTTGTCTGATAATCAAATATTGATTAAAACTTAACTTAAAAGTCGACAGGTGAGCCGGGGGAATAACATATCTAAATTAGCGTTGCGAATTTCGTGATTAAGTTTGAGAAAAAGCAAATTAAATAAAATTTGACATGTTCATATTCTTCATTCATATTTCAAAACTTTCCTGATTATGTTTCTTGACAAATTGATCTTTATATCCAGTGTACGGTGAAATCCTTTGTGTGTGTGCGCGTACGTGTGTGCGTGCGCCTGTGTTTGTGTGCGTGTGTGTGTGTGCGCATGTAAATGCCAGATATAACTAATATATATATATCTGTAAGAGGACAATATGAATAAAGACAACAGGAAAATTTAGCTGACGCGTTTTCGTCTGTTCGTTGCAATCGCAAACTAACAACGACATCATTTTCTCACTTTCGTCAATTAGACATTAATTACGTCACATAGATTTTTTTTTTTACTCCTGTGGCAGTGGAGACTTCAGGTGTTATTGGCCCTCGTTCGATGGCGTTCCTTCGGGGGATTGGCGCGATTGCGTCTCGATTAAGGAACGAGCCTCGCGAAACGGAGTGGCTCTTGCAGCGTGTCTCACTGGCGACGGTTCGAGGTAATGCTTTCTCCATCATAGCGGCTGGCAGAGGATAGAAAAAAATGTTTATAGTTACGTTGTTCTGGAATTGTCATCATTGGTCGACTGAACTTGCTTTGTTTCAATGACTTTTGTTTTGTTATTATTAATTACTTTATTACGTCACATACCACGCGCGCCATAATTTGCCTCGACTTTTCATTTAACCTCGTCAATATTCATATGCGTCTCTTAAATTAAAATAATGTTAAAAAACTAACAGCACAACAAGAAAATTAAAAAAATAATTAACAATACTTTTACTTTTGGTTATAAATACTCATTGCAAAAAAAAAAAAATACGTCACACTTGCTCAGAGAAAGTCCATCAGAGAAATAAACGCGTTGGCTAACATAAGGTTTCTTTTTGTCTTTATTCATATATATATATATATATATATATATATATATATATATATATATATATATATATATATCAGGTCATCCCATAAGTTCCGTCCGAATTTTGAATAAAGAAAACAAGTGACCAAATGTTACATTTAATTACAGATTCAATCAACAATGTATTTTCCCTGATTATCTATGATTCCTTCCATCTATTAACAAACTTACTAATTCCATTACTGTAAAATTCTTTTGGCTTTGATTCGAAGAACTCACAAATGTCAGTTTTAACCTCTTCCTGTGTTACAAAAGCTGTTTCTTCCAAATGATTCTGTAAGCTACGAAACAAATGGTAGTCTGAAGGAGCAAGGTCGGGAGAATAAAGTGGATGAGGAAAAATTCATAATTCACTGTTTTCAAGGATACAGAGAAATCCACTGATCCAGACAAGGGGTGGTAGCGTGTTAATTTTCATTAACTTTTGTTGTATCAGTTATTAGTTACGTTCGAAAAAGGGGCTATGTTTAGGTATAGGTAGGGATGAGTCGTGTTTCGACTAAGGGAAAAAATGTTGGGGTTGCTTGACAATAAACAGAATGAGCCCCTATAAATAGCAGGAAAGGAATTTGGGGTTGCTTGACAACAAGCAGAATGACCTAAGAAAGTGAGTAAGAATCGGTTACCTACGCTCACGTGACATCATTAAGTGGAATTTTTGTATTGTAAATTTAGTTTCCCGATGACCTCTAACGACAACAATGCGATTGTGAGGGATGAGAAATACACCCAGAAACCTGTTCCATTAAATGTGTAAGGAATAAGGACATTTCATGCCGGAGATCTTGGATGCATTTGACTATTTAATGTGTAAAGGATAAAGGAATATGTTACCCAATCATCTCGTATGCAATCTAAGCAACCAAGGGAAAACGGAACACAAATATTTTTCCGCAATCTTGTATTTTGTATTGCTAAAGAAAGGACAACCAACTTTTGTGAACAACAACTTTCTCTTTCTGTTATTACGAACATTCGAACTCAAACGTTTGAATTGACATCCAACATCAGTTAAGTGTTCTTTTATTAATTGTACGTCTATCACACCATACTTTTCACAGATTTTGTATTATCTTGCATAAAATTTATTTACTGATGTTAATCTTGTGCTTGTTGCTTGTCGGTACATCTTCGTGTGTTCCTATCTGAGCGAATCCAGCTTTTTTTTTTTACCTGGGGTTCATATTTTTATACGTTACGAATTCGTAACATTATCTATCTATCTATCTATCTATCTATCTATCTATCTATCTATCTATCTATCTATCTATCTATCTATCTCATTCTGTTCGTATCTCTCTATCTGTCTCATTCTGTTCGTATCTATCTATCTATCTATCTATCTATCTATCTATCTATCTATCTATCTATCTGTCTCATTTTGTTCGTACCTCTCTATTTGTGTCATTCTGTTCATATCTATCTATCTATCTATCTATCTATCTATCTATCTATCTATCTATCTATCTATCTATCTATCTCATTCTGTTCGTATCTCTATCTGTCTCATTCTGTTCGTATCTATCTATCTATCTATCTATCTATCTATCTATCTATCTATCTATCTATCTATCTATATATCTATCTATCTATCTATCTACTCACACATCCATATCTGTCTGTGTGTTTTGAAAAATTCAATCGAAAAAATCAGAAAAAAATAAAAACCCCAACATGATCACTCCAATGATACGAAACCAAAAATCAGCAAACTAATTCGCTTGTCCACTTGGGGGATTGCCCTATAATAATAATAATAATAATAATAATAATAATAATAATAATAATAAAAGAATAGTAACGTTGGTAATAGAACAATTCTCAAATTACTATACTGAATAGATTTCACAACTAAAAAAAAACACTCAGACCGACTAGAAAATAGAAATGTGAAGACGTAATATTTGAAAAAACAAAAAGATCGAACTGATATACCACGCATAAACATAATACATACAGATAGTCACAACATTATGACTAAAAATTCCTAGGTAGTAGCTTATGAAAACCAAAAGTAATCAGACATTGGACACAGTGTATATTTAAATTTTCACAAGTAACAAAAAAGTTTCAAATTTAAAAAAGGATTAAGCAAAAATTTGCTCTTGGCTTTTAACCAAACTTGTTTAAATGAAAGATTGCTATTCAAATACATCCAATATATATAAATAAATAATTATCGGAGTTTGTCCATTTCATAATGTGTGACGTCATTTGTTTACATTTGTTACGCCATGAGCAGTTATGACTGTACGTGAGAGATTCATGGAAGATTGAAGTTTATAAGCAGTAAATTCGACCTTGCCAACCGAACTATCCTTAGTGGCCGAATCGGTTAAGGCACGTCAGGCTATATGACGGTTCCGTATAGGACACAGGTTCGAATCCTGTCGGAGGACGAATATTTTCTATGAAAATTTCTCGGACATTCATGCCGGTAAATGTTATTTAATACTGTTTATTATAAACAGAGCATTTACTTAAATACTTGTATCTATAAAAACAATGTTAAACATAAAAATGTCTTTAAATAATTGTCGGACTTTTTCCATTTCATAATATATATATATATATAAATTTTTTTTTTTCTAAAAAGTGATGGATTATTTTATATATTAATTCGAGAGATTTTATTGCTTAAACGTTATTTTTAGTGGATGCCCGTATTGTAGTAGACGGCCCGTTTATTTATTAAATGTAGATTTATATTCGTCTACCGGCTTGGATATTTGAGGAGTCTTATTAAAGAAAAATATGTGCTCTCCGATAGTATTCGAACCTGCGTCCACCTCGACAGAGGGAAACCGTCGTAAGATCCGACGTGCTTTACACCGGCTCGACAACGAAGTGCGTCGGTAACCAGCAAAGGTTGAATAGTGACTTTCAAAACAAATCTGTCCCTGTTTCTCGAAATACACACATACACACACACACACACACACACACTCATACGCGCACATACATATATATATATATATTGACAGTTTGATATGTTTTTGTTTTTTACAGATGATTAACCTTTTACAGGTTATTTAAAGCAAGAAAATAATTTTAGATTGTAAGAATTGTGTGGAAATGATAATGATTTACTGATCCAGGTCCTACAATTTAATCCATAGGTGAGGGGAGATGTCGATTCTTACCTGTCCCAATGTGGTTTGTGCGTATATAACGAACCCAACTGCAATTAGAACTCCGCTCTTCGAATTCCCTATTCCGAATCGTTATTCATTGCATCACCTGCATATGCAAGATTTCAGCACCTGGTATAGACAAGCGATCACCCACCTAGGTACTAAACAGACCCGTCGATGTTTAACATGTGATCGTAGGAGAACTGTGGTTTCAACGTGATATATATATATCTATATCCTTATTCCTCCACAGCTGAACACTTTAATCAATCAAGACACTCATTAGACAACTGCAAATGCTTATTGATAGATTCCGATTTTAGTTCCACATACACACGCAGATTTTAAAATTAGACACATATAAACTAGGGTTAAACAAAGACTTGGGAATTTTAAATCTGTATAAATATTTCAATAGTTAAAAAATTTCTTTAGATATAGTTAAAAAAAACCTTTTTAAACAACATCTAAAATATTATCGTTAACTTCTGAATACAGTTATTTAATTAATTTCTGACGAAAGTTCGGTGCGATCTGAAATATCAAATATATATAAAAAAATATAAATACTTTCACAAAAAACATTCAATTTTTTTTCTTTTAATTTGCAACTTTTCAGTTGTTTTCTCCATGTATATATATATATATATATATATATATATATATATATATATATATATATATATATATATATAATATTAGTGGTAAATATACACATATATATGCAATCATATATCTAAAATATATAAATATATAGACATACATACATAAACATACATATCTATATGTACAAAAAATAACTCCAAGAGGATAGAATCCAGGTAGAGCTCACTGTCCAGGACAGAGTAAGGATATAATAAAAAGACTTAAACACTAATATTCTACGGTCATAATTTATTCCATTGCAATCGTAAATACGATCCAATTCGTCAGACCTACAAATTTTTTGAATTTGTAGGTCTGATGAATTGGATCATATTTACGATTCCAATGGAATAAATTATGACCATGGAATATTAGTATTTAAGCCTTATTATATATATATATATATATATATATATATATATATATATATATATATATATATATATATGAATTTTATCGAAGACGACCGAGAAGGTACTGCGAGTATGTTTTTAATTCAATTTTTCTTGTATTCGTAAAATTATACGCTTATAAAGCGTGCAAAATCAGTTCAAATGTTACATATATTCAACTGCTTATATACAGGGTGCGATGGGTAAATTGTCGCTATTTTATATTTTTTATTTCGCCTATGCGCGTTGTTTGTTTTTGATTTTATCATCTTCACGGTATAGTAGGATCAGATTTTCACCGTCTATGAGAAAAAAGAACCCCCCCACCAAAAAAAACCCCGCAAATGACGCAAAATTTCCGCCAGAATTTTGGGAACGGCATACTGTACTGCTTGGCGCCGGAATCTCCAGTACGAACATTTCAGAGTGTCAATCTGAGAACAGTGCTGAGGATTCGGAAACATTTGAATGATATATCCAGTCAACACGAAGGTGTTTGGAGTAATCACTAGCGACGTTATGCCTCCTTTCATCTTCCCACAGGGCTTCAGACTCAACGCGGCCTTCAGGCTCAACAAGTGCCTTGAGGGGTTGTGCTGCCCCGGGTCAAGAGGAGAGAAACTTGTCTGGCAACAAGACACTTCCACATCAGCAGGATAACCATAACTCATAGCTGTCAGACAATTTTTGAAAACGCATCACCCCTTACATCTGGCTACCTAACTCCCCAGACTGCAACCCCTTGATTATTATGTGTGGGGCGCACTTGATCGAGAGACCAACAAAACTCCTTGTAACACCAAAGATGGACTGAAAGCAATGATTATAGCAGCATTTACCAACTTAAACAAGAAGCCCGTCCGGAAGAGTTGCAGGAAAATCCGAAGTCATCTGGAGGCTGTGGTTGTTGAAGCCAGTGGTGATTTTATTGAATAAATTTAATCTTTAGTAGTTCAAGATATTTTCGTGTAATTTGGGTAAATATATCTGTTAAAATGAGATGTCAGTGTTATTTTCATTTTTGCGTCATTTAGACGAAAATTTATCCATCGCACCCTATATATTCAAGCGTCTTGAGAAAAAACGAAAATAAAAACAACAAAACAAATCAAATGAAAGCTAATATCTATCTATCTTTCTATCTATCTATCTATCTATCTATCTGATATAAATATAGTTCCAATGTATGCTATATTCATGGGTAAATGTGCTTAATATCAGTTATAAGGCGTATGTAGATATAAATTAAATTAGTATGTAGATATAAATTAAATTAGTAGTGTAGCAGTGTACGCAGTCTCTGACTGTGCGCTGCTCCTGTCGAACTCTCTGCTTTGGCAGAGAGGAACCCGGACGAGGCTTTGCCGCAGGGCAAAGTGTCGTCCGGGGAGGTAGACAGTCCCTGAACCCGTTTATACGGGTTGTAAATGGGCATATTTTTGGCCGAGCCTACGGGCTCGGTAAGCCCACATTAAACCGGCCTTGTGCCACATTCGACCCACGTGGGAGGGTTGTTAAATACCGTAGATATAAATTAAATCAGCAATAAGGTCAACACCGAGTGACGACAGTCTGTTTCATGTGTATGAATTTCTGGGTATTAAAACCTAATGTCTTCATCAGCCATTGCTCATATTGCAATTTTTGCTGTTATCATTTTATGTTTTTACCAGAGCTCATATTGCAATTTTTGTTGTTATTGTAGAGGACCTGGGGGGTGAAGATGAAAGGAAACACGTGCAACATTGTTATATATATATACAGGAACCCCTCTATTACTGCGACTAATGTGTCCATTAAAAGATACGCGCTAATCGAAAACGCATTAATCTAATATAATATAATATAATAACTTATAGGAAATATAATAACTTATAGGAAATATGATAACTTATAGGAAATATGATAACTTATAGGAAATGATGTAATTTGTAACTCAAATTTTAGTCTCATTCGCAATTAATTTCTAATTTGTGGACTTTTTAATTAAAATATAGGGACATATTTTCTATTTTCAAAATTTTCTGAATATATCTTAATCATTCGTTCAGGGTGATGCAGAGAGAGAGAGAGGGAGAGAAAGAGAGAGATAGAGAGAGAGAGAAAGAGAGAGAAAAGAGAGATAGAGAGAGAGACAAAGAGAGAGAGAGAAAGAGAGAGATAGAGAGAGAGAGAAAGAGAGATAGATAGATAGATAGATAGATAAATAGATAGATAGATAGAGAGAGAGAGAGAGAGAGAGAGAGAGAGAGAGAGAGAGAGAGAGAGAGAGAGAGAGAGAGAGAGAGAGAACGTTTTTGAAAATAATAGTTAATTCAAAAACGTCTGCCTTTTCGGCCTAAACCCTGGATATTAACCTGAAAAATTTATAATATTTCAATAATAAATGCATACACCCTTTATGTTTCGATATTTTAAATAAATGTAAATTTCTGTATCTAATTAAATCGTCCATCTTTTTTAACAAAAATCAGAAATTTCCTTTTAAGACCTTCAAAATAAACATGAAAAAAAAATCTAAATATTCAAAAAAATTTAGCACAGACAAATATTCAAATATGTATTTTTATTATCGGCTCATATAAAATTAATCGATTTATAACCGTCCATTTTTTTAAAAACACTGCTGTAATTACTTAGATAACGTAATACTTGACAAACAAAATAATTATCCATTTTTCATTTTTAAATTTTAGACAATTTTGAATTAATCGGTAACAATATAAAAATCAATTTTCAATTACTATGTTTAAAATGAAGAATGCTTTATCGAACTAATCGAGTATTCTGTATACTAATCGAAAACGCACTAATCGAGGGATTCCTATATACATATACATATACATACATACATATATATATATATATATATATATATATATATATATATATATATATATATATATATATATATATATATATATATATATATATGTATATAAAAGAAGAGAGATAGTAGACGAGGAAAAGATGGAGATAAAAAAGGCAGAGAAATAGACATTAATTTTCTTGGAAACTTGCTTGGTATTCATTATTCCGCTGTGGGACTGCAATAATTTTAATCATTTTGATATTATGTCCTAAAGGAAGTACATATAATAAAAACTGAAGTCACTGAAGCAGTACACGTACAACACATACAACGCATATACACGTAACGCACATACACAATATACACAACGTAATAGGCATTAGGTGCAGATAAAGTAATTAGATATAAAATATACACAAAACAAACACTTCACGTATAAGCATTTTCGATGATGGCATGATTTGCTATCTGATCCAATGCCAGATTTTGTTGTTGTCTTATATTTAATCGTATTTTTTTTTGTTAAAATTTGCAAAATCCCCTGAAATTATTCATAGCTTTTTGTGGTTCAGTTTACAGTGAAATCATATCCGATTCAAGCTGCTCTATATGCGAATCTAATCACAAAGGAAATATGTTGCCATGATTTCAATGTTTGAACCGCATCCATCCCAACCCATTTTTCTTTCCCTCCAAAATGCCATTCTATCTATGCCGGGTTCAGTATCACTCTCTATGAACAAGAATTCATCAGATATTAAGAATGCTATTATGAATATATATAAAATAGGTTCTCTCTTCAAAAGAAATTACTTTCACCGAACGACAGACAATGATTCTCGTTTCACACGAGAAGCAAATTAAACATGGCAGACTAGAAACATCGATGCTTCTACGTTTGAATAATAATATCTCTTTCGAGAAGGAAGTGAAAAAAAAATTATTTTACTCTTTAATGTACTTGCTCCAAGTGCTATAATGTAATCACGAAAGAACTATAATTACTTTGATCCCTACGTGTGAACCTTTCCTCACTTATTCAAAATCATCTCACTTTTTCACTGCCACTGGATATATAGGATTGATAAAGTCATTATTTTCCATTTTCAGCAGGACCATTTATCATCGACGTCCATAAAATACATCATGACCAAGTACACCAAAGTGAAAACAAATAAATCCCATGATTCTTTTATGATATAGGTGAGATAAAGAACTACAATGTAAATGAATGCAGGAAGCTGATTCTAAAGAAATACAAGAACAGGTATGACAGAGTAGGAACATTCATACACCGAGAACAATGAATAGATTGATTGATAGATAGTCTACGGCTTATAAACACTTTGGAGATTATTTAAAGCCAGAAATATTTTTAGATATTAAATTTTTATTTTTAGATTCTAAGAATGTTTTTTGCATAATAATGATTTAGTGATAGAAATCTTACTAATTAACCCATACCTGTGGGAGAAATCTACCTGCTGGAAGAGTATTTGTGTGTAAGTGACTATAACGGAGCCAACGGGAATTTGGCACTCGACTCTGCGATTAACAATTTCCAGCCATTATAAATTAAGTAAACGATATTAATACAGGGTGACCTCCCTAAAAAAAACGGGAATTTTTTAAGTGCCAGACACTAGCAAGTGGAAACACTGCGAGACGGTGACCTTGAGCAAGTAAACATTTCGCCATTTTAGTAACGAGAATGAAATTCACAGTATCCCAGCCGAGATGTTGCAGCAGTCAATGAGGAATCTCAACAGCAGATTTCAAGAATGCATTCGTACAGGAGGACGCCATCTACAGGACGTAATTTAAACAAAATGAAAATTCCTCTTGTTTCTTAAATAGCATGTTTTAAGGTTTCAATTAATATAAATTAAATATTTTTCTTCCATCACTCTTGGTTTTATTGGATTGTTAAAAAGTTGCCGTTTTTTTGGGGGGGGGGTTACCCTATATTTTATCTTAGGTAAAATAAATAAATAATAATAATAAAAAAAACGAAATAGGAATACATTTTTCGAGCAATTTGGATCAGATAATCGTGAATAAACCTTCCAGATTGTAAATGCTACTGTACTAAAAGCACGACTGAGTGAACACAAAGAAGAACGAGAAATTGCAAAAAAGTTACGACGATAGTGTCTACAGCTCAGTGTCGCAGTTTATTAGCAGTATTTTCAATGGTTGTTTTGTGTGCACTTCGCTCCGGCTACATAGCCAACTGTGGCTAGCTAGTCTAGTTTGCCCTGCTATTTAACCCATAGCTGGGAGGGGAAAGAAGATATGCACACATACCTTTCCCAAAGGTATTTTATTTTCATATTTCTATCTGAAAAACAATAAATCTAAAAGCAAAATATAGCTTGTTGTCATATTTCATACTGAAAAAGCTTAAACCTGAACAAAATTTAGATTATTTCAAGATGTTCATTTAATAAATATTAAACACTTCGAGTCTGTCGTCGGTGTATGGGTCAGTTATAACAAATCTAGTAGAGGAGATGAGAAAATCAAAGAGAGAATTGGCTGCACTGGAGGTTCGCCCAGCATCGTAAATTACTACAAAAGTAAAACATTAACCTGAAAACTCGAGTTATCTCCTTAAATAGACTCGTCATATAGAGAGATTTTGATATGGATGCCATTCATGGCGCCAAACTCGTTCCGAAATATCTAAACTATCAGCTGCAGGTCACCATTTTCTCAGGTTAATGATTAAGAATAACTTTGAGAATGTTATTCTTCGAGAATATAACACTTCTTTGAACCTTGTGGACTGGTGCTACAGAATCACAAACAAAGAACTGTACCAAATAACAGAAATCACATCACTTGAGGACTTTCAACAGCAGCAACAATTAAAATGGATATCACATGAAACTCAAAGAGAAAATAATGAAGCCTGAGTGTCTTGGCAAAGATCATCCTTCTTTGAACCTTGTGGACTGGTGCTACAGAATCACAAACAAAGAACTGTACCAAATAACAGAAACCACATCACTTGAGGACTTTCAACAGCAGCAACAATTAAAATGGATATCACATGAAACTCAAAGGGAAAATAATGAAGCCTGAGTGTCTTGCCAAAGATCATCCTTCTTTGAACCTAGTGGACTGGTGCTACAGAATCACAAACAAATTCTACCCGCCATGCATAATCAATTTACATAATAAAATCTGACACAGTATTTGCTAATGAGCAAAAGCCTCTTTTCCGTCATTATAAACTTTCCTGTATTGATCAGAGATGTTAGAACATGTATCGATTTAGACGAGTTTGAAGTATCGATTATGTTATCTTCGATAAAAAAATGTGACGAAATCTTTTTATAGCCTGATTCTGAACGGCTCAGTTTTATCGTCTCGATATTCGGCAAAATTTATTTGGGACTATTTTGGCTGAGATCAAGGGATCACGAAATACATTTAATTTAACGTAGCCACAATGAAGACGACGCACGCATGCGTATTTAAGACATATTGAACGATTACAGTCATTCTCCAGTTCTTTATCTTTTTTGGTCTTGACGAAAAATATCAGTAAAGAAGGAAAATTTTTCTTACGAGCAGAATATCTAATAATGAGGATATTAATGTCTGCAGTTAAATGGCGACCTTTTAGAAAAGATTGGACGCTAAGCTTTATGCCCTTTTACTTGACACGTTGCTCTGTACCTGAAATCGCTGTTTCCGTTAAGGCCAAAGTTGCCCCGAGTGGTGATCTATTTCTGTTCGTTTAGTTTTGTCCAATAATATTAGATATAATCAAGAAAGAATCTAATTCAGTGCTCCTCTCCAATTATAATAATCACCGAAGCGCTAAATTGTTTAAATACACACAGGTATCCATATATGGAAGACATGCCGTAGTAATAGAAAGAAAGTCATATTTTTTCTCAGAATAGACACAATACAAATTTAAAATTCAATTTCCTCAAATAGAATTTCTTAGTGTGATAAGAAATTATTTTTGGTGACGTATTCGTTGCAAAGTGTTTTCAAATAAATCAACAACCCCCCACCAAAAAAACAAAAACATTTTCATATTCAGTTTCTATTGTTTTTGAAGGTTTTATATATATATATATATATATATATATATATATATATATATATATATATATATATATATATATATATATATATATATATATATATCGTATTTTGACAATCAACCTAAAGTCACACGGGTAATTATAATTCGATATTTCCTTTTCATACTCAAATATGGTTTGGGTTGGTTAAGTTATTTGTGCTGATTAATTAATTCTCAAATGCATGCAGTAAAATTAATAATCTTTCTCTTATAAATTGAGAACAAATCGATGATAAGCAAATTCCGAAAATATCAGTTATGGTTGTAAAAAACTGAAAGAAAAAGTACGTTCGTTTATTACGGAATTATATCGGTGTATTTCAATAACCTTTTTACGAATAGGCTATTTTACCGGTCTAAGTAAAATAGACACCAAGGCTATTTTACTGTTCCAGGTAAAATATACACCAAGGCTATAATTCCGGTCTCGGTAAAATAGACATAAAGGCTATTTTGCCGGCAAATATAAATGATATTTCAGAAGAATATATTATATTTGAGAAAGTCATCTCATTGACTGTGTGAGCTGCGTAGACAGGGGCCTTGAACAATATGGATTCTCTGGTCTGTGACTGCTGTCTTCAGTGGGTGCACCTGAAGTGTCTTGGCAAGAGGACCATAACCAAGGGCAATTTTTGGATTGGCAGAGACTGTTATGCCTGAAGTGCTTAAAATATTCAGAGACTTCTATGTTTCTTTTAATAAATGACGATTATTTTAACTTTTGTTTTAACAGTGAACGTTAGAAAAGATTTTAAATTATCTTAACAAATGATGATGAAAAAAATAAACTTTTGTGTCAAATCTGTCTACTCTTATTTTTAACATTACCTGCCTTCATAATAAAAAAATATTTACCGGCAAAATAGCTAGGGCGTTATTTTACCGAGACAGATAAAATAATCTTAAAATCATATTTGTTTATTTTACCGGGACCGGCAAAATTGCCTCCTTCAGCATTTTATTTTCACCCCCCCTCTAACCTTCACGATTAAGACCCATCATACCACACCCATTGTAGCGAACCACCCTCATTCCCTTCGCATTCCATTGGTGAGATGTAATTTCTACTCTAGCACTTCTTCCTACGAACCGCTGCTCGGTGGAATGAACGAACTTCCCTGATCGCTACAATCTTAACCTGTGCAAATTTAGGGTTAATCTTCCACACATATCATCATAAATTATGATTCTTACACTGTAAATCCCTACATCGAGTGGCTCTTAGGCCTTCTACATGGTGTACATAATCGTAAAAGAAACGAAAAAAATACCAAGTACGTCAGGTGATTTAAATGCAGGAACTACAAATTGTAGAACATGAAACTGACAGTGGTTCCCAAGGTTGTTGGAGCACATGGAATAGTTCTAAAGAGCTGAAGAAATTGATTGAGAAAAAATCGAAATCGATTTCAGATGTCAAAATGTAGAATAGTGAAGAAGGCCCTTAAAGTGTTACTTTCTTTTTCTGTTCCTTGCACGTCACTGGATGTAATTGGTGAGCAAATTCATACACTTACGAATAAAGAAATCTAAAAAGAGTGTGAAAACTTGCTGTCACTTGATCTCAACTAAGCCATCAAATATTATGGATATGGTTGCACTGAGGAAATCTATAGCGAGAAACCAAATAGTTATTCCTAGCGGATCATCAATTACATAAAAATAAAAACAGAGTAGCGCTCCATTAAATATCCTACCCCCCTGCTATACTCTAGCTTTAGAAGAGCTTGATCCGTACAAAAATGGTGTATTGCTGACATGGGCTGAAAGCTGCCGAGTCCTAACTTTCTCTAGTGATAGTGTTTAAAAGCGGCCTTAAGTGTGATGGATTATTTTCCTCCATACAATCATTTTCCCACGGACTATACGTCGCAAGCATCTTGCTACTCTATCGCTGTTTCCATGGCTCCATTAATTCCTCCCACCAGTTCAGACCTTCACAGCCAAGACCCGCTGTGTCACGCACACTGAGACAAATCATCACCATTCCCTCCGTACACCATTAACAAGAAGGGAATTTTATTCGGATAGCTTCTTCCCAATCAGTTGCTACGTTATGAAACAGATTCCCGAGTGGAAGCTTCCCTGATCGCTACAAGTCTAGGGCCAAGAGTTGCCTTTCCTACATGTTCTCATACAAAATTTTCTTCATTCAGTAAAACTCTACTTGTAGTGGCTCTTGGGACTGAATTGGGCGAACAATTACGAAAGAAAATAGACTCGACCCATAGAAAATGAAGGAATATGGATATGATAGTTGTGCCGATAGTCTTTTGAGTACATGGTCCGACCCCAAAATACCTACAGAAAAGATGAAAAAAATGAAAATAACTATGACACGACTTTTAAGTGTGTCAATTTATTAAAGTAGTATATGAAAACTGATTTGCCAACTGTATTTCTAATGATGAATGTAAAAGTAAAAATCTTTTTAGATAACTGTCAAAAATATACAATTTATGGATCTCGTAACCACTGTAACAGTGAGCTAAATAAGAATAAATCTTCTATTCCTCTCCTCTTCACTCAATTTGAGGTGTTAACATCTTCTGCTGATGAAGCCGAATGCTTTGTTCATAAATTCTTTTCAAACTCTACCCCTGAGTCATCTAGAGAAGCCTTGTCTGACTTTCCACTTAGAACTGAGTCCCTGTTGAGTGATATGAATATAACGCCTTCCATGTTTTTTGCTATCATCACCAATCTGGATCTCGACAACGCCTGTGGAGCTGATGTTATACCTGTAATAGTTTTTAGAAATATGCATCCGAACTGGCTCTTGTTCTCTCTAAACTGTATAATAAATGGTTCGCTGTCTCTTGTTTTCCTTCATGTTAGAAATTCTCTTCTTTAAATCCAGTTTAATAACTCCGAGGAACCGTCAGTTCGTTCTAACTATCGGTTGTCTATAGCCTTCTACCTCTTTATGGCAAAGGACTAAATCTGTAATCAACTCTGAATTGGTTAATCATCTCAAATCGAAGGACCTCCTATCAGGCAAACAATAAAGCGCTTTCATTTCTCTAGATCGATTGTTGATGTATTGACGATTATTGCTGAAAGAGTCTATCAAGCTTTTGATAAGAATGCTGAAGGTCGGACTGTTGCTTTGGATATCTCGAAAGCGTTGGACAAGGTTTGGGATACCGGTCTTCTTCCCAATTTACAGGGTTATATTATTTTGGACGAATTTTTGAACTGATCCAATCTCTTATCAAATCGCAATTTGAAAGTTGTTGTAAACGCCACTCTTCTCGAACTTTCAATAGAAAGACTAATCGATTTGATAAGGTTTAATTAGCAGCTGATCTAAACAAAATTATCTACAATCTGTTCTTAACTGGGGCAAGGAATGACTCGTTAATTTTAACGCCCCCCCCCCCCCAAGAAACCCCGAAATTTTTCTCTATTAATCATCTAAGAAACGTCTTTCTGCCCTGCATCAGCATGGCTGATGCTAACCTTCAGAAAAGTAACACATTGCACCTTCTCGGGCTATCATTCTCTGCTGACATGAAGTGTAAAGATTATATTGAATCAGTTGCTAGGTCTACTGCGAGGAAAGTTGGTTCACTTTGTCGTGCTAGACAATTTTTCTGTCTAGTATCTATCTTACATACGATTCTGTCATTCGTCATTGCTCTGAATATTCCTGACACAACTGGTCTGGTGCTCCAGCTATATATTTAAAGATTCATGATAAAGTCCAAAGAAAAATCCGCAATATTATTGGCCCTGACCTGACATCTTCGCTTCCCTGTGCCTTTTCTATAAATACTTTCATAGTAATTGTTCGGATGAACATTTCGCTACACTTTATGAATCTAAGCGCAGTACTAGATTGGCAACAAAGTTTCATCAATTCATAGCTGACTTGGCTAGATGCAACCGTAGATTCTATGCTAAGAGTTTCTTCTCTTGTACTTCTCGCTTGTGTCCCGGCTTCTTACTTACCAGTCAACTTTGGTCTTCAAAAATTTAATTTATGTACTCTCTTCTTGATAGCTTTTCTTTTTTTATCTCCTTAATAAGGCTTCTCTTTTTCTTTCACACACATTAACCCGCTTGTGTCTTTGTGACTTTACCGCCTTTCATTGGGTGAAATGACTAAAAATGTTTGTAGATAACAGGAGCACTTTTAAAAAATTCAAACAGTTTACGCCAAGCCTGAATATCACTTGCTTTGAAAGAAACCGGAACGTTGTAGCGGTGTTTGTAAAGGCGCACCTCAACATGGAATTACTACCACATAGAATAGAATAGAAACACCGAAAAATATAGTAGCAACGATCCCCTTGAAAATGTGAAGGCAGTGAAGATATTAAATTTGGAACGGAAGATGGATAACTTTTTAGTGAAAAAAGACTTTATTAAGTAAGGTACATTGAGTTATTGAGTGACAGAAATAAATGAACAGGATAAAAATATGCATGATATGCGACATGCAAATCTGCTTATTTGGATGGATTATTGTGGAAATTCGATCATTTGTTTAGGTTCTTTATTTTATAAACGTTTAATCTATCAGAGATAATGCTGCTTATGAAAATCAAGTTAAGGAGCTTTTAGTTAAAAGAGATTCCAAAGAGTGAAGAGGAGAAAGAAAACAAGCCAATAAAATTCACTTCATCTCGAAGTATAAAAATGGCGGCGAAATATTTCGTGCGCAAATTCTAGCGGTGAAAGGAGAAAAATGCAAAAAGAAATTTTGAAAGCAAACAAGCAAAATCGGTGACATTTTGTAGAACGCTTGATATAATAAAGATCCTAAAACTTCCAAATGCTCTCAAATGGACACAGTCCTAGTGTATGCGCTCGCATTGAAGATTAGCGAAGAAAGACTCTTTCTACTTCCAGTTTCTTGGGCCGATAAGGCTTACTTCAACGTGCATTAGGAAAGTAGCAATCCCTAGATTTATGGTATGGCAATATACATACATACATACATGTATATATATATATATATATATATATATATGTATATATATATATATATATATATATATATATATATATATATGTTTTAGGATATTAAAACAACATGTAAAAATCGTTACAGACTTTCAGTTGTGTTTCAACGCATACCACTGTGTCTCCTCAGGCGATTGTAAATTACTGGCGAATGAACGATTCATTTTTGGTTCCAAAAGCACAATACATCCTCTTCCCTCCCAAAAAATAAAAAAAGGTTTTGGGTTGAAATACGACTGTAATTGTGTAGCGATTTTTACCTGTTGTTTAATATCCCAAAAATAAATAATATTGCTCTACTCTGTATTGAGTCGTGTTTTAAATTAATTGTATGAACGTTGGAATTGTACTCTATTCGTTCTCATCTTATCTGGATATATACATACATACATACATACATACATACACACACACACACACACACACACACACACATATATATATATATATATATATATGTATGTATTTACGTATATAGTATATTTACGCTGTAATTCTTCGTTTAAACATCTTTTATTAAACAGAATGAAGTAGAAATGACTTTCATGTATATTGCCTACCGCAATTACATATAAATAATTCCATCAATAAGAACATTATTGTATACTGATGAAGACCTCTGAAAAGACTAAACGCGTTACATATTTGTAGTTGTGAGTTCAATACCTGACCACAGCAGAGGTGAACAAAAACTTGAAGAATTGAGTTTATAGGGAAATAACTTAAAACTGATATACCCAGAAAAAAAAACATGACAAGTGGACGAAATAAAGGGTTCGGTTCGAAATTCCACCGTATATCACCTGAAGAAGTCTGGAACGTACAACGGTCGAAAAGTCGTGAATATGACCATAAACAAGAGGAGAACATCTCGAACATTGTAAATAGTTACAATGTCTCATCTCAGAAATATAGGCATACATTCTCTCTTTTACCAAAATGAAGCAGAAGGTATTTTAGATAACAATTTCAAATACTAACTGGAACAAAAAAATAGATTTCATTATGTAAGGATTCCAATATCAATGGTAGCAATGGAATACTTTAACAAATTAAATTTTATTTACCAAAATAAGGCATAAATCTCGCTTTATCTACGAGGGTGGGCTGAAAAGTTCATAGTCTGACTATGAAGGAGTGATGCGAGAGCTGTGAAATCTTGTATGCATTGATTTCAACTCTTCTTATTAATAACTGCATTGTTTCTTTCCAGGTTCGAGGGTGGGGCTGAAAAGTTCATAGGCTGACTATGAAGGAATGATGCTAGAGCTGTGAAATCTTGTATGCATTGATTTCAACTCTTCCTATTAATAACTGCATTGTTTCTTTCCAGGTTCGAGGGTGGGGCTGAAAAGTTCATAGGCTGACTATGAAGGAATGATGCTAGAGCTGTGAAATCTTGTATGCATTGATTTCAACTCTTCCTATTAATAACTGCATTGTTTCTTTCCAGGTTCGAGGGTGGGGCTGAAAAGTTCATAGGCTGACTATGAAGGAATGATGCTAGAGCTGTGAAATCTTGTATGCATTGATTTCAACTCTTCTTATTAATAACTGCATTGTTTCTTTCCAGTATATTGATATCTAAGACTTCAAATGTAATTTGTGGCGACTTCTCTTGAAAATGAACAAAAATTGAAATCGTGTCTGCTACATTAGGGGATGAGTTTCCAGGTTCATCAACAGTACAAAAGTGGGCAGCTGAATTTAGGTGGGGAAGGGAGAGCCTGAAAGATGTCGCAAGGCTGGGACGTCCTCAAACCGCCAATACTGACGGAAACATTGATCGTGTTCAGCATGTGGCGATGGATGATAGGCGATAGAGTATAAATCAAATATCTAATGCTATTAACATATCCCAAGTTGAGAATAATGAAATGATATGACGACGATTTCTGCTCGGTGGTTGTCACGTCTTCTGAGAACTGATCCAAAGCACCAGGCTGATCACCGATAAGGTCAAATTGGTAGCTGGTCTAAAAATCTGTTGTTAACTGGGACAAGTAATGGCGTGTGAATTTTAATGCCTTCAAAACAAAACTGATTTCTCTTAATTACGTGTTTTGCCTTTCATCCGAATGGCTGATGCTAACCTCCAGAAGAGTGACTCATTGCACCTTCTCGAACAAACGCTGACATAATGTGGAAAGATTATATTGAATTAATTGCTAGGTCTGCTGCTAGGAAAGTTTATTTTAGTGTGTAGAGCTAGACAGGTCTTCTCACCAGAATCTATCTTACACCTTTATATGTTTACTAATCATACATGCATTGAATATTGATGTCACACCTGACCTGATAATTCTGCTATGTATTTAGAGATTCTTGATAAAACCCAAACAAGAATCTTCAATGTTATCGGTCCTGACCTGGCATCTCAGCTTCAATCACTTTCCAACCGCTGTAACGTAGCTTCCCTGTACCTTCTCTCTATATATTTTCATAGTAATTCTTCTGATGAGTTTCCACTTTGGTACCTGGACTTTACGAATTTAAGCGCAGTAGTAGATTGTCAGTTCGGTCTCATTTCTTACAGCTGATATTGCTATATGCAACCGTAAGTTCTAGCTTAACAGTTTCTTCTCTTGCACTTGTGGGACGTATTTCCAACTTCTTGATTACCAGTCAACTTTGACAAAGTTAAACGGAATGACAATCACCATCTCTTGTCTCCTTTATTCATCTTCTTTTATTTTAATCTCTCCTTAATAATGTTTGTTTTTCATACTCAGTAACCCCTTGTTTCTAGTATCCTTGTTTGAGGTGAAATGTTTTTTTAAAAAATACCGTATTCTGTCTTTTTGAATCCTGTTCTTTTATTGTTCCTTTTCATCAATAATATTTTCTCAGCTTTTATTCACTCTTAATAATTACTTGGGTCTTACTGGTTTTATCATTTTGCATGAGGTGGAACTATAAAAAATTTTATATAACAATTCCTCAGTATCTGTCTATATTTCTGAGATGAGGTATTATGTACACTATTTACATTATTCGGACTATTGTCCTCATCTTTGTCGCCATATTTATTACAACGTTTCGGCCCTTCAGTATCTATCTATATTTCTGAGATGATGTATTATGTACACTATTTACATTATTCGGACTATTGTCCTCATCTTTGTCGCCATATTTATTACAACGTTTCGGCCCTTCAGTATCTGTCTATATTTCTGAGATGAGGTATTTGTTGAAATGTTGAGTGTTTCCACGTGAGTATATGGTAATAACGAACAAACACAGTCGTAGGGAAAAATACTGGTATATTCAGAGAGGTATTTACATCAGAGAGATTAGTAGTAGAACGAACGTAGGTTAGTAGTAACAATAAGTAATAGTAATAAAGTCCAACGGTATCTTCCGGTCGAGAAACGGAAGTGTAACTGATCACTACAGAAGTCTCACTCTGCACTGCACTACACTGCTCCTCGTCTCTAGAACTACTGTTCTATTTATAATAATAGGATCAGTCTATTGTGGTTGTGAAGGTGGGTGCGCCCCAACAGTATTATGTACACTATTTACATTATTCGGACTATTGTTCTCATCTTTGTCGCCATATTTATTACAACGTTTCGGCCTTTCAGTATCTGTCTATATTTCTGAGATGAGGTATTATGTACATTATTTACATTATTCGAACTATTGTCCTCATCTTTGTCGCCATATTTATTACAACGTTTCGGCCTTTCAGTATCTGTCTATATTTCTGAGATGAGGTATTATGTACACTATTTACATTATTAAGGACTATTGTTGTTAAGGACGCATGGCACAGTGGATAAAAGCGTTAGTTAGATCCAGTGCCAGGACCCAAAGAGTGTGAGTTCAATACTATAAATTATTTTTATTTACAATTTAATAAATTTATTTACAAATAAATGCCCGGTTAAGGCGGTGGAGAACTTGGAGAGGGGAATTAACAGGAGATCACTGACAACTAGAACAGTCTACCCCAGTGAGCGAAATAAAGGATTCAGTTCGACATTCCAACCACCTGAAGAAGGCCGGAGCGTACAACGGCCGAAACGTTGTAATAAATATAGCAACAAAGATGTCAATAGTACGACTAATGTAAATAGTGTATAACAATTCCTAATACAAACACTAGGAAAAACAGAGATAGAATTCTGTAAAGGGTTGAAATATTCATGGTAGCTACAAATCTGTTAGTATTTGTTGGGTGTGGAAAATTACACCACACAACCAAATATATTAGTAGCCAGCGGAGGTGGAAATCAGTGACACCGGATTTTATGGCACAGAAGTAATCCATCACACAATACCAGGTGTTCTTCCCTCTTAAATAATAGACCGCAAGGAATAAGGTTTTATGTGATCTTAATGGCTGCTATAATCAGAGACAATAGTTCAAGCTTCTCCAAATCGTTTGATATTTGGCCCATTAACATGTTTGGCATGGGCAACGAAGATTTGGTGAACAAAGAAATACTGATACAATCGTAAACTCTAAAAACCGCTCCACCGACATTTTCAAATCAGTGTGGTTTTGGAATGACCAGAACACTTTCGTTTACTCTATCTCCAACAGTTATGTATCATGCGGGATACACGCTTAGGCGATCATGTATCTTTCGATATATGACTGACGAGGCAGATTTTTTCCCGCAGCAGGTTGCCATTTATTTTCTGTGGTAGATCAGTTAGAACCCAGTCCTGCTATTTACCCATAGTTGGGGGGGGGAGAAGAAGAAGATTCATACCTTTCCCAAGGGTTAGGGTAAATGAATGTAATGGATTCGACTGGAATTCGAACTCAGGCCCCTGATGTCTCAATCCGAGACGCTATCCATTACTCCACCGTGACTCCACTATATCCAGTACTTATTTAATTAATAATAAAAACCGATCGATATTAATCAATTGCATCTGATCTGTTAATAAACCAGGAACCAATCATTCGATAAAGAAAATTGGCTTAATTTTATTTTTCATAGCATCAGTTGAAAAAAAAGAAGATAAATCTGATTGGTTCGATAATATCAAATTGATAGATATCGAAAATGACATTCAAACTGCTCTCTTTCAATCGTCCTAGAAAACCTTTTTTTGCCTTCGAACAGTATGGCTGATGCTGACCTCTAGGAGAGCAACGCATTGCGCCTTGTCGGGTTAAAGTTTTCCGCTGGCATGATGTGCAACGATTATATTGAAATAATTGCGGGGTCTGCTACTAGTAAAGCTTATTTATTCACAGTGTCGTGCTAGACAATTTTTCTCGCCAGAATCTATCTGGCACATATATAAGTCTACCATTCATCCACGCATCAAATATTCCTGCTCTAACATCCGGCCTGGTGCTTTTGGTATATATCTAGAAATTTTCGAAAGAAAAAAGGATCTGCGATATTATCGGTCATGATCTGGCATCTCGGCTTCACTTACCCACCACCATAACGTAATATCCCCGTATATTTTCTATAAATATTTTCATGGTAATTGTTCTGATGAACTTTCCGCTTTGGTACCCCGACTTCACGAATTTAAGCGCAGTACTAGATTGTCAGTTAGGTCTCATCATTTTACTGTCGGAATTGCCAGTTGTAAGCAATCTCTATGCCAATAGTTTCTTCTCTCGCACGTTTCACACTTTAGTTCCAATTTCTTGTTTTCCTGACAACGACGATCTTCAAACTTTCAATGTCATATTAATTGTCATTTTCTGTCTCCTTAAACCCTGTCCTTTTATTGTCTTCTCTACACTATAACGTTTCCTTAATTTCTTTCACTGCTAGTACTGCCTTATTCTTTAGTTGCTTTTATCGCCTCCCTTGGGATAACATCTTTAAAAATAATTAGAAATCTGAGGAGCGTAAGTGTATTGCGTAGGGTCACCATAATAATCTGGTGGAACATTGCAGTGAATTCGATTTTTCTTTTGTTTTTTTTTTTCTATTTATAATCTTGTGCTAAGTGAAGAGGAGATAAATAAATAGTTTTTATGTAAAACCAAATTTGAAAATTGATTTAGTCTGCTTACCAAATATTCATTAATGAAGTTGCACTTTGGGAGGAAAAAAAAACAAAAAAAAATCAAATTTAAACAACAAAAAAAAAATTCGATAAGTAATTATCGATAAGTCAGATTGATTTTTACTTCGTTCATTTGTTTTTTCTTTTTATCCAATTTATTTCGATGTTGATCTTTCAATTTGTCGTAAATCGTCGGCTGAATACAAAAAATGTCTCAATCAGAAAATCAAATATAAGTATTGATTATATGACTGAATTAATTCTTGTGTAGATTTAGCTTAATTATTTTTTGGTGTTTTAGCGTGATTCCTAGGGTTGGGTCCTCTTTTGCACTTCTCTCCATGTCAGCATGTCTTATAAGGAATTATATTGTGTTGAAAGTTAACAAAACTTTATTGATTCTTTTCATATTTACTGTGTTTAGCTGAAAACAGAAATTAAGAAAGGAGGACTTTGTTCTCATTTATTTAAAGAGGGTTTGCATACCATGTGTTTATGATATAAAATAAAAGCTGCACACTCTAATATATTTATCACACATACACAAACATGTATATATATATATATACATTTGTATGTATGTGTGTGTGTGTGTGTGTGTGTGTGTGTGTGATGGATGATTGCTCGTATCCGAGAAAGCCTGTCCGCTAAAGGGACTAGTGTTTTTGGGTGGCACGTTTATTTAAAGGAAGTCGAGATTCGGTTCAAGATGGTAAGCATTCATAGAAACTATTCCCTTGAAAAATGGAAGAGAACTTGAAGTCCGGAACTCATATTTGAGAAGCGTTTCCAAATAATCCATCATCTAGCACAGTGGTTCCCAGCCTTTTTTACATGGCGGCACACTATTGAGTTCCTTAAATTTTCGCGGCACACCTATCACAAAAAATAAATATTTTCCACTCATAAAGCCTTCTTGCAATAAAATAATAAAAAACAAAGAATATTATCTAAGAAGAATTTTTATTCACATAAATCAAAATATCCTGTATTCGATATCGGGTATAAAATAATAATCGTGAAGGTGAGTGGGACAGTTGTGCATTAAGTTAGATTAGCCTGAAAGATTAAAAATGGTCAGGAAAAGGTAAAAAAATGTTTAGGAGTTAGGAGCATTACGTAAAACCTCACATAGTACAGTTCTGTGTTATAACTTTTTGTCTTACAACCTGTGTATTTAGGAATCGTTTTGGTATCGAAATCGGGTCTGAATTATTCAGCTCCGATGCCGATTCCCGATACTTTGAGAAACTCCTGATATTCTGATTAATCGTCCCATGACTAATATAAACCATAATAACGCTTACCAATTAGTATGCGCGACACGTTTAGATTCCAGAAATTCGGCCATTTTGAATTGAGCGGTGTCATCATGATTAAGAAATTGAATGTCTTTATGAAACAAAATGAAATTAAATGTCTTCTAGGTATTATCTCTTCGCGGCACACCAGTAATCATTCCGCGGCACACTAATGTGCCGCGGCACAGTGGTTGGGAACCACTGATCTAGCTAGATTAAGATCCATCTGTTATCTTTACTTCTCCATTCGTGTTTTCTTCCCTCTATTTTGTCTTTTAATTACTTCTTTCTTTGCTTTGTGTTGGCCTCTTTCAGTCTCTGGAATGTCCATTTTCATTAATCTTTGTCTCTTTCTACGTTTATTTTTTTTTTACATGTGATTTCGTTAATTTCTATGTTCGGAAGTCGGACATTCAATCTGGAATTTATATATATTTAAGCGTATTCACATCATATTTTATTTTTATTTCATTTTCCCTCGGCTTTTTTAATATTTTAAACTGTTCCGAATATATCTATACATGGACTTCCCATATTTATATCCCGAAGATAACTTTTAGGGCATGTTGAGCCTGGGCGGGATATATGGAGAACTAGGGCTGGCCAGGCGTCTAGTTCCCCCTCTCGGCCTTGCTAGCAGAGTCCAAAGGAGGGGATAAACCAATACAGTTTGGTACCAACGCGGCTGCAGAAGTTGCCGGAAGGTAGCACAAAGTGCCGTCGATCCGCCTTCGGGGATCCACTGCACGTTTGAATTCAGAGTTGTCCTTCTCCTAGACCAGTTGACATCCAAGGCTATTGAGCCTGGGCTGGATGTATGGAGAACTAGGGCTGGCCAGACGTCTACTTTCCCCTCTCGGCCTTGCTAGCAGAGTCCAAAGGAGAGGATAAACCAATACAGTTTGGTACCAACGCGGCTGCAGGAGTTGCCGGAAGGCAGCACAAAGTGCCGTCCATCCGCCTTCGGGGCTCCACTCTGGGTTTGAATTCAAAGTTTTCCTTCTCTTATATATATATATATATATATATATATATATATATATATATATATATATATATATATATATATGTTAATAGGAAAACTGTACTAGTTGCCAACGCGTTTCGTCCAATGTGGACTTTCTCAAGGCAAAAAACATAATGAATTTATTTAAACAAAGTAACTAATAATGAGAAAAACAAAATGTCCTTAGCAACTGGAAGAATTTAGAGAACGCTATTTTCATACGGTTAACTGAAAATTACAGACTTCGCCTCTAAGTGTTGACTTCTATGTTCACTTTTATATTTACACACGCTCTATCTCTGATATTGAGCACTTTATCCCATAAATATAGCACACTCTAAGACTATATTTCTTCATATATATATATATATATATATATATATATATATATATATATATATATCTAAAAATAAATATAATATATATATATATATATAAAATATCTTCATATATATATATATATATATATAAAAATAAATACGCTTGAATTCACATTCTTCTCTGTCGTGCGCCAACGGCTTCAGGGTAAAATTTCCGACTGAGCGAATTCAGCCGGTTTTCGATTCTAGCCAGAGGCAACCGGACGTCTAGTCATACTGATGAGCTGTGATACAGCGAAACAGTCGGTCTGTGGATGACAATATATATGCTCCTGAAAAATTTATTTCGGTTGAGCTCTCTGGGGAGGAAGTGTGGGTTTGTAAACAGTGACTATTACGGCTAATAATGCAAGACTCTTCGGTAAATCGAATCGGGTTCTCTCAGTCTTTGTGTGTTTATCTAAAAATAAATACGCTTGAATTCACCTTCTTCTCTGCCGTGCGCCAACGGCTTCAGGGTGAAATTTCCGACTGACGCGAATTCAGCCGGTTTTCGATTCTAGCCAGAGGCAACCGGACGTCTAGCCACACTGATGAGCTGTGGATACAGCGAAACAGTCTGTCTGTGGATGACAATATATATATATATGTATATATATATATATATATATATATATATATATATACGCATACAAATATTTGTTTGAACGTTATGTTAATGGATACTCAAATATGAGTACTTATTTATTTATTAAACAGTATATTTATTTATTTACATTTATCGGCCTGAATATTGGAGAAACCTTGTTAAGAATACATGTGTTTGCGTGTGTATCTCTGCGTATCTGCGTGTGTGTATGTTTTTTTAACATATCTAATGCGAGGCTACTCTTTTTTCGAGCACACCCACTTGCTAGGGCCGTTCGCCAATCCCTGTTGCAGACGCCTACTCAAGCACATTTGTGTTTGTTCAACATCCACAGACCCACCATGCAGCTTATACTGCAACTATGCAGAGCGCCAGTTGAAGTTTCTGGGAGAGATTGCATAATCTCGCCTGACCAACAGTTTGAACAAGGCCAGCACACTGATACCCTCGTCCACGATGACTTGTTATTTCATGCTAGCACATTGACAGCTTCCAAACAGTTCAGTCTAATCAACTTCCCGCACAAACCGTGGGTCAACTTGTAGTAGGGTTTTCAGAAACTTTGCAATAGAGCCACACGGCAGGCTCGCATCCCCAGGCGGGTAACATCTAGGGTCTCGTAGGTAGTCAGAAAGCGAACATTTTAAAAACTCAACCACGCACCCATATATATATATATATATATGCTTCTGAAAAATTTATTTCGGTTGAGCTCTTTGGGGAGGAAGTGTAGGTTTGTAAACGTTGACTATTACGGCTAATAATGCAAGACTCTTCGCTTAATCGAATCGAGTTCTCTCAGTCACTGTGTGTTTTTCTAAAAATTAACACGCTTAAATTCATGTTCTTCCTTGCCGTGCACCAACGACTTAGGGGTAAAATCTCCGACTGACGCCAATTCAGCCGGGTTTTGATCCTAGCTAGAGGCAACCGGACGTCTAGCCACACTGATGAGCTGTGATACAGCGAAACAGTCTGTCTGTGGATGACAATATATATATATATATATATATATATATATATATATATATATATATATGAGCCAATAAAAAACTTAGTGACTTGGAGCTGGCAATAGCTCTCCAGTTGAACTGAGAGACAAGCATATTCAAATATATGGTGATCGATCAACCAAATCTAGTTAGATGAATACTGCTATTGCTAGTATGAATTGCGAACACTAGTAATGAGATAAGTGAAAAACAGGAGAATACATCCATATACAGGTTGTATCAAAAATGCTTTTAAAAAATTTGGGGCGGGTTCCTGACAACAAAAGTTGAAACGTCCATATAAACATATGTCCAAAAAGGCCATCTTTGTACCTCAACACAGAAACTCCTAACAAATATTCAAAATGCCCCTCCGCTTGCTCCTACACACGAATGCACCCGTCGGATAATTGACTGGCGGACCCTACCATATACTCCCATATGGTGCCGAATTGTTTCGCGGGCCACCATGACACATTGATGAAGCGTCTTTGCATTATTAATGTCGGCTGCATTAACCAATTGTTTTAGCACGCCCCACAGATAAAAATATAAAAGATTGAGGTCAGAGTGGAACTTGAAGGCCATGGAAGCGTTCCTCCCATACCTATCCATCGTTTATGGCAGATGTCCGCCAATGCATTGCGAGCAGTAAAATTTACTGGAGCCCCATCATGCATGAACCATATGCGTCTTCGTATTAGTAGTGGTACACCCTTATGCACGTCTGGAAGTGTGTTCGAAATAAAGCCCCCGTAGTCATCTCCTGTAAGACGTGCTGGTAGAGCATATGGACCTACCAGAGAGTCACCTACAATTTCAGCTCACACATTAATCGTAAACTCTTGTTGGGGTTTAGCCTGTATTGTATCATGAGGATTCCTATACGCCCACATGTTGGTTGTGTAAATTTGTTATTCAATCTCTTCCAAATGTTGTTTTATCCGTAAACAAGACCGAAGAGACAAACAACGGATCTTTAGTTTGTGCAATAAATCATAGGCAAAAGTTCTCTCACGGTGAGTGATCAGAGTGATACAGGAAGTGCATTGAATTACCCTCCATGCGTTACTATAAAATGTGCGACATGTTAGAGGCACTTGACGTGAGCTGATACCTAAATCGTCCCCGACAGCCTGTAGAAGGTGTTCTTCGTGATCAGACGAAGGAGCGGGTCTCGGTCTTCTTCAATCTATAGTTTGTGGTGCCATGGATTCTATTTCAGCAACACGACGATAAACAGCAGCAAAGATTGGATGACTCGGCTGCCTCGGTCTGGAACTGCAATCTGTTACAGCCGTGTAGCTTTGCGTTCATTACCATTTGCACGACCCTATGTAAATGCTACTCACGATATGAATATCCTGCCATTGTTAAAGAGAACACTTCTTATTTAAACCAATACAACACACGTTAAACGTTGAAGATGAACTGGCCATAAATATACACGAATGACAAATGTAACCTAGTCTACATAGCGACAGAGTGCCATCTACCGTAAACTTTCTTTAAATTCAATAACTCAAACACGAATGATTTAGAGACATGTTTATGTGAACTTTTGTTCTAGTTTTGGTGTGGGGAACACGCCCGCAACGTCTGTAAAAGTGTTTTTGATACGGTCTGTAATTGATTTTTTTTATTCTCTCGAGAAACTACAAATTCTATTGTCGAAAAAGAGTAACTACAATATCAAGAAATAATAGCCAATAAAATTTACAGCAACTACGGCCTTGAAAAAAGGCAGAAACACATACACGCAAACACGCACGCACGCGGGCACACACACACACAACACGCACACACACACACGCACACACACACATTAAATACAACAAAGAAAAGAAAAAGAGAACGGATGTAGGAGTTTGAACACCTACAGAAACATAAACACAAACACGCACTTAGACACGCACACACGAACACACAAATAAACACGGGCGAGTGCGTACACCTTTGTATCTCTATCTATAAAAGGCAGGATGTGTGTGTGTGTGTGTGTGTGTGTGTGTGTGTGTGTGTAACGAATGCACGGTCGCAATTTTCGATGGATTTGCACCAAAATTTACATGCACATGCTCCAAGTTATCAAAAAGGCCAAGACCGACTTTGCATTTCTCAACTCCCATCGATAGCGGAAATAATCGATTTTTCATGCTTCTATGGCAGTTTTCATGTAGTTTGCGGCCATTTTCCAATGGCCAGAATGAGAGCCTATAGCTGGCTGCCACGAATAGGCAGGAAGATTCTAATGGCCAGCGTGAGAGCCAACAGCTGACTGACACGAATGTTACCTAGCATGTTAGCATGCCAAAAGAATCAGTAACTGCATTCGTCAGAAGTGGGGAAAATTTAAATCTGCATGGCACTTTACTCCAATTGTCTCATTCACTTGCTTAAACTCAACGTTGATTCTGATTCCGCAGAACTGGGTTGGGTGTGAAAAAATATTTGTTGTTAACATTCTTTTTTCATTCGGTTTTTCCAGTTACGAGTCCTTTTTTAAAGCTGATCGTTTTGTGTTCATTTTGTTTAGTTCTTTTTTTTGTAACAGATTTAATGTTTAGTATAGAGCTTAGAAAAAATTCCCAGTGTGAGATAGGCAAGAAGTAAGGCATGTAGCAACATCATCACGGCAAAGGGCATTCCTTTAAAGGTAAGGAAGGGAAAAAATATTTTAAGTCAAGTGATAGCGATTGCTGTATGAGTCGTACGATTTTTGAATCAAGCACGGGCAACGCCGGGCCATGCTGCTAGTGTATGTATAAATGCATGCGTGTACATGCACAGACACACACACTAAAATACTAACAAAAAAAAGAAGAAAAAATACTATATCAACACGCAATGCCATCACAAACACAAACAAACATATCGAACACCTAATCGATACCAATTTTAAACACAACTCTCCAGGTAAAAGAATGACTATAATGTTAACAAATAACAACCAACAAAATTTATCACAACTAAACTTATTATAAAACACAAAAACACACTAAATATAAAAACAGCAAAAGTAAAAAAAAACAAAAAATACGTTTCGGTCGTTGGTTACTCCGGCTTTCTTCAGGTGGTTGGAATGTCGAACTGAACCCTTTATTTCGCTCACTGGGGTAGACTTCTAGTTCTACGTGCTATGTTTAATGGATGTCAATTATCAGTTATCTCTTGTTAATTCCCCTCTCCAAGTTCTCCATTGCCTTAACCGGGTATTGAACTCAGACTCTTTGGGTACTGTCACTGGATCTAACCAACGTCATTATCCACTGTGCCATGTGTCCTTGAGACATGGCGACAAAGATGAGGACAATAGTCCGAATAATGTAAATAGTGTACATAATACCTCATCTCAGAAATATAGACCGATACTGAAAGGCTGAAACGTTGTAATAGATATGTCGACAAAGATGAGGACAATAGTCCGAATAATGTAAATAGTGTACATAATACCTCATCTCAGAAATATAGACAGATACTGATGAGCAGAAACGTTGTGATAAATATGGCGACAAAGATGAGGACAATAGTCCGAACAATGTAAGTAGTGTACATAATACCTCATCTTAGAAATATAGACAGGTACTAAAAAAAAAGAATGCATGGGGGGGCATACATACACCCACATAAACAGACACAAAAACACAAACACCCAATTAGACGCGCACACACGAAAAAAACAAACATGCACGGGTGAGTGTGCACATGTTTGTATGTATGTATACATGCATGTGTGCATATGCACAGATACATACATAAATACACACCCATACAAAAATACATACACACACAAATCCAATGATTACCTAAAACACATGTCAAAACAATAATAATAATAATAATAATAATAATAATAATAATAATAATAAACCGGAACCCAACGGAGACCTACACTTGTGGGGTGACTGTCTACGTGCATGTTTGTATGTAGGTAGACATACATCCGTGCGTATGCGTAGAGAGACACATAAACACGCACCTGCATAAACACACATACACACAAACAAATCTAACTATAATACAATAACAATAAAGGAGATGTCACCGGAGAAGGGGTGGAATGAAGGAATAAAAAAGAAAAGAAAAAGAAAGGAAATTAAATGAAATCAATAATCAATCAGCGTCCATCGAAGGAAAAAGGAAAATGACTCACAATACAATCAAAGTACAAAGAAATCAAGACACATTAAAAGTTCGAATGAGTAATGGCAACTATGTAACTACGAAACTTTAACGGATCTTCAGGGTGAAGCCCGCTTTACCCTGAAGATCCGTTTAGGTGAAACCTCGCTAGGTTTGCCTGGCTTCTTAGGATTATCTTAGGTTTTGCTCTGCTTCCTGTATTTAGCACTTTACGTAGTTGCCTTTTTACTCGTTTTTTTTTCTTTGGACTTGGAGATTAAACGCTGGACGATTGTTTTCGCCTTGTTTTAATGCCCTTGGTTCTTTCTTTTTTTTATTCCCCATTTTTTCTCGGGTACCGATTTGTTTTACTTCAAGTTGAGCTACCCCAGGTTTTTCCAAACGAGTACCACCATATATATATATATATATATATATATATATATATATATATATATATATATATATATGTATGTGTGTGTGTGTGTGTGTGTGTGTGTGTGTGTGTGTGTGTGTGTGTGTGTGTGTAACAAAGATTTTTGCTTCGTTTAAAAAAAAGAACATCTCACTTTTCCAAAGTGCTCAATATTAAGAAATAGACCATTAATAATTATCTAATTTTAGCAATCTAACCACCTCATGAAAATGCACGATTTGCGAAACTTTCGATCAGGAAGATAGGTCTTTGAAGATTTTTTTTAATGTGGTCACTATATATATATATATATATATATATATATATATAATAAATCGTGTTTACAAGCAAAACTAGTGTTATTTAGTCTTTGAACTTTTCATGGTTCTAAACCGAGTTCGTCAACCATTTTCCTTTTTCCAATGTCAATTCAGTGGGTGTTGTTTATCACAAAGAAAGATCGAAATAAATTTCCACTCATAAATCATTTGGATTTTTATCAGAGTTGGAAAAAGACGGAATGTCAGTTTTATTCTTCTATGTTCTTTCGAAATACGTCACGAACTTCAGATGTTTTTCGCGACAAAAGATTTTTGGGCTTAAATGTTTGCCGCGGTATTTGACAGTCATTTTTCTTTCTACAAAACCTTGAAGGTGGGAGAATCCCACATTTTGCACTGTGACAAAATGCAACACGAAGAAGATTAGGTATACATTATCTAAAAAATATTTATATTTTGTTTCTTCTTTTAGAAATTTATATATTTATATTTATGGTCGCCATCCAAAAATTAGATTGTTTTTATGAGTTGATGCAGTGCCCTCCCCCAAAAAAAAACATGAAGAAAGGCTGAGAATAGCAGAATACTTTGCTGTTGATTCGAAAACAAAGCAAAAACATCTTTAATTCAATTCACGTATAATGACATTTATAGTCGTTAAAGGCGAAAAGGTTAAAAGTATAATTTGAAGGTTCAAGTCTGCTGACCTGTCGAGTAAAAGCGACATTTTAACGATCATTTTTGGACTGAAAGGTTCAATGTAATCTATATATTGTTTTTGGATCAGCAGAATAACTGCTAAAAATAATGGGATGATTTAAGCGTGAATCCGAGATTTGGGCTTGTCTTTATATCTGAACAACGGCTGTCCAATATGCCTTTCTCCGCTGTCAACCTGGTTATATATGAGGACCTTAGGCATTCTGTTGTCACTCATCCTTGCAAGATGACCAGCACAGTTGTGACTGCACCAGGAAAGTCTCATTTCCACCAATGTTGCATTTTGCGAGAAGATCAGCATTGGACACCGTCAAAAGTATTTAATGTAAATTCAGTAAAATGAATGGAACACTTTGGCTGATTGGCATTTGTTTACATTCGTAAAAATAACAGGCTAGATTTAGGTGTGTAACTCTACTGAGTGAAGATAGCTTAGTGGTAGAAGCTCTGACTGACACCAAATCGGTTGGGTTTCGATCCTAGCTTTGATTCCTCAAAGACTATAAAGGTGTACAACAAAATATAGCAATATTGTTATATTAGCACGTATTTCATATCCGGTTGCAGCATTGCTTTTCAAGTTAACACTCGGCACGTATTTCATATCCGGTTGCAGCATTGCTTTTCAAGTTAACACTCGACCAGGCCGTTGCAAATTGAGGAATCATTCAAGTGTCACGTTGTCTCAGTAAAAAGTCAAGGGAAGTTTATTCCGAAAGAAGTTAATAGATGTAAACTTTATATATATAATTCTAAAACAGTTATTGGTCAGAGTTGAATTAGAACAGGAAACAATTGTATTAAAAAGTGCTCAATGCACGTATAAAGAAAATTAAAATGTACCCTGCAGAGCTTTTAAATTAAAAAAAAAGGAGATCAGCCAATCACACTACCTTGGTTTCAACCTTTCGGTATCCTCAGGCGATACGGGCCAAATGATTTCCTAACGCTTTATTATGTATGTATAAACTCACAACGAGTAATAGAAGGTGAGGAGAAAAGCAGGAGTATTGGAAGGAAGTAAATGTACATACTTTCATCCTGGTTCGCACGAACTCAAAAAGTACTTTTTAGTGTGTATGTATCTTTCTGATTTATCATTCAGTAGATTGTTTAGGTCAGGAAATGTTATTGTTATTAACATTTCCTTCTGGCACGCTTTACAGATATCACTACCAATGCTGTAAGTTTTAGCTTCTTTCTTTTTTTTTTTAAATATATTCCACTTTACAATCGGCTTTTTTTGGGGGGAATTTCTTTTAATCTCCACTCATGGCTGGCAAGTCTGGCAGAATTCCTAAAGCTTTCTAGCATTTGTATCTTTTACTTCTTTTATTACACACACACACACACACACACACACACACACACACACACACACACACATACACACACACACACACACACACACACACATATATATATTATGAAATGGACAAAGTCCGACAATTATTTTAAGACATTTTATGTATTTTTTCTATAAAAAGAACGTATGAACATAAAAAAAGTCTTAAAATAATTGTTGCACTTTGTCCATTTCATAATGTGTGACGACATTTGTTTACATTTGGATACGCATCGAGCAGATATGAATGTACGAGAGAAAATCATGGAGAATTGTAGTTTAAAAACAGTAAAATCGACCTTGCTAACCGAACTCTCCTCTGTGGTTAAATCGGTAAAGCACGTCAGCATATTATGATGGTTCCGCATAGGATCGATTTCCTGTCGTAGGATGCATATTTTCTATGAAAATTTCTCGGACATTCATGCTGGTAAATACTGTTTATTATAAAACAGAGCATTTACTTAAATATTTGTATCTATAAAAAGAACGTATAAACATAAAAAATGTCTTAACACACACACACACGCACACACACACACACACACACACACACACACATATATATATATACATATATATATATATATATATATATATATATATATATATATATGAAGCTTTATGATGATATTAGCTTTCTTAAGTAGCATAAAATGTTGAAATGGTCACCGGTCAGGTAGTTCAACTTCTCTGTAGAATTGGTCAGTTTAGAAACACTTCATGGTGGACCAACAGTTGGATACAACAGCGGAACATTGCGCGCCATGTAAGCGAAGAATTCGGTATGAAAATAACTTGTCAAACAGTGTATGACTTGTATGTAACCCTATTTTCTATAATCAACAAACTCTGGCTAATCTTGGACTTTTGTACGCGCAAAAAAGAACGCTTTTCCCATTGACAGCGCTATTATTTAAACTGCCCTCACTCCTCGGTAATGTTTATTGTTTTAAAAAGCGATGATTAAAATTGGAATTAAACCTAAACATATGATAAAAATTAATTTGTACATGTTTTGTTCTTGAGAATGACAGCAAAAATGTTAAACAGTATTTATTTATTAGATTTATTATTTATTACTATGCGGTCAGGTTATCCAAGATTGCCGCGTGTTTGTTGTTTGTGGAAAGCAGGGCTTCGTATAAGTACTCCTGCCTACAATTAAGATTAGCCTTTCCAAATAATCATGTCATTTGGACCAAAGAAATACTAGTCAATAATATTTTTCAGCGACGAAAGTACGTTTAATGCCTACTGTAAATGGCGCGAAATGTGTTCAATTTTCTGGTTTCTGGCATCGTACAATATTATTTAGGAAAAATGTCATTTGTCCGTGATCTCATGTGTCTTTGCTAATCTGTTTCTTAAATGATGCATTTTCAATAGGAGAAAAAAAATGTGTCACACGAATTATTTCTATGACAACAAAAAAATTATATTTGCTATATTACAAGACGAAACGAAACAAACAAACCCACTAATAAAAACAAGCGTGACGTGAAAATATCATTATAAAACAAGATTCATTTGAATATTGTGGTGTCCTAATGTCTAGAGTCATTGATAATAAATAATTTGTCCGTCCTTTATGATAAAAATATTATTGATGAGGTCTTAAAAATAATCTATCCGTGGGCAGTGATGATTTCCTATCGCTATAGCGTAGTTTTACTGCACTGTTTCTACCAATATTTTCATGTCAGTTGTTCTGATGAGCTTTCCTCTTTGGTAACTCGACGAATTTAAGCGCAGTAAGAGATTAGCAGATCATTTTACTGTTGAAATTGCGAGATGTATCTGTACGTCCTATTATAACAGTTTCTTCTCTCCCACTTCTCGCTTGTGGAACTTTCTCCGGCCTCTTGCTTTCCTGTCGACTATGATCTTCCCAAAAAATAAAATGGCACGTCAATCGTCATCTGCCATCTGTCACACTGAATCCCGTTCTTTTAATGTCACCTTTCCTCATTAATGTTTATTCAGCTTCTTTGACTCGTAGAAACACCTTTCGAATCGGAATCGATGCGTAAAAAAATTATTGATGAAATATTGACGCCAGAATGACAGTGGTCGTGGGTACAGAGAAATTTTTACATTGTCCGAAGGCAGCCTCGTGCTAGATCTTTCACCAGCGGGGAACCGAGTAAATAATATGCCAGTAACCATTTGTGTCTTAGTGACTTTATTACTTTGCTTACTGTGAAATGATTATATATATATATATATATATATATATATATATATATATATATATATATATATATATATATATATATATTACGCGAATCATTCATACGAAAAGCAGATAATGAAGTTAATGATATAAACGGCAAGAATCACTCTCGCAAACAATTTTTAATAATAAAATACATTAACCTCGATATTTATATCATTAACTTCATTATCTGCTTTTCGTATGAATGATTCGCGTAATATAAATTGAACCTGCACCACATAATTGATATATATATATATATATATATATATATATATATATATATATATATATATATATATATATAGTTATAGTTATAGTTATCCTCATACAAGCCTGTTTTGAAACCCGACCGATTTGTCAGCAGTCGGAGATCCTACCCCAAAGCTATCGGGAAATTCTAACGTATTATATACGAATGTATACAAGCGCCAGCAGCCATATATATATATATATATATATATATATATATATATATATATATATATGGGGGGTGTATAGAGGACTAACAATGTGAAAAGTGTAGAAATAAACAATCTTCAAACACAGCTCTACAAATTTAAGAACATTTTATTGTTGAATATTTGTTTTGTTTCGAATTGAAAAAACTAATTACAGTGAATCTTGCGAAACAACTTCATACAAAAATATTTTTTTCTTTACAATACAACCTAATCAACTGCTTTAATTTGATAAAAGAAACACAATGTGTCTTCATAAGGAGAATGTCACGTATTTACATTGTTTTATGAATACGTATAATTTCTAGTAGAGATCAAGTCAGCAGTCGAGCTATGTTATAACTACTACTAACATATCGTTTCCATAGCTCCGTTCAAGTGTGCTTAATTTCAAGTGTATATTTCAAGTGTGCTTAATTTATTTTTAAATCACGAGTCTAAATATGTCAAATGTTGAGCAATTCATTATACGAAAGGTATGAGAATTCAGCTTGTACACAACAACGAACCCTAGACACAGGTTTACGGAAAAACTGAAAACTACCTTAATACCACGAATATTTATAGAAAATAAATCGGCTCACTAAAGCTTACTAAACTCAGCAGTTTATTGGATAATGAATATTTTCCCCAATTTATAAATATCTATTTTTTTGAAAGAAAAATGCTGGAAGGAAAGATAGATAAAGAAAAAGGTCGGTAATATATAAATATAGGTAGAAAGTAAAGAATGGTAATAGACATAAATAAGGAATGATATTAGACATATGTCTAAATAAGGAATAATTGTAAATAATGATACCCAAATAAGTAATGATATTAGAAAGATGACCATATAAGGAGTGATATTAGACAGACGTCCAAATAAGGAATGATATTAGGCAGACAGCCAAATAAGGAATATCAGGCAGATATAGGAATATTAGATAAATGCCCAAATAAGGAATGATATTAGAGAGATGTTCAAATAAGGAAGTTTGACCCGGATTTAGAATTAGGTTTGAGGAAACTGAGAAGTAGAAAAATTGAAACACGGACCGGAAATGAATGTCGTGCGATGTAGACAAATAATTATGCCCATAAAAGGAAAAGTGCATGATATCCTGCGGATAGGTTGAGATCACTAAGGTCAGGTGTCAGAAGGTAGAAATGTGAAGTGATTAAAATAACAAAATAACCGAGTCGATACTTGCTCAAGGTCATTGGGTGCACTGTCATGTCTGTGGAATCAGGTCAGGTGTCGTGAGACGAAATCAATGACGGTTCAAATAAAGACAATAATAGAACAAGTGCTGGGAAAAAAGACAACGATAATGATTAGTACTTTAAGAAAGGCTACAGACGGCCGTTTCCGTCTCAAGGGGTCGGAACGCTAAAAAAAAGTGAAAACTTTTCCTGAATTGCGTCACGTATTTCCCTAAGTTTCAGTCATCAAGGATCGAATGATTGTAAATAAATTTTGTGGAAGCTTAAAAGTCAAATTAAGACCTCCCTTGGGATTGCTCGTCTGGCAGAATGTGTTGCCAAGGCGAATCACAACGACTGGAGATTTAGTTGTTCTCAGTAGGATTTAGATTTTTGGTTTCTAAGAAGTTTTGGAGATTATAATCATTTTACGGATACATGTCCTACTATTTAACCCATAACTGTGGGTGCTAAGAGGTGGACTCATACCTTTCCCAATGGTATTTGCGCGTAAGTGACTATAACGAACTCGACTGGAATTTAAACGCGGCTCTACGACTAACAATTATGAGCCATTATCCATTACCTCATCCACAAATCCAAGCTTACAGCAACTGATATTCCCAAGCGGTCACCCATCTTGGTACTGACCAATCTCGACGTTGCTTAACTTCAATTATCGTACGTGAACTCGACTCTCCAATTAACAGTTCCGAGCCATTATCCATTACACCATCCACACATCCAAGCTTACAGCACCTGATATTCCCAAGTGGTCACCCATCTAGGTACTGACCACGCTCGACGTTGCTTAATTTCAATTATCGTGCGTGAACTCGACTCTCCAATTAACAATTATGAGCCATTATCCATTACATCATCTAAAATTCCAAGCTTACAGCACCTATTATTCCCAAGCGTTACTTAACGTTAAGCCGAGCCGCGCTACTAACAAGGTATTCCCTGAAATGGTTAATTATCTTTGGTTGACTTTTACTTCTTTGTTCCTGCTAAGTATTTATTTGCGGTTGTAATTATATACTGTTTTATTTTATTCATTGAAGTCTTGAGTTATACTTAATTATAAATAGCCACCGTACGTCACAGAATTAATGTATTTTTATATCTCTTTCTACAAAGAAGTATTTTTTTATTTTTTTATATTAGAGGGAATATGGTATATAATATCTATATATCTGACTAATTGTAGGTAACTGTATGGCAGCATATAAATAGCGGTATCAGACTACTGACTGCAATGATTATTAAGTGACTATTGAGTGGAACTAGTGTGAATTAATATGCGTCGATCATTTGGGTTTAGATTTAGGATTTACCGGACGTTAAGCCGAGCCGAGCTACTAACAAGGTATTCTCTGAAATGGTTAATTATCTTTGGTTGACTTTTACTTCTTTGTTCTTGTTAAGTATTTATTTGCGGTTGTAATTAAATACTGTTTTATCTAAACATTGAAGTCTTGAGTTATACGTCACAGAATTAATGTATTTTTATATCTCTTGCTCACTTGCTACAAAGAAGCTGATGTATTTTTTATTTTTTTATATTAAGGAGAATATGATATATAATATCTATATATCAGGTTAATTGTGGGTAACTGAATGACAGTATCTCCTGAGGACAACTAAATCACAGCTCGGCGGACACAGTCCTGATATTTCTACAATCTTACACGAACACAGAATGCGCTTTGCAGGACACTGTTGGCGAGCAAGACACGAACTCGTGAGTGATTTACTCTTCAGGATACCTAACCATGGAGCAAGATGCGTTGGTCTCCCATCAACCACCTACATTGACCAGCTATGTTATGACACAGAATGTCACCCTAATGGCCTTCCGTCCTTGATGCAGGACTTTGATGGTTGTCGTGATAGACTCATGAATGTCTGAACGAGCTCAAACCGAATAAAAAAATTGAAAAATCCCACGTTATGCGTTCCGTCTTTCAAAAAGACCTCTTTATAGTTAATAAAGATTTTATTGATAGAATAAAGTATATCAGAGACTGTCTTTAAATCTGCACATAAAATAATCTTTAGAATAAAGAGCTATGGAAATCGAAAAAAAAATAACACTTTTCATGCACCCTATTACGTCATAATAAATTGCCTAATATAATTTGAAATCATAATTATTTTCATAATATATCTTAAGGATATAATTACTTCTTTTATATAATTACATTAGAGAAACAAGTAGAAATTTAAAAAATCGCATTTATAAGCACAAAAGAGACTTCACAAAAAAACTCAGCTAATGCACTAGTCATACATAGAAATAAATTCAACTACAATTTTGATTTTAAAAATGCTACACTCATAAAAAAAGAAAATAACTCACTCAGAAGGAAAATCCTCGAGAGTGCCGCCATTGAATATTACCCAAATATTAATCTACGCCCAGGATTCTTCCCTATTTCACCTTTCTTAACAGAATTACTACTCTCCCAAACAAACGTACACAACAATATCGTGAAATCAAAAGAAAATGGTTAAATCTGTCAACACAGCAATAATAACAATATCTCTACACGTGACAGTAATTGACGTAATTTTCAGTTAACAGTATAAAAATAGCGTTCTCTAAATTCTTCCAGTTGCTTAGGACATTTTGTTTTTGTTATTATTAGTTACTTTGTTTAAATTAATTCATTTTGATTTTTGCTTTGAGAATGTCTACACTGGACGAAACGCGTCGGCAACTACTACAGTTCTCCTATTGTCATTTATATTTATAAATATAATTTTAAGTTATAATAAGTTTCCTAGTATAATTTTAAATCATAATTGTTTTCATAATATAAATTTAAATATAAATGCTATCTGAAATAAGTGTTGAGAAAAAGATTTGTAAAAAAATGAACATAGTTTTAACAATATTAATAATATAGTGAAAGCAAATCGATAGTTTTTTTATGTGCATATGAAATAAGCTTTAGCTGTTATGAAATGAAATCAATCTGACGAACCTTTCTCGACGCAGACACAGGAAGAATATCACGTGATAGTATTGCGTAAATCTTGTTGAATTTACTGTCTATCTTGAAAATCAGCATTAAAAATCCTGGCTTCTATCTGGGTTCGAAAAACAGCCACTGGAACTGGCGAGAAATATGCAATTATCCCAGTCACGATCGAGATGGAATACTCGGAAGGTATTAACATATAGAGAAAATGTCCACGGTTTACGATCGACTTAACTGTTGAGACATGGTCCCTCTTCAGTAAAACGTGACCTCGAATGTATCAAATTCCATAAAAAGAAAGAATTATGTTCCAGACGATCGATATTGATCAGCTTTGGAAATCTTAATGTTCGCGACAGAAAAGAACGAAAGGCGATAACTATAAACTATCAGTATTTAATAAGTTGACTTGCCAAAATGGCGGACAGAACAAATATAAAACGTGGAAGAAATATGCAGTGAGGCTGCGAAAGAAATGACGTCGTAAAAACGTAAATTATTCATCCTAATGCAGTACGAATAGTTTTATCCCGACAAAATATACGAGGGTGGGGCTGAAAAGCTAATAGGCTGACGATGAATGAGTGAGGCTAGAGTTGTGAAATCTTACGTGCATTAAGATCAACTTTTATTAATAACTGAATTGTTTCTTTCCAGGTCAACAGAAATCTGACTGTTCAAAGAAGACTTCAAATGTAACTAGTAGCGACTTTTGAAAATGGACAAAATCTGGCATCGGGTGTTATCAAATACCTGCCGTAAAATGGGTTTAGCCTCGAAGGACATTTATGCTGACAGGATTTCAACATTAGGATATGAAGCTCCAAATTTATCAACAGTGCAAAAGTGAGCAGCCGAATTTAGGAGGGGAAGGGAGAGTTTGAAAGATGACCTAAAGTTTGGATATCCTGCAACTACCACCACCAAGGAAAACATTGTGATGGATGACTGGCGATTAACTATAAATCGAATAGTCAATGCTCCCGTGATGGAGTTGAGAATATTCTTCACAATGAACTTGGCATGACGAAGGTTTCTGCTCGTTGGGTGCCACGTTTTCTGACACCTGATCAAAAGCGCACCAGGCTGATCACATCATGGGACGATCTGGCAGTGTTTGAAGCAGATCAAGCTGGTTTCCTTGGACGTTTCCTAAATCAGGATGTTGTTGATTTCCTTACTTTGGGCCAGAGACAAAGAGAGAATCCATTCAGTGGAATCACCTCCTCTCACCTGCTCCAAAGAAGTTCAAGCTTCATCTGCAGAAAAGGTGATGTCCTCAGCTTCTTGTAGGTTACAGGCATTGTGTTTATGTGCTATCTTCAAAGGAGCCTCACCATCAACGGAGAGAACTATGCCAACTTTCTGAGGCAGTTACGAAAGGTTATCAAGGTCAGACGCCCAACAAAACTGACAAAATGTATCTTCTTTCATGGTCCCTGGCTACTGTGCTCGACTGGGGCTTTGAACTTGTTGTTCCCCACGATTCTCTTGATTTGACAATCATTTCTTCCCCAACATAAAAAAAACACTTGCCTGGGAAATGTATTGCAGTCATGTCATGTCTGTTGTTGAAGACTTTTTGATCCACAGGACGTCAAATTATATGGACAAGTTCTGTCTACCAATAGTTTTATTAAATCTTTCAAATTTAATAATTTTTGCCAAATTACATATTAACATTTATATTATTTTCCCCCAAGTACTTTCGAATGTTAATCTATTCGTTTTCAAGGACTGTTCTGTGTCTAATTACGCAACTGGTGTTTAATTCCGGTATTCTGACGTTTGATGGAACTAATTTCAAGTCACTCAAGGTGACGTCATATAAACGGTTAAACTAAAACTTATATGGGTGTGTTTTATTTTTTAAGGGCACTTTAATATACAGTCTACTATGGAGAAAGACACCTTATTTAATATATATATATTACTAATCTACTTTTTGTATGAATGGTTCATTGTAATATAAATTGAACTGCACCACATATTTGATTTAAAAGAACTGATCCGACGTGCAAAATTTCGGGATAACAACTGAGACATTGCTCTACTTATTGAACAATTTAGTTCATGCCACATTGACTGATAAACTCCTACATCAAAAAATTATCAAATTACCATATTAGTAAAAAAAACGCACTCTCTTAAATTTTCAAAAAATTCAACCTTAGTGTTGCGACTGCACGCTCCATAAGTTTATATCCATTAACAATAACACATTTCTAAAAAAAAAATATATATATATTTTCCGATTCGCATTTAATTTTTCGTCTCTGATGCTACCTGGATTTTACTAAAACAAAATAATTTCCATGCCTGAGGATGACTGAATGTACAGTTGAAAGTACTTGCAGATTAAAAAAGACCTTATACAGTTTGTAGTTATTAAAAACAAGGATCATAACATTCATCGAGTGATATATATATATATATATATATATATATATATGCATATATATATATATATATATATATATATATATATATATATATATATATATATATTAACTGATTTAAAATATGTTTCTTCGCTGCACAGTAATAACCATGTTTCAAAAATGGAAGCTAAAAACTTCAAATTTAATTTTGTAATTAAATTAAAAACATTAGTTCCATTTCATCTTCAAGCGAATATTGAAATAACTTATTTTGAAATTTACTGAGTTTTAAAGGCACACATAAATTCATAATTCCCTGTTACCAAGGATACAGAGAAATCCAATCATTCAGACAATGGGCGGTAGCGTGTTCATTTTTATTAACTATTGTTGTATCAATTATGAGTTACGTTCGAAAAATAGGTTAAGTTTAGGGAGGGTAGGGTGTATTTTTCAACGAATTCTGACATCCGTTATATGCATGTCGTCTGGTTTTTTTTTTATTATTAACAGCAAAAAGTCTTTCGGCATTTTTTTTCTACTTTCTACTCTATCTTTTAGAGCTTTATTATATATGTTCATCGAAAATCTTCTCATTTGCTGAATTTGTACTTTTTCGGATAGATAAAGGTATATGCTTAATTATAAATGGGGGTGATTTGATTTAGGGTGTATATATAAAGGATTGGTATTGGGTTTTTATAATATATATATATATATATATATATATATATATATATATATATATATGAAAGCATATAATAGTTTGGACATAGGAATCAATAATAATTGGTGGCTGTTAGTTTCACGCCCCAATGCGGTTTTCAGACTATTAGTACCAGCGAGAGCCTTATTGCATATCTGAAAGAAGGCCCTGCGATGTGAGATGCTCAACCAATTCAGAATTAATAATAGCACCCTCTAGTATTTTGCCAGAAAGAAATAGAATCCTAATAAGCCAATAGTTCGACGGTCTAAACGATTCCCTTATTCAACTCTACATCATGTTAGTGGAAAACGTGAGACCTACAAGGTGCAATGACTTACTCTCCTGGAGGTCAGTTGATGTTGGAGGCATGGAGGAATATTTTATAGTAATTTTAGTGTGCTGATTTCAAAAATGAAATACTTTTGATTTATCGCATCAAGATATTTCGCACAAATTCAAATTTTACAACATTTCCAGTATTGTCACCATAAGGATAGACATGACTTCATCAAATGTTCGGAGTTTGACATAACTTTGAAAGCAATTTTTTTCATGTCATTTAAAGTAAATGCAACGAGAAAAGTGAAAACAAATGTTTTGATTTAAATCTCTTCAGTAAATAAAAAGCAACAAACTTCAGCAACTTTGACTATTTTCAGTTTAATCCGTTTTAAATGTCATCAGATGACAGACATTTTCTTTATACAATTAGATGTAAATAAAGAACACATTTTTGTTGGCCTTGACATCATATTTGCAGATAAACCTACACTGTGCTTGATTTCGTGTGAGCCTCATTGCAAACCACGTGACATATCTTTGGTTAAACCTTTAATTATTGCTTATGAAAATTAGTATTTTGAATGCGCCGCCATTTTCGTAATTGTGAAGTTACATGTGTCAAGGTCACTTTTGTGAAGCAGGTTCAAAGAACTTTACAGTATAGATACTCTTTGCCATCACAATCCTGGATCATTGTCCTGTTGGAAGATCCAGCGCCGACCTAAATCTAATTTTCGAACCGTGGGCAAGATACTTTCGTTCCAGTTATTTGGTCTCTTGCAGAACCCATTGTGTCGTCAGCTGGAGACGCTGTTGCAGCTGCAGAAAAGCACACCCCAAATCATAATGCTGTCGCTGCCATTTTTAACTGTTGGCACCAAATTCTTCTCTTCAAAAGCAGTATGAAGGCCTCACCAGAAATACCATCCCCCAAAACTCTCGTTTTGACTCATCCGACCATAAAACATTTTGCCAGAACGTTTCGAGCTTATTTATATGAGCTTTGGCATATTTGAGCCGAGTTTCACTTGAGTCTTTTCGTAAGCAGTGGCTTTTTTCTTTTTGCATCGTTCAAATGCAAAATGCCTAGAAAATCTGTAGATGTATGCACATTAATTCCGAAATTGGCCAGGGAGATTTGGAGAAGCGCAGAGATCACTGTCGGCTTCGTCTGGGCTTTCCAAACTAGATGTCTTGCAGCTATTTTTCGTAGAGGGTCATTTTTTATTGCGATGCTCTCATACTAATGTCCTTCCATTTATAAATAATTTGTCGCACGGTGGATACTTGAACTCCCTGGTGTTTTAATGACTTTTTATTGCCTTCTCCATCTGTTATAAAAAGGGTTTGAGAGGAAGTAAAAGAAGGATGAGTCCATATAGCTTGAGTGAAGCTTTATTCCACTAGAAATCTACTCCGGTAGCGAACCGTAAGAAGAAAATGGCCGACTACCTCGTGAAGAGAGAAAGACGAAAACAGGGGGAAATCAATCAGTCCTGAAAAGTCACGGAAAGATTAAAGAGTTCCTTTATTTTCACCACACCATCATTATATGATTAACAAATGCGACTTTTTAAAGCTTCATGAAGTTCTTTAGATCTTGGCATATTGTTTTTTTTAAAATTTAGTCTCTAACTGCACCCATTTGCATACACAATGAGTTGTATTGGTGGACTGCGGTAGATACGTTTTGCCAAAACTGAACACGCCATTTTGTTTTTTTACACGTCTACAAAAAATTATTTACATTGGCAACCATGTAAATAAAAAAAAAGAAAGTAAATTTAAGGATCACTTACTTTAACACATCTTCATTTTTAATTAATATTTGTTTTTATTCTAGCTTGATAAAAACATTGAAAGTGGTTGTCATTTGTTTAATAAAGGTTTTTCTTAATAAATATATAGTTAAATTAATATATAGTTTACAGTTTAATTATATATTCTTGAGTCCTTTTTTTGGCAAAAGCAACTAACCAACACTGGATAATATTTATTACGAATGTTGTAGCACCGTTTTGAAGTGCATTTGACCAACAATTAATGTTATCCTGCATTTACACCATTTCTGTGTTAGCCCCCTTATACTAGGGCGCTTGTTTTGAAAAAAAAACACCATAGCTGCAACTAAAAAAAACATCTACCTACAACTGATAACCTTTAAATTTAAAATAATTATAACAGCGCGCGTTCACACGCGTCTTTTTAAATCACCATCACAACGACCATGCGTGTGTGCGTGCTTATATATATATATATATATATATATATATATATATATATATATATGGACTCGTGGCCTGACGATTGCGTCTACCATGAAACAGCCTGTCGCCTCTAAGTGTTGACTTCAATGTTCACTTTTATATTTACACACGCTCTATCTTTGATATTGAGCACTCTATCCCATAAATATAGCACACCTTAAGAGTGTATTTCTTCATATATATATATATATATATATATATATATATATATATATATATATATATATATATGTATATATATATTGTTAAATACTATAATATATTTTGTTGCAACGTAAGTCTTCTCCTAATCGGCGTCAGATTAATCTTTAAGTTGAAATGAGTTAATAATTATATTAGTAAAAAATATCTTGAAAATCAGTTCTGTGGTTAGAATGTAAATTTTCAACCAATCAGAATGCGTCGCTGTTATCTCGATTTATAACAGTTAATAGTGAGACATCATAAGTTTCAATGTTTGAACTCACAACTATTATAGAACAAAATTTGCTTTTTAACCAACGATTTAATCCACTGGTTTATATCAAACGCTTATAAATTCAAACACCTGAAGAAGGTGGGTGGGTGTAACGTTGTGAGTATAACAACCCAGTTAGTAATACTCATTCTCACAGTATAACGTATCATTATGTTAACTGCTGAGTTAAAAAATTCCGATAAAATTTCCATTTTTTAAATAGCTAACCCAATTGTCTTATTGAAAGCCGATGCTAGACAGGTACCTAAAATTAGAACAATAGTCAACTTCCTACTTTAATAAAGCATTTACAATTCGTGTATCACTGGGAGATCCACAATTGTTAGCCTTTTGCCAGATTAGCTAAATTTAATTATTAGTTTTTTCACGTAGGTAAGATTGTGCGTAATTCAGTTCGCCCGTCGATTGCGATGACTGAATTGGATTAAAGTGTTTACTCCAGTCATCCGGTCTACCAACTGAGCTGTTGCGAGTGAACTCTTATTCTCTCGGTCTCGTTACTACGCACGTACGCTGTCACGCCAACAACACACTCTGTCGTCTTCTCGCTATTTATGACTTCGTCGGGGGCAACTAAAATTTGCATCCGAGACTTACTTCTCGTTCGCTCGAGACTTCCGATTTTATAAATTCAATCTGGTTTGAATTCTTAGTCTTTTTAATTTTATTTTTAACTTTTTAATTTTTTTCCCTTCCTTTGTACGAGGGTCATTCAATAAATAAGGTGAATTTTTCGGTATAAGGACTTCTAATACAGATAGAAGCTTACTCTTTTTTCTTTTTTTTTTGTTTTACTTCTTTTTCACATGGATTTAATTTCTTTTGCAGATTAAAATTTTTTTTTAGAGTTTTGGCGATTAACAAAGAGGGCCGACCAAGAAGCATGCTCCAGGATTGAACAGCGGTCAGTTATCAAGTTTTTCGTTGCTGAAGGGTGCAAACCAGTTGAAATTCATAGGAGAATGTCAACTGTGTATGGTGCCACATGTTTCAGCCAAAAAATGTCTACAAGTGGGCTAAATTGTTTAAAGAAGGACGGAGCAGTGTTGAGGATGAAGACAGGCCTGGGAGGCCTACAGAAGTGAGGTCTCCTGAGGTGATCGAATCAGTCAATGACCTCATTCAGTCTGACAGAAGGGTGGCAGTGGATGACATTGTAAGGACTTTGAGCTTATCTGTTGGGACAAACGCAGGGGTCATCAGTCAGAAGGAGTCATCTTGCATCATGACAACTCAAGGCCTCACACAGCAGCCCAAACGGTGCAGACCATCAACGAGCTGGGCTGGGAACTGCTCCCTCATCCACCTTACAGCCCAGACCTTACCCCTTCAGACTTTCACCTGTTTAGTCCCTTGAAAGCGTTCACGAGAGGCACAAAGTTTAAAAGGTGACAATGAAGTCAAAAGTGTTGTGAGCGACTGGCTGAGACATCAGCCCAAAGATTTTTACGCTGAGGGAATACGGAAGCTTGTTCACAGATGGGAAAAGTGTGTGACAGTGCTGGGAGACTACGTTGAAAAATAATAAAAAAGTAAGCTTCTATCTGTATTAGAAGTCCTTATACCGAAACATTCACCTTATTTATTGAATGACCCTCGTAGGTCTGCTCGCGATATCGGAATTTCGGAATAATCCATTTCACTTTTAATGCCGGCCGAGATCTTTCAACAGGACCTGACACACCAAGCAAATTAGCTTTGCGGGAGGTAAGTCTTCTCGTTCCTCATAAAGATAGTTACATATTTACCACTGGTATTAAAGCCAACATTTCAGATGCTGATTTTCAAGGAAAACTTTTCAGATTAGCGCAACACAATCTTCCCGTCCCCCAGTTTGCCATTTTGGCCGTGTTTCATTAATATCAAAAATCTACCGTAGGCATCTTTCCCAAACTTATGTTTGAAACAAGCCGACTTAGAATTATATCTTTTTCTTCTTTTATTGAATATCGAGTCTCATTTCTATGAAATATTACAAAGAATTCCTTACTGGAATCATTTTCTCTGGCCATTCTGAATATCTTTTCATTTTTCCAACCGATTTTATCACGTTCCAAAATAAAACAAAAAATCAAGTCAAGTTTAATGAATTATATTTTGTATTTTGATGGCCGCTGAAAAATACAAATAAAAAAGGTAGTTTTTTTTTATCTCTTGCATGACGTTGTGATGATCTTGTCAAAGACTTTCTTTTAATTTTCCGCTTGTCAAAAATAGAGGCTGTTTTGTCGACGAGCCAAGTCATCGTGATACAACCTTACGAAAGGAAGAACGTACGAATTGATGGCAATTATATTTTGGGGTTGGTGTGGGGGACTGCTACCAAAAATAAATTGGTTTTCTTCGCGTGTAAATATACTAACTTATATTCGTATATAACTGTTAAACCTTACACAGTGTATGGCACATGTATGGCACATGGCAACAAATATGAAGCAACCAGGGAGAATCAAATTCATACGCAATGATTTCCTAATCATTTATTTATATCCGGAGAAATGTACGGTGTGATATATAGTAGATATATATTTCACGCAGTTTAGCCATATTACTGGGATTCGGTAAGCCTGGCGCTTATTACATTAGCATAGTCTGGAACTGTAAAATGGTAAATGATTGCGATGGACACGTGGCTGAGTGGTGAGAACATTCTTTTTTCTTAACCTTGAGAGCAAAATCGATGTTATTGATCTGGAGGAGGCGATCCCGGCTTGCGGCACTATGCCACGTGTTGATCCAAGCTTTGTGAGTGAAATTGGGTAGACGGAACTCTTCGGGAGGCGTCGATGGTTGTGCGAACACGAAGTCACAAATCATCGTGACTGAGGGTTTGAGTGTGCCGGCCTTGTTCAGACGCAAGATAAGCCCCCCTCCGCACAAAACTGTAATTAAGGTTCACTCAGCATAGTTGCAGTATAAACAACATATGGGCTTTGCGGGTGTTGAACATAACACATAATGTGCCTGAGTAGGCGTCTGCAACGGGGATTAGCTAGCCGTCCTGGTAGACAGGCAATATCAGATACGAGTGGTGCATCAGTTAGATTTGAAATGATTGCGACTAAATTTATTTAAAATCATGCCAGGTGGGGAGAAATTATGTTGCTGCACTAAGCAGAACAGAAAATTGATCTGCAATGTTATCGATCCTGACCTGGCAGCTCGACGTCAGTCATTTTCTCACTGACGCGACGTGGCTTCCCTCTGTCTTTTCTACAAATATTTTCATGGCAACTGCACTGACGAGCTTTCTTCCCTAGTGCTCCGACTACATTAATTTAAGCGTGCTACTAGATTGGCATATAGGTCCCACACGTTTACTGTTGAAATAGCTAAACACAACCGTAATTTCTGCTCCAATAGTTTCTTTTCCCGCATTCCTCGGCCGTTTACTTGCTTCCCTGATAACTAAATCTTTCAAAATTTAAATGCAACATCAATCGCCATCTTTTGTTTTCTTGAATCCCGTTCATCTTTTGTCCTTTCCTTAATCCTCCCAGACTTCTCTTTCACTTTTATTCCATGTAACGCTCTGCGTACCAGTGGAATTCCCGCCTTGCTTGGACTGAAATTATTTTAAAAAAATCGAACACGAATCATTTGAATTTATATAAAACGATCTGTCGTGTTTTTAAAAGAAGTTTGTTTCCCTCTAAAGGGATTGTATCACGATTTCATTTCATGATGTAGAATTTTAATTTAAAAAAAAAATTTGGTCGTTTCGTTCATATCTCTTTTTGTATGGTTGCTTCTATTAACACGTTTCGACCGAACAACTCTTCTGCCTTCGTCATGCGTCAGCCGTGGGAAAAGACAAAGAAAACAAAAACTATTTTTGATTAACCGGCGATAGATGTTGTTAATTAAAGCACCCATCAGACTAGTTTATTTTCACAGCAACAGCTATAACAAGTGCCTAGGCGATTCTAACGGGGTTCACCAATAGAAGAGATAACCAATCAGAAGGCTCAAAATATTCAATTGACGTGTATAAAGGCGGCCATGTTTTTTTCCGGAATATTCGCTGCGAGCCTTTGATATCGAAGACTGGTATTGTTTTTATCATTGCGCCATCAACATTGCCGAGCAAAGAAAACTACTTGGTGGATATGTTCGTAAATGTTTTCAAAATCATAGCTTATAAGCTTTCTTTCTTCCTTTTCAATTATAAGAATCAATTACTACGAAACGAATAACAAGTTTATTTAAAACGAGATGGTCCAACCATTTCTTTATAGATCTCTTCTTACATTCGCATTAAGCTCGCCCGGCCACACCAGAAATAGAGTAATGATACATTCAATACCAGTGAAGCCGGAAATGGTTGCCTGGCGCTATTTACGATGTTTCACTTAGTACAAGATAAAGCCATCTCGCTTCGATCGTATTTCTTAGTGTTTCTGAGCGAACGTATGTTTGGCTGGAATTGCGTAAGTTATTACTTAATCCGACATCACGTTGACCATGTTCACCATAGCTATGAATATAGAATCCAGCGCAGTACGTAATCTGTTCGAGGAAACAACGTTAAAGATTAACACTCACAAGTCAGACACTCTACTGAATCTGATTATATCGCCAATACCAGTCTTCGATATCAAAGGCTGGCAGCGAATATTCCGGAAAAAAACATGGCCGTCTTTATACACGTCAATTGAATATTTTGAGTCTTCTGATTGGGTATCTCTTCTATTGGTGAACTATAAAATGAGTCAGCTCATTTTGATTAGCTCACTAGTACACTAGAGTACCCAAAAACTCCAACTCATCATTCGTCTATATTTCTGAGATGAAGTATCTACACTATTTACATTATTCGGATTGTCGTCTTCATTTTATTGTCGCATTCACAACGTTTCAGCTGTTGTATGCTGCGGCCTTCTTCAGGTGATATTTGTATTTCGAAACGAATCCCAAATAGTGAATCTGTATGTTGGTGTTTCTGAAAATTGGTTCGATGCCTTTTTTCAAACGCTTGCAAATATCGTGACAGGGACTTCCAAAGGTCAAGTTCTTTTCCCACAGGGCTCAGGAATGTCAATGTTATGTCAGACCATTTTTGAAATAATGTTTTAATGATACAAGTCTAACTAATTAACACATAGCTGGGGGAGAAGAGGTCGGGTTATATCTTTCCTGAGAGTATTTGTGCGTAAGTGAATACAACGAATCCACTGGAATTGGAACTTTGCTATCGGATTAACTATTTCAGGAATTCATGGAGAAATTCTGGGAGTATGCTATCTGTGGTACGAATGAGAAGTGTAAGTTCGAATTTGTGCTGAAAGAAAAAATTCTCGACATAATAGATAACTTGTTCTTTAATCTGCCGTGTCTCTAAGCCTTCGTTTTCTCATTTTGTGTCCCCGAAAATTCAAATATCGCTTTTTGAATGTCAATAAAAGTGTCTTTTTTGTTTCCAGTTTCCTTAAATCTTGCACGTTCTTGGAAGATCAGCCCCCTTCTCTTGCTGTGTGAATAAAAACAGACTTAATGCCATTGCCATCCGTTTGAAAACACGTTCTTCAACTCATGCCTAGGACAAGAATTTTGATGCACATGGTTTCTGAATTCCATACATTTGCCACCAAAAGTTACATACTTAGAATCAGAAAGAGTTAAAATTTATGAGCCGCATAATAAGGAAAGAGGGCTTGGAGAATTTAACACTCACAGGACTTATTGGAGGCAAGACGCGGCAGAGGAAAAGAGTCACATGAGTCACAGATGAAGAGGCTACAGAGATGTGGTACTACAGAAGGATGCTGAGAATACCATGGACGGAACATGTGAGCAACGAGGAATTGTTAAGGAAAAGGTGAACGTAAAGAACACTCGTGTTTGAAATTAAAAAGAAACAGTCGAATATTCTGTAGCAGGAAAGAAATTCTGGAGAATATAAAACTCACAGGGATAGTGGAGGCTAGTGGAGACAAGGAAACTGCGCGTAGCATGCCTACACATGTTCGTTACTCATGTGACTCTTTTCCTCTGCCGTGTCTTGCCTCCAATAAGTCCTTTGAGTGTTAAATTCTCCAAGCCCTCTCTCCTTTTATGCGGCCCATAAATTTTAACTCTTTCTGATTCTAAGTATGTAACTTTTGGTGGCAAATGTATGAAATTCAGAAACATATCTGCATCGAAATTCTTGTCCTAGGTATGAATTAAAGAACGTGTTTTCAATCTTATGAGAATGGCAGTACATCTGTTTAGGTAGAACCTCTAATTATTGCTGTGTGAATTAATCACACAGCAATAATTTGAGGTTCTACCTAAACAGATGTACTTTACCGGTTCCCTTATCAATGGATAATTGGTATTCGCATTTATATAGACATCATGGCTTCGATTCGCGCCACAAAATTCTCGGTAATAATCTCACATCACAGACGTATAGATCGGGGAATTTTAAATCCAAGCAAAAAGATGATTATTTTTTTTAGGATAATATTAATCATGGTTCTCCATAGCTTCCTGTATTTTGTTGCTCTCAGCAATACTTTACGGTTTCTCTTTGTAGAACTTATTCCTCTATCCAATTGTTTACTTTTGCCTCTCTTGAATTTGACGCACCACGTGAGTGTTAAATTCTCCAAACCGTTTTTCTTCATTATGTATCTCTAATATAACCTCTTTTCTGATTGTTAATAAAAGTACCTATTCTTCTTCCCAGTTCATCTCATTATTTTCTAAACGAAAACAAAACTGATTGACTTTCAAATCAATACAGGTTGATTATCGATTATCTTGTGAGAATTTTGATTATTTCTCTGCGTGGAGAATTATAGTTTCGACCAGCCATCGATACTTTGCTCAAGTGCCCCTTCGTTTAATCACTGGATCATACCCACAAGTATATCTCTTTTATGAAATATCCAGACTCCCCCGCCCGCCATATTTACTGACTCAATCCATGTTCGTCGAATGCTACATTTGGTCTATCACGATATCCCCGAGAGGAAAGAGGAGTGACTAGAGAAATGGTCGTCTCCTTTCCAAAATAACGCCATTAAAGGGCCCCTTTAGGCAACGCAGGCAATAAAATTTCTGATTTTTGCATCAGAATTGCTGGGGGTCAGAAGACGTGAACTGAAATCGATGGTGCATGCATTAATGAAATTTTGCTTTACAGAGCAGATTTCTGCACTTGCACTTAGTACCGTACTTAATCGGCATTTATGGTGAGGGCAAACCAATAAATAAAGTAAGATAGATACATATGGTGATTGATCAAGAATTAGAAAGATATATATATATATATATATATATATATATATATATATATATATATATATATATATATATATATATTCATATTCTTTTTATACTTTATTTTTTATAGATAAATTATTTAAGTAAATGTTCTGTTTATAATAAACTGTATTTACCGGCCTGAATGTTCGAGAAATTTCGTAGAAAAGATATGTAACCGACAGGAATCGAACCTGTATCTTTTATACGAAACCGTCATATAGCCTGACGTCTATACGATTTAGCTACGGAGGAAACATATTTTCTACGAAATTTCTCGAAGATGATCTTGGCTGAGATTGAAAGTACTTGAGAAAATAAATGGAATATGAAAAACTACGGCGCCTTTCTTAATCAGTTTAATAACAACACTAAGGAACTGTTCCGTGAATTTGAGAGAGATTAAAATAAATAGACATACTATATCTAGATTATTCATGCAAACATGATTGAATGAAGATATGCTGCCTAAATATACATATATGTATAAATATACTATTAGCAATAAATGTACAAATATGTGTTTCGTGCACGTGGCAATCATCAGACACGGATGGAAACTTTCATTGCATGCCTGGTGATTGCCACGCGTATTAAACTCAAAAAGAACAAAATATATATTTATTAGCAGTAGTGTAATTTTTAATACTGTTATTTTACATCGAGCACTGTTTTATTACCATCAACATTCACTGTGCGATATATACATTTTTATTTTTTTTATTCGTGTCCCCTCCCCCAAGCAATGCGTTAAAGTCACAGAGACGTAAGGGGTTACTGGGTTTGGAAGATTTAGAAACAGGAACATTGCTAAGGCGCGAGAACGGAGGAAGAGTAATCAGGAAAGAAGATAGCGATAGACATTGCATTTAAATTATTGCAGATTAAGTTTGGTTGGAAAGCATGGAGCGGGAAGGGAGTTCCACAAGCGATGATAGCGATTGCTGTATGAGTCGTACGATTTTTGAATCAAGCACGGGCAACGTCGGGCCGTGCTGCTAGTCGTCTTATATAGTGCAGAAAAGTGTGTGCAATTTGTATTTTCCTTGGCCTTCAACAAGTTGGCATCTATTTGTAAAATTTTCCTTAACTATAACAAGCCAATTTATGAATGAAATGTTAATTTAAAATTTTTGTTTCAAAGATTTCAAGTAGTGACTATATCTTACTTTGCGGAGCGATAGCGAGCAGAAGAAGCCTGCTAGTATCTTATAAATATATATAAAAATTTTCAATATACACTCACGAGCAATTTAATTAATTACACGTGAACAACTTCTCTTTCATGCAGATGTCAAATCTTTAATGGATATAAGCTATTTAAAGCTGATCAGGGCGACTTACTAAGTACGAGAAGAGAAACTGTTAGCATAGAATTTATAGTTATCTGTAGCCAGTTCAACTGTAAATCGGTGAGACCTTATCGCTAGTCTAGTACTGTGCTTAAATTCAAAAAGTCTAAACACCCTAGCGAAGAGCTCATTCGAACAATAACCATGAAAGTATTTAGAGAAAAGTCAGAGAGGTAAACTTACAGCGGTGGAAAAGTGACTGAAGCCGAGACGTCAAATAAGGGCCGATAATATTTCTGATTCTTTGAATTTTATCAGGGAACTTTAGATAGATAGCAAAAGCACCGGACCATAGAAAGACTTGCGTTTAGACAAACAATCTCTCTCATATTGTTTAGGACCGATGCAGAATATAGCTTTGATTTTTATTAATTCTGTCCTTATTAAACAAGATCATTCTTTAAGGAGAAAATACTTTGAAAGCTTGATAATTACCAACTATAAATACGCGTCTAAAACATTATATTACATCGCCATCTTTCTGTGAATCCATTCTTAAAAAAATACAACTTATATCTATTTAACACAAAGGGTACGTAGATATAAAGCAGTCTAAGATTAAATAGAGTGCCACTCCACCGCGCTGGCTAACCGCACAAAGCTGAAGACATTAGAACTCTTCCTACTAGACAGACACACATAGACAATTACGAATACATATTGCCATCCGATGCCCGCTTATCAAAGGTTTTAATGCACGTGATACATGACTGACCAATGAGAACTGATCCAAACAAATGTGAAAATACCAAAGTTCTGTTTTTTGCGTGTTTTCTCTCAATCTCTAACGAAACTTTAAATAGATTGATAAACGTTTCCTATTTGTTATGTTATAACGCTGTCGAATTCCGATGCATATTTGATATGCATTAGATCTTTAATCTCTCTCTCTCTCTCTCTCTCTCTCTCTATATATATATATATATATATATATATGATGAAATATAGTCTTAAGATGGGCTATATTTATGGGATAAAGTGGTCAATATCAGAGATAGAGCGTGTGAAAATATAAAAGCGAACATAGAAGTCAATACTTAAGGCTACAGTCTGTTTCATGCTAGACGCAATCGTCAGGCCACGAGTATATATATATATATATATATATATATATATATATATATATAGCGAAAGAGAGCTAGAGAGAAGAATAAAATCTCAGATTAAAATGGAGAAGATGAGGGACAGAAAGGAATTATGACATCAGACATCATCAGATGTAGAGAGAGGGGAGAGAGAGGTAGAGAGACAGAGAGATAAAAAGTAATATAGATAGATATGGGCAGATATAGACGATCAAGTTTACAGATAAATGCTGAGAGATACAAAAGTAGAAAGAGAGAGAGAGAGAGAGAGAGAGAGAGAATTGGTAAGAAAGAATGACTTTCAGAGAGAAAGAGAGAGACTGAGAGAAAGAAGAAAATAATGCGAGAGATTGGTAGAAATCAGAGGGAAGAGAGAGAGAGAGAAAGAGACAGAGAATGAGAATGAGACCATTAGCGAGATAGGGAGAGATGGAAATGAAAAGAGAGAGAGAGAGAGAAGGGCGTGAGGAAGAGAGAAAGAGAGAGAGAGAATGAGAATGATACCATTAGCGATATAGGGAGAGATGGAAATGAAAAGAGAGAGAGAGAGGGGGTGAAGAAGTGAGAGAGAAGGGCGTGAGGAAGAGATAGATAGAGAGAGAGAGTGTGTGAGAGAGAGAGAGAAAATGAGAATGAGACCATTAGCGATATAGGGAGAGATTGAAACGAAATGAATGTATAACACACATACGTAGAGGAAAACTGCAAGAAAGAAAAATAAAGAAGTAAAAGATAGCTGAGAGGGAAAGAGAAGATGGGAAGATAGAGCAACAGAGAGAGAGAGAGAGAGAGAGGGGGAGAGGTGAGGAAGAGAGAGAGGGTGAGGAAGAGAGAGAGGGTGAGGAAGAGAGAGAGAAAGAGAGAGAGAGGGTGAGGAAGAGAGAGAGAGAGGGCGTGAGGAAGAGAGAGAGAAAGAGAGAGAGTGGGGAGGTGGGGAAGAGACTGTGAGAAGTAGGTGAGAATCAGGAGATACTACTGAAATCCAATTGTCGATGGCATCAACAAAAACTAAATGTAAAGATCGAATTAGTCCTCAACCAATTTTGAATTGTTGCAGATGAATGCCCCCCCCAATATAAAAGTGTTTTCAAAAATAAGACAACACATTCTCTCAGCTTTTACTTCTTTTATTCTTCAGCAAATCACAGCCTCGTGTATCATAGAAAGGTAAACAGAATTTAGCTGATGACGCACACGCAGATTGTATATAAGATACAAATAGAATTTTAAGCTATGCTATCAATCAGTTATGCGCCATACGTGATACACGCTTGGTGATCATGTATCTTTCGATACAGGACTGACGAGGCAGATTCTTCCCGTAGTAGGTTGCCATATGCCATCCTAGGCTATAGAAGCCGGTATGTCCTGCTATTTACCCATAACTGGTGGATATTAGCGCGTAAGTGAATGTAATGGATTCGACTGGAACTCGAACTCGGCCCCCCGATTTCTCAATCCGAGCCGCTATCCATTACTCCACCATCCCTGGATAAAATGTCTCAATAGCGTATATGATAGAGCGTATGCAAGGGAGAGTGGATCAGTAGCACCCCAGCATGTCACGTATTTAATAAGCCCAAACTTTATATCTGAATTAATTGCGTTATGTTCGATTTACTTCATTAATATTCACCATATGGTGAATAATTATTTTTTAAATCGGTCATATCAATTATTATATAGTCATTATATCAGTCATATATAGTCATTATGTCAGTCATATATAAAAAATATATCAGTCATTATATAGTCATTATATCAGTCATATATAGACGATATATCAGTCATTATATAGTCATTATATAAGTCATATATAAACAATATATCAGTCATATATAGTCATTATATCAGTCATATATAGACGATATATCAGTCATTATATAGTCATTATATAAGTCATATATAAACAATATATCATTCATATATAGACAATATATCAGTTATTATATAGTCATTATGTCAGTCATATATAAACAATATATCAGTCATTATATAGTCATTATATCAGTCATATATAAACGATATATCAGTCATTATATAGTCATTATATAAGTCATATATAAACAATATATCAGTCATATATAAACAATATATCAGTCATTATATAGTCATTATATAAGTCATGTATAAACAATATATCAGTCATTATATAGTCATTATATAAGTCATATATAAACAATATATCAGTCATCATATAGTCATTATATCATTCATATATAGACAATATATCAGTTATTATATAGTCATTATATCAGTCATATATAAACAATATATAAGTCATTATATAGTCATTATATCAGTCATATATAGACAATATATCAGTCATTATATAGTCATTATATCAGTCATATATAGACGATATATCAATTATTATATAGTCATTATATCAGTCATATATAAACAATATATCAGTCATTATATAGTCATTATATAAGTCATATATAAACAATATATCAGTCATTATATAGTCATTATATAAGTTATATATAGACAATATATCAGTCATATATAGATAATAAATCAGTTACATATAGGCAATATATCAGTTATATATAGTCATTATATCAGTCATATAATCATTATATCAGTCATTATATAGTCTTATATAAATATTGAATTTGATGTTATAAAATATACAACAGCAAAACGGTTTGTAAGAAAGTAGGACCTTACTTGTAATATTTCCTGAACGGAAAATTGGATTTACGGCGGTTTCTCTATGAACTTGGTTATCCTGTGTTTGTATGTTTTTTTTTCTAAGCCCTACCGCTGTGGGTTAGGGAAATCATTCTTTAGGTTCTCCATCGCAACTCTTCTTCGTCACTATCCCCTAACGTCACTCGCCAGTCGTCACGTGACTCTTGTGATTATCTCAACGAAATCGTCGCTTAGGAGATGTTTACTAGACAGAGCCACGGTTCTCAGCTGGATTAATTCTCACTAGTTTTGAGAGCATACACCAAAGAAATATTGCACTAGACTTTAGTAGGAAACGTTCGAAACTTGTGGAATTCAATTATGAAAAAATTTAATAAATTTGACATTAAGAAATGCTTTCTAAATGTCCATAATTTGAAATTCTAATAAAGATGGATTCACTTTCGTGCTCTCCATATATTCTAAAAATAACTATTAAAACTATATATCTATAGTCTTTCTTTTGACAAAAAAGAACGTGTCTAGGGGTAGGGACAATCATTCCATCAGATTTTTGATGCCAGTTCATTAAGTTAACGATATTTTTGCTTATTTCAACCAAAAATGAAAAGCTATATTTCTTCTTCAACAGAAGCGCATTGACGACGAGGGTTGACTGATAAGTTAAGTCTCCAGTCTTCTAAAACAAATGTAAAACCAAAAATTCAATCACTGATCACTTCTTGAAAATGAAAGAGTGCTCAACTGTTATGTAATATCAGTCCTCTCATACAGCCGTGAATGCTGGCCAATCTTCTCTCAGACAAACACGAGTCTTAAAGAAATAGATATGTGATTGTACAGAAAGATGCTGAAAATACCATGGTCAGAACATTGAAATTTCCAGCACACAATGAGGAAAGAGGGCTTGGAAAAATTGATACTCACAAGAAATATTGAAGACGAGTGGAACAACGAGTGACCTATGTTTGTTCAAATGGATGACAAAAGTGAGAGTTCGAGTGACGGTGAAAGACAAGCCTTGCTAAGAGCTACAAAGGATAGGAAGTTGTGGAGAGACATTATTATGCACAAGTCAGACGTAATATTCATATCTAAGGAACACAAAGTACATTTGAAGAGAACTTTGAATACATGTCGAACGCGTTTTTGTCTCCACTATTAGCGACGCCACGCGGTAATAGACTTTATCACTCCATTCCTGTATATAGACACTATACCTACATAATTTGGTTAAACGTTTTTCAGTGTTTTGAAGCCCGTGTACAGGATCCACCCAATAAGTATGGATCGATGGTAGTAAATGCGGCAGAATATTTAAACAGGCGTATTTGGCAAAGGGTGTGGTCTTTGTATGCCGAGTGAATGCAAGACTCTGGGCATTAGCAGTTACTTCACCTGTAACTGGGAGTTTTAAACCAAAAATGTCTGCTATTTCCGTAATTAACCACCCAGAGAATGGACTCGATATAAGACTGTTAGGTGTGTGCGTGTTTCTTATTATATAGATGTATAAACCTGTTAGAAGTTGATGAATGTAATCACTATTTACCATTTGACTCAAGATATTCGTTTCTTTTGAGCTTATTCCCAGCCGACCACAGGTTTGCAACACCGACAATAAAAGGAATTGAGCAAAAAAGAATTAAGCAAAATAACTATTTAGATTATTTTTTTCTCATCCGGTAACTGGCGCACAACATGGCTACTGTTATTTTTTTTTCTTTTTCGTAGCAGAACGCTAATATTAACTTCTGTCGAACACAATAATTAATTAAGAGAGAGTTTTGAAGGACCAATAATAATGAAGCGAATTCCACGCAGAGACAAAAACGCACGTGCTGCTATGCAATCCTACAAAATAGGCAGTCAATTTGAGTGTCAGTCTTGTATTTTTAAAATCCACAATCAAAAGCCTGGAATTCGTTTGCACTAAACAGACTCTAATTTGATTAAGACAACTGAATTAAAAACGAAACTAACGTCTGAAATATTGTACCAAGTTAATTTGAAAAGTCTTTCATTTAGCATCTTTATACATTTTAAGATCACCGTTGCCGTAACCGATTTGGGTTTAAGGGGCACCACACGTACTGCAGCAGCAGTAGCAGTGGTCTTTCCTGGGCAAAATACCCTGATGGAGTCCAACCATCTCCAGACTGCTTTGAATTTAGAATTTTCTTTCTCCTAGAACAGTCGCCAAACAGGGTTATATGACTAGGAGGAGGAGGAGAGAATTCATACTTCCCAACAATTGAATGGGATTCATACATTTACTGTCGTTAAAAAAATATATATTTAGGTTTGCTTTCAAGGTGCAGTCGTTATATTCTTCGCACCGACTCCCCATTTAGAAGACTGGCGCAATACAATCTTTAAGTAAATGCTTTGTTTGTAATAAACAGTATTAAACAACATTTACCGCCCTGAATGTCCGAGAAATTTTCATAGAAAACATTATGGTTGTAATGGTACCACATCGTGTACTGCAACCATAACAGCAATGGTGTGGTGTGGCTAGGGCAAGATAGACTGACGGAGCCCATAACTCTTAAGTTTTCAATTCAGATTTTTTCTTCTGTTTACTAACTCAACACATTGCTTCTTCTATATGTTTAGAGATTCTCGGTAAAACACAAAGAAGAATTTGCAATGTTGTTGGTCCTGACCTGGTATGTCGGCTTCAGTCACTTTCCCATCACCGTAACGTAGCTTCCCTTGTCCCTTTTCTATAAATAGTTTTCACAGTAATCGTTCTGATGAAATTTCCTCTTTGGTATCTAAGCTTTAAGATTTTAAGCGCAGTACTAGATTGGCGGTTATGTCTCATAATTTTTCAGTCGAAATGTCTAGATGTAACCGTAAGTTCTATGCTAACTGTTTCTTCTTTGGCACTTCTCATTTGTGGGACTCAATTCCGGCTTCTTTCATTCCAGTCACCTTCGATCTTCAAAATTGTAAATACAATGTCAGCCGTTATCTTTTGTCTTCTTAATTCTCGTTCTTTTATTGTTCTCTATCTTTAATAACGTTTTTCTTTTCCTCCTCTTCTTTCGCACTCAGTAACCCCTTGTGTTTTAGTGGCTTTATTGCCCTGCTTGGGGTGAAATGATTAAAAAAGAGAACCCAGTCAGTTCTTCGGTGTTTATAAAATAAGCTTCGTCGTAAAACAAAGAAACGAAAACGTTTTGATAGACCCTAATAATTAACAGCTATAAAAAATGTTCAAAAATTCATAATGGCAGCTGAATTTTAGAAGGAAATAAATCACGAATCCAAACTCGAAGATCCAGGGCTAGAAAGAAAATATGGAAATCACGAATTGCAGGTCCAATGACACAAATCCCAATACACGTAAACAGTCAGAAGTCAACACGCAAGCCGACGTTCGAGGTAGAAAAATAAACTTGCCCACACACGCTCCCCTAACCCATATGTCAATCGTCCAAGTTCTTGCTTTGGTCGAGGTGTTTTATCAATACCTCGTGTCCGGACTCTGTAAGGGTAAATCCCATAAACGCGAGCGGTGGAAGTTAACATGTCATCTTTGGGTGTAATGTTGTGCCGATTAAAGGTTTCCATCCTTGAGCAGAGCTTCTCCACAGCAATTCGTTTTACGTTTCGGTGGCAAGGTTCAACTGTCCCATTACTGGAGTAGACGTGCGCGCGCAGCGGAAATAGATATGGATTCCTGACACATCTAAAAAATGTTTTAATTGGTTTACTACGGAAAACAGTGTCATTGCTGGTGAGAAGTTCAGCAGGAAGTATCCGTTCAAAAAATAGGGCATTTAAATGGTTGATAACACTGGCTGAATCTTGTCGATGCAGTTGTCGCCTGATTGTGAATCGAGTGGCTCCACAGTCAATCAGTATCAGCTAATGTTTACCATCGTCCACACATCGTTAACGTCTAATTTTCCTCTTGGCGATCGTACTGGGTCAGCGGACTGATAATCTCTATATTCGCTGCCATGGGCATCACTAGATGAAACCGCCTTGCGAAGTACAGAGTCCTTTTAATGCCAGAGTGCCCACTTTAATAGTGTACCAACCTTATATTGTCCGAGCCGCATTTGCTCACTGATACCTCAGAGAACAGTTTCACCAGTTCCGTCTCCTTCCTCGCTGCGCCGAGCCATTTCCTCAGCTAGTCTGCTCTGTTCTGGTTGGATTTCACCAGTTTTATGTCCACTGATAAGTCATATTCACTGACCAGTTTTTCCAAGATGCTGAGCCTCCGCTGAAGTGACATCTAGCTTGAGGCCTTTGTGTGTATTCTGGCCTTTCGGTGAAAGTGTCAAATAACCATCCATGAACACGTGCAGAGTCTGTGAATAAGTCCATCTTTTCTGCCTTCCGTTGAAGTGCTACACTAACACGCCCAAGTACGACATCTAATTCAGCTACGTTTATATGCTGAACGTCCTTTTCGGGGTGCAACCAGCATGCATCCTATGTCCCTATGTAATTCAAAGAACACTTCATTTACAAGGGAGCTCGCAATGACCGATACTTCAAACTCATGTCTGTTGACATACCACTTGCCTCGCACAGGGTCGTCTTGGTGGACTCTGGTCATGACGTCCATAATCATATTGCTGAGGGGGCCGTCTATTACTTCATCGTCCTAGCCGGACGTAACCTCAGTTGCTTCAATTTTGATGAAGCCGGTCGCAATACGGAGCCAGCTACACACAGGAAAGTGTCCTACTAATTTTCTACATTATGGAAATATTTTTGCCGAGTCAAAATGTTAGGTCCTGTCTATACTTTACACTCGCGCGAGATCAGTGAGATGTTGTCTTACGCATGTTATTAACTTCACATCTTCATTGACAGAGATATTATCAATGTAGGCTGAAGTAGCTTGGGAATGGACTCATCTTTTTGCTAACACGGTATCTGCTATGGTTTTTATGATATTCAGTGCCAAATTGAGCCCAAATCCCATTCTTGTCATGTAGTACCGCCAAGCCTTATAAATGAACTCAATCGATAAACACGTACTTGTAGATGAACCACGGAAATATTGGGTACTTTTCTCCGACACATGAGCCATATATACGTCACCATGCTCGTTTGGCTTGCGCTAATCCAGCATCAGGCGGACTTTTCATTTATTCTTTTAAACCACCGCCATTAATTGGATCAGTCCTCTCATACAGTCGCGAATACTAGACAATCTTCTCACAAACAAACACGAGACTTAAAGAAATGATATGAGATTGTACAGAAAGATACTGAGAATACCATGGTCAGAACATTGAAATTTCCAGCACACAATGAGGAAAAAGGGCTTGGAGAATTTGATACTCACAAGAAATATTGAAGACGAGTGGAACAACGAGTGACCTACATAAGAAGTTTGTTCAAATGGATGACAAAAGTGAGAGTTCGAGTGACGGTGAAAGGCAAGCCTTGCTAAGAGTTACAAAAGATAGGAAGTTGTGAAGAGACATTATCATACATAAATCAGACGTGATATTCATGTCTTACAAACGCTATTACTCAATGCCTTCCTATAGCGAACGGACACAAAGTACATTTGAAGAGAACTTTGTAAACGCGTTTTGTCCCCACTATTAGCGACGCCACGCGGTAATAGACTTTATTACTCCATTCCTGTATGTAGACACTCTACCTACTCATAAATTGGTTTAACGTTTCTCAGTGTTTTGAAGCCCGTGTACAGGATCCACCCAATAATTATGGATTGATGGGGATCAAGTTCTTTTTTGAGATAAACTATCAGCCATACGTAGTCTATGCATGCCTGTAGTTCACGCTCATATTCACTCCTTGCCTGCTGAAACATAGGGTACTCACATATACGGCTTTTCAGACATACCGGTGAGTGTCCATCCGACCACTTCCATGTGGCTGCCAAGGTCCTGGTATAACAAACCTGACTTCATCCATGTGAACACCGCCCAACCTCTCAATGGGATCCATCCCGAGGAGCAGGTCGAATACTAACAATTTGCTCTTCACGGCCGGAACATCTGTATTGATTGGGTCACAATTGTCTATGTGGACTTCCATGCTTGTAAATCCTTGAATTCTGAGGACCTTTCCGTCAGCTGTCATCACATCCACCTCTTGTCTTTTCCATGAATGACAATTGGATATGTTTGTAAGCAAACGCAAACAACCTGCATCCATAAGGGTAGTACATTTCACCCCATCAATACGGACATTGATTACATGGAGAGTCTCTTTTCACGACTTGCGAGGAAAAGAGACTGGCACTGACATAGCCAAGTGGGAGAGGCATCACAACTGGTAGTGCTGCATTTATATCCTGGAAAGGGATATAAGCCCCCTTGACCCATTTCCTGGACAATATCGTGACATGACCTGGCTCCTGGCACTTATGGTAGTATCAGCAACATGTCTGAGTTACTTGCCTCTTCTGGAGGTAGTACCTTGCCAGGTGGTTTGGGCCATTACATCTGTAGCACTTTATTCTCAAAGTGCCCACAGCTCGGAGAACATGTTTACTTTGGCTGGGCCTTGCCTCTGCTGTCACAAGTTCCTCTTCCAATTCTTCCTTCATAAGCCCAGGCCACTAACTCCTAAAGTGAGTTCATCCTAGAGCCCAACCGAACATGTAGTCGTACTGAGGCAGTGAGTCCACGGACAAATGCGCACGTCATCGCATGGTTGGGCATTCCTCCGAACAGTACCATCTACAGTTTCACCTGAATGCAATTTCCGTGCGAACGCGAACAACCTGCATCCACGAGGGCGCTACATTTCAACCCATTAATAAGTACGTCAGGTAGGAGAGGCATCAAAACTGGTTGAGCTGAATTTAAATCTCTGGCTCCTGGCACCTATGGCAGTGACACGCCCGATTCGCTTGCCTCTTCTGGAGGAAGTCCATCGCCAGGTAGTTTGGGCCACTACATCTGTAGCAATTAATTCTCACAGAACGACCCAGAGTTGGGTGAACATGTTTCCTTTGAGTGGCCTTTGTAGCTGCTACCACCAGTTCCTCTTCCGACTCTTCTTTCATAAGTGCCCGGGATCGCGCCAGTAACTCCTCAACGGCAGCGAGTCCATCCTGGAGGCCGCCCGAATATGTCGTGGTACGGAGACAGGGAGTGCACGGACAAGTGCGTACGCCATCACGCGGTCGGGTATCCCCCCGAACAGTACCGCCAAATTTCTCAAATCGGCCAAGTAAACATCCACAGTTTTGCCTGGGCACAGCTTCCGATCTTTGAATTGCTTGTATACAGAGAAACTTTCGGCATTAAAAGCAGTGTATAGCGCGTCATGCATCCGCTCTCTGTTCCTTGGCCCATTGCTGATACACTGCAAATGCCTCGCCAGTCAGTCGAAGGGGAATGATGGTTTCGGACCGCTTCACACCACAAACGTCGCATACCAATTTGGCTTTCTCAACACATTCTACTGTTGACCCAAAATAACACAAAATAAAATACTAATTAAAAAAAACAAATAAAAAAGAAGAATCAAAGTAAAAAAATAACAAATGGATTTACAAAAAAGAAAAAATTAAAGAAAAATGATAAAAGAAAATTAAAAAATGTAGAAAAGTTCACGTAAAAGAAAACAAGAATGAGAAACACCTACACTGAAAGTGCACACTATTTCACAAAGATAGTCCTTGCTTGTCCGACCCACCTTCGTTTGCCAGCCAGGACGAGGTAGGAAAATAAACGACTCTCCAATTCGAGAATACCAACCGCTTTTATCGACGGAACATTTTTTTATTGGTCGACAATTGGGAGAGGACACGCAATATTAGCATATCTGCGATGCATTTATGGCAACACCTGCGACTTATTTATTTCTGTTTTGGACATTTTGTCTTCAGCAGATCGTACACAACACACGTGCCCTTTTTCTCGGTAAGCGACTTTCTCTTCCGCCACAAAAAAAAAAATCAAATCTATTTTCATTAGAAATTCATTTTCACACATGTAAGTATTGCAAAACATGGTCATTATTTTCTTACAGCAAGTGTGGTGATTGTAAGGTCTAAAGAGCCGTACTACCAATCTCCACCCGAAATAACGGGTGTCATTTCAAATCGTCATTGGTCGCAGAAGCTCTTCGGGAACTGAATATGGCCTGCGGTTTACGTATTGGAACACTACTGATTTGGAGACAAGCTGATTGTCTCCAGCTGTAAACGATATGAAATGATTCATTTAGTAAACAGACGTAGCTGTCACTAAACGCCATCAAGTCAAGAACAATGTAAGGGAAATTAGAATACCAGGATCTTACTCGAGAGCTGATTAAAGATGAGACAAAGTTTGTGCCGATAATAACTAGAGTACTAGGAACCGTCAAATGATCCTATAAAGGGTATCGTTTGCACAGGAGATTTGAGTTTGATTTATTTTATTTTACGGCATATCAATTTCAATGGGTTATTTAATGACAAGAAGATTTTTACGTATAAATAGAATATTTATTCATTGCTAGTTAAAAGAAAATTCAACAATATATTGCTGGTAATATTTTTTTTTCAAAAATGTATTGCTAATAATATTGTTTTTCAAAATGTTTTGCTGGTATTTTTACTATAAAAATAAATTTTTATACTATAATAGTATTTTGACCCTAGTTTTGTGATTAACTATTTCCCCATAGCTTGGAGCATAACAGGTGCTAACACCCCGACTCAGAGTGGACCTGGGAACACTAGCAATTAAGAAGTGGTTCCACGCTCCTCAAAACCTCCCGATCTAAGGCCTTGCTGCCGGATGTAGTTTATCGTCATACGCAGGACGCAGGCGATTTGAAGAAGTGTTAAAACTGTTATGACTATGAAAGCCGAGACAACTGAGGAAGGTGTAAAAGATTTGAGGAACCTTCATGCTATTTGATCTGTAGCGACAGCCATTTCTTGTAAATATTCAAACGAAGCAAATATCGTTTATCCATGTCTTATTTTATTGTTTTCGTTTTATGTAAGATCAAATTTAAAACTTGAAACTTAGTTGTCACTTGGAAACGAGTGAAAACATGTTTCAAGACATTTTTTGTAACATGGCCGCGGGTTCGCCTGTGCAATGGTCTTAATACGTTCGATTATATTTTGGGTATTTTATACTTTCGTCTTTTATAGAAATAAGAACAACAATGTAACTAAAGAAAAAAAACTGGATTACACATCGATTACGTTTGGAGTTTTGTAAGTGGTCAACAATGTCGGTTGTGTAAAAAAAGAATAATGTACTGAACTACTATGTAATATCAATGCGAGACAATCTCCTCCGAGATGAAGAGGCGACAGAGATGAAGAAAAGACTTAAAGAAATAGAGAATGATGTTGTGAATACCATGAATGGAACATGTGAGTAATGAGAAAGTTTTTAAGGAAAACAGAAACGACAAGGACACCTTAGAATCAGAAAGAAAAAGTTGAAATTTATGGGATACATAATAAAGAAAGAGGGCTTGGAGAATTTGGCACTCAAAGGACTAATGATATAACAAGGTCTCATGGCTCGTAACGTGAGTTCAATTTCCAACTAAATATTTCTGTATATAATTCAAACCTTTGAATTTAAATAAATCGATCGAAAACGTTGTTGTCCAAATCAATGAAAACAAAACAAAACGAATAACAACGTTTGACACGTTAGATGATCTTTTATTTTTTTTTCTGCCTTTTTATTTTCTGTTCGATTTTATCCCAAAATTTACTTATAATTATTTTCATTTTTATCCTTTTTCTCTCCGCCATCTTGCCTTATTTTTTTGGAAACATTCAGTTATTCTACTTTTCCAGGTCCCCTTCCAACCATTTCTTCATTCACTGACAAAAGTCTCTCAGATTTTTTTCCCCGTCAATTTTCCCCCTTGTGAAATTCGAATTAATATCGTGTTACTATTATCATATTGAATGTGGCAGCGAATATCGACGGGCGATATGACGAACAATGTTGAAGTCAAACAAAAGAGCTTTTTGTCAGCAAAAGAATCTAAAAAAAACTCTTAAATCTATTTTGTATTGGTGATCATTTCTGGAGCCTCGAAGACAAACCCAGTGAAATGAAAAGATCATCATTTATAACCAAATGTTTCTCCAAATCATCTTCCGCGCCTCTTTGAAAAATTCGTATCGCTCCAGTCACAAATTTCTGAACTTCATAAAAGGAACCAGCCGAGTGTCTGTAGATATAAAAGCCAATGTCTCTTGCTTTGTCACGCTCAAAATATACCACGCTTAGTTTTTCTTCATATCTCAGCGTGTATGCGAAGCAAACCGTCTCATTTTATATACATAACCCCAAAATATACCTGCATGAAATGGTATAATTTATATGTGGCTCCTCTCAACTCGGTAGGAACCAACACCTTTACAAATTGTAGCAATGGCAATCGAAGATTTTTCATAGAAATTAAAAAAAAAATGTTTTAATATTGATTTTAATGGTCAGAAAATACCATAAAGTTATTTTGAAAAAAAATAAAAATTACTTTTGAATTTTTCAAGTTTTGATACAATTTTTAAAAAATAAAAAATGAACTTTTATTACGTCATTTTTTATATCAATCAATAGCAATATCAAAATACTTTAATTAAATTTCTCCTCCAAATGAAATTTTTGCTGCATAAATATTAATTAATATCAAAATTATTCATTTGGATTTCTAAAAATATTACTTAATTTTTATTTAAAATATAATGACAAATAAATTTGTTTATATTAGGAGTTGGCTACTTTCATTTTAATTTAAAGTTTGAACATATGTTGTATGTTGTATCTACTTTCATTAATGTTATGTGATGAAAACTTGCTTAAATTTACGAGTCTCTTATTGGCAGCTGAAGTATAAATGACTAAAAATGATACAAATACATTATTACCGGAAAGGGCAAAAGTACATTCTCAACATTAATCTCTCTCTCTCTCTCTCTCTCTCTCTCTCTCTCTCTCTCTCTCTATATATATATATATATATATATATATATGAAGAAATACAGTTTTAAGGTGTGCTATATTTATAGCATATATATATATATATATATATATATATATATATATATATAGATATATTTGCCCGATCTACTGCCGATGTGCTTACGGCCATCACTGAATTTGTCTAGTGTCTTATCAAGTCATCAGAAGTGTTGAAACAAAATGGCTATTTTTGTAGTGATTTTATAACATATTCATGTTAGAATTTTCGAATAAATAATTATATATATATATATATATATATATATATATATATATATATATATATATATATGAATCTGGGATATAAATAAATATATCGGAAGACAATTGAGAAACTGAACTGACAAAATAGAAAATAAAATGCCAACTCATTTCGTTTCTTCAGAAAGGCCAAATGCAAAGATTTATTCTGAAATAAAACTATGTTTGTACACACAGATAAAATATTTATTTTACCCCGGCAAAAATGATAAATGGACTAAAGCTTTTTTGAGAATGTGGGAAACTGAGAAACGTTACCGAGGAGAAAGGTCAATAAAAATAAAGAACTGGATTCAAGGAAACAGAAGCTGACAATTGATGTTGCATTTAATTTTTTCTAAATTCTGTTTGACAGGAAAGAAGGAAGACAGAAGTGCGATAGAAGAAACGATCAGCAGAAAAACTGGCTTTTATATTTAGCAATTTCAACAGTAAATTGGTGAGACCTAACTGCCAATCTAGTATTAATACCATAAATCCATAAAGTCGAGTTACCACAGAGGGAACTCCCCAGAACGATTACACGGAACGTATTCATAGAAAAGGCGAAATGAAGCGACTGGGTAAGTGACTGATGCAGAGATGCCAGGTCATACCAATGACATTGCAGATTCTTCTTTGGATATAGTCAAGAATACGTAACAGATGCGTTAGCCCAGATGTGGCAGTAAATATCCAATGCATTGACAAATAATACACACTTATAAGTGTGTAAAGATAGATTCTAGAGAGAAAAACGTGTCTAGCCCGACACAGTGAACCTACTTTCCTAGCAGCAGACCTAGCAAGTGATTTAATATAATCATTCCAATTTATGTCAGTGGAAAACGTTAGAGCCAGTAAACGCAATGAGTAGAGCAGTTTTTGAAGCGTTAAAAGTAACAAGCTATCGTTGTGAAAATGACAATATGTACAAATACAATATCTGTCTATATCTCTGAGATGAGGTATTATGTACATTATTTACATTATTCGGACTATTGTCCTCATCTTGGTCGCCATGTTTATCACAACGTTTCGGCCGTTGTACTCTCCGGCCTTCTTCAGGTGGTTGGAATGTCGAACTGAACCCTTTATTTCGCTCACTGGGGTAGACTGTTCTAGTTCCACGTGCCATGTCCTCAAGGACACATGGCACAGTGGATAAAGGCGTTGGTTAGATCCAGTGACAGGACCCAAACAGTGTGAGTTCAATACCCGGTTAAGGCAGTGGAGAACTTTCAGAGGGAGGAGATAACTGATAACTGACATCCATTAAACATGGCACGTGGAACTAGAACAGTCTACTCCAGTGAGCGAAATAAAGGGTTCAGTTCGACATTCCAACCACCTAAAGAAGGCCGGAGCGTACAACGGCCGAAACGTTGTGATAAACATGGCGACAAAGATGAGGACAATAGTCCGAATAATCTAAATAATGTACATAATACATATCTGAGAAGATTCGAAATCGATTTGCTGAATTTTATTCCTAACTTTAGTCATAACTTATGAATTGCTGTGACCTAGAAAAGGTTACTGAGTGAGGAATAACCAAAACGGAGGTGGGAAATGAAATGGTAATCTTTATAACATCAACAAAATACAATACTCGCCAGCGGTGTGAAGTAGGTAAACCACTGCTAGTGGGGCACTACTTAGCATATTACGATATTTGCCTGCCTCCCCACGAGGTAGGATGCGGCACAAGGCCAAATTTAATGTGGGGAAATCCGAGGTCATGGTCCTATCTACCTCCCCGGTCGAGCCTCTGCCCTTCGGCATAGCTTCGTCCGGGTTCCTTTCTGCCCAAAGGCAGAGAGTTCGACACGACAAGAGCTTCCCACGCTGACAGCTCACGCTGCCGATTTAGGCAGCATATTCCCCCTATTTATAATAGGATTGGCACTTACCATTAGTGTTCATAGGTACGGTATATAAAATGAATATATATCGAATTTTCTTAGGGATACTATTTTTCCAGATCACATAGAGAAATCACTTTTTTAGAATTGTTTATTTAAAAAAATGTCAACAATTCATTTGTTTGTTATTAAATGAACTCAATATAATATGATTTAATCCGTGGTGTATCGCCAATTGCTAAAGCTAGAACTTTTATGCCTTGTAGCGTTAGACATAACTCTATATTATCGTGTCGAATAAAAACTTTGTCGTGTCCACTAAAATATCAAATACAACATTTATAAACCAATCACACTCAAGAAAATACTTACATCTTAAAAACACACCAATAAAATCATAGATTACAAATCAGAATGTTTGTTGTATTAGTCATCATTATTTTTAGGTAGATACCAACCAAATATCGTACGGACGTAGTAGAAGTAATACCACGTGTTCTTTCAGGGTCAATTAGGTGTTATGGGAACTTACCCATAATAATAATGGACTATTCCGGACAACATAAATACTGCGCCTCAAGGGAGCAGCGTTCACAGTCAGTCCTTTTTGGACGACTCGGCTAGACGGTCGAACTCTCTGCCTCTGAGGCAGAGGGGAACTCTCTGCCTTTGGTCAGAGAGGAACCTCGTTCGGGGAGGTTGACCAACCCGATCCCGTTTATACGGGATCTACGGGCTATTTTTTGGCCGAGCCTACGGGCTCGGATACCCCACTTTAAACCCGGCCTTGTGCCACATCTGTCCCTCGTGGGGAGGACACTAAATACTTCAGAGTCAGTTCAGAGTCAGTCAGTCGGAGACAGAGTCGCAGTCAGACGATTATTGTAAGACATTGGAATAGTGATACTTGTCGAGACAACATAGTTCACTCTAACC
>OZ038512.1:79225505-79308005 GCA_964036315.1 Acanthosepion esculentum
TAAGGTGTAATAGTTTTCGAATTTATTAGATAAAGCGTTGTTAAATTGTGGCTATCATTTCTTTCATGTTATTCTGAGCTAGATTTATCTTAGATATTGGAATCTTGGAGAATTTGACAACCCGAGGACATATTGAAGGCAAGAGGAGGAGAGGAAAGCAGAGAGTAGCCTACCTAACGAGGTGAAGGTGTGAAGGAACAGGGATTAGGAGAGATAACACAAAGAGATTTATAGAACGCTGTAAACACGCATTTTGAGGTTTTACAAAATGGTTTTCAAATGGTTTACACAGTACCTGAAGATTTCACTTTTAAAGTTTCACTCTCCTGTGAATGCACTTTTGGTTTCGTTTGTTTTGTTTTACGGCATATCAACCTCAAAGGGTTATTTAATGCCGACAACTTTTTTTTTTCTGGTAATATTTTGTTTTGTGAAAAATATATTTCTGGTAATATTTTTTCCCTCAAAAATGTATAGCTGGTAACACTATTTTAAAACATGTATTGCGGGTAATACTTTTTTCTCTTCAAAAACATATTGCTGGTAATAGTTTTTTTCTTCAAAAACTTATTTCTGGTAATAGTTTTTTACAAAGTATTTCTGGTATTAAAACCTATTTTTACATTTTTATATTACTTTTTATCTCAGTTTCGGGGTTAACTATTTGCCCATAGCTGGGACCCTAACAGGTGCTACCACCCCGGGTCAGGGTGGAACTGAGAACATCAGCAATTAAGAGGTGGTTCCATGCTCCTCAAAACCTCCAGATGAGCGGCCTTGCTGTTGGACGTAGTTTATCGTCTTACCCAGGACGCGGATGTAGTTTATCGTCATACCCAGGACGCTGAATGCAGTTTTGGCAAAGAATAACAATTTTCTGAAATTGTTAGCACCTACTGGCTAACACATGAAGTGCTGGAGAGCCATTATATACAATGTCCTGGTAGACAGAAGAAGATTATATCTACTGATACTAATGTCAATTCTAAACACACTAAGCAGTTTTAGGGATGGTTTCAGGAAAGTAATGAATATAGATATATCGCTAAATTTGAAAACTCCTATTTGTTTACCATCGTAGTCACGAATAATCAGGATCACAAGGATTACATATACTTGGTCAGATCTCGATGGAGCTTATTTCTTATTCCCTAACTTCAGTGTTTAGTTAACGATCTACAGGTTGCGATATAATGCAGCTGACAAAAGCTAGATCGAGACGCAGAAAAAATTGCAAGAATATGAAATATTCGCGTTAAATTCTGATTCACAAGCATGTTTGGTTTCCATCTCCCCACAAAAACACAACGAAAACAACCACTTTAAAGATTTTAAGATCATTTTTTGAGAATTATTCTTTCAAAGAAAAGCTATTTAAGTGATGCCATATTGTCACGTTTTTCGTTTTGCCTCTCAAAGATTTTCAAACGTTTCTCGAAATATCTGTACAATTTCTATTGTTGGCATCAAAATATCTTGTTTGAAGGAAACGAAAGTCTTTGTTCGATAAACTAACAAATCGGTCGTAACAAAGAAAATTGCATGAAGTTTTTTAGAAGAAAGGACGATATAAAAACATTAATATCAATGGAAAAATAAAAAAAAACGAATTTATTCCATGTTTATCTTTATGCTTTTACATAATTTACATTCGTTTTGGCTCGTTTCATTCATTAAATCATTCTTTCATTTTTCTCCACTTCTTTTATTATTTACTCGCCATTTTTCTTTCTATTCGAAATTCCTTCCTTACCTTTTGGCTTTCATTATATATTTAGACTTTCTTTCTTTCTCTCTTTTTCTTTCCCCTCTCTCAGTCTTAATCACTCTCTTTCTATTTTTCCTTCATTTCTTTCTTTATTACATTATTCACATTATTCGGACTGTTATCCTCATCTTCATTGCCATATTCACAACGTTTCGACCATTATACGCTCCAGCCTTCGTCAGATGATTGAAATTTCGGATCGAACCATTTATTTCGCCCACAGGGGTTGATTGTTATAGTTCCACGTTCCGTGCTTCTTCCGGATATCTCAGTTATTTCCCTTTAATTCAACTCTCCAAGTTTTTGGCTCTAGTCACTGGATCTAACCAAAGTCTTTATCCACTGAGCCATGTGTCCTTGAGGACATTTCTTTCTTTCTTTCTTTCTTTCTTTCTTTCTTTCTTTCTTTCTTTCCTTCTTTCTTTCTTTCTTTCTTTCTTTCTTTTCCCTCTCTCTCAGTCTTAATCTCTCTCTATTTTTCTTCCATTTCTTTCTATTTCGATCTTTGTCTACTCACTCCTCGTTTTTCCTCTTTCTCTTTTTGTTAATTTCTTCACTCTCATTTTCACTGTCTTTCATTCTTCTCTCTCTCTCTCTCCACTATATCGGTGTATAATGGAATTGTACGAGATCTGCGGCTAGATTTTTTTCCCATATTACAAGAGATTCAGTATTTCCGAATATAAAAAAAAAATCAAGATTAATATACTCAGTAGGGCTATGAATTGTTTAACCTTATGTTCCTATGTCATAAATCGATTCCAAAAGTAATGAAAAAGGCAATAATTTGATTTAGTTCTTCAAAAAGGTCACTCCTAAACCGAAAATTTGAATTTACCATATACGTAATAAAGGTAAAAAATAAAAAATATTTCAGAAGCTTTATTTTTCAATTTGCTTATCATGGAATTGGATAGTACTTATGTATTTTTAAGGCATTTAAAAGTTTATAGCTATAGCATAACATACAAACTAAATCTAAAAATAAACAAAAACAAGTTCTAGAAAGTTCCAGAAAGTCATAGTCTTATTAAACTTATGTATAATTTTAGAAATTTCGTGTTGGGGATGACATTAAAAAAATCGAATCAAACCCTTCTTTATTATTTCTGAACCAAAGTTGATCGAATTATGATATAGCCAGGAAATTCTTCTCCCCGGAATCGATCCTCCAAATTTACAAATCAACCATCCGCCCTTGCATGGAGTATTACTGCCATATATGGTCTGGAGCCCCTTCTGTTTGCCTCAAGGTTATTGATAAGATCCAGAGACGGGTATGCAATGTAATTGGCCCTGATCTGGCTTCTCGTCTGCAGTCTCTCTCTCACAGACGCACCGTCGCCTCTCTCTGTCTCTTTTATAAATACTTTCATAGTAATTGCTCCGATGAGCTGCTATCGCTGGTTCCCAGGCTCCATGAATTCAAGCGTCCTACGAGGCTGGCATCCCGTTCCCACCCTTTCACTGTTGAAACTACCTCACACCTGTGGAACTCCCTTCCCTATTTCTGTTTCCCTGACAACTATAATCTCCAACTATTCAAGTGTAACATCAATCGACATCTCCAGTTGCCTTGATCTATCCTCTATACTTCTCCACGTCCTTTCCTCTAACACTCCTATCTGCTCTCGCTCCAAATCCTCTGTAACCCCTTGAGTGCTAGTGACTTCCAGCCTTGCCTGGGGTGAAAAGCTTAAAAAAAGAATAAGTAAAAAGAAAACCAATTATTTTTCAAAAAGTCAAAATGTCATGACCTGAGTATTCATAGAATGTGATTTCTTAAAATACCCCCCCAGCACCAAAAATAAATAAAAGAAATTCGGTAGTTGGAATGTTTAATCGATAGTAATATGTGAGATAACAACTGAGAATATGCATTTCCAAATTTTCTTAATTTCTTTTTACATTGTAAGAAATCCTTTGGTATAAGCATATGTTGTTTTGGTTTCCGTAGGGGGAAATTTACCTTTGAATTTATACACCAAACTAGACATCCTATTAACTTTTTTAATTTCATTTCAAAAATTGATAATCATAGTAATATGAACAAAAATATGAAAAAAAAAAGATTGTTTCTTACAGTCGTTCTTATTACACAACTCGATTATCTGTTATGGTGAAACACACCTATTCTATAGTTATTAGACTCTCCCACCTAATATAAGTAGGAGTAGTAAGAGGAACGAGGGTCAGCCGATATCGGACGACAGTAGTCGACAGTTAGTCGAATACGAAAGTAGTCAGCGACCATAATAAGATTACTCTGCGTAATACCTATTATACCAAGTTCCTAACGTTTGGTACGTCGAACTTATTTAGGACCGATTTTAGTACAAATACAAGCCTCCACTGCGAAATAACTCCACAACAACTTTGGCGACGAGGATTCGCACTCGTACGGAGGAAGAAAAAATTCGATCGCCACAATAACCTCGGCGATAAAATCTCGGATTCACACTTAAAAAAAAAAAAACTTTGCAAAGTTTGTCGCAAGCCAAGACGTCAACTTAGTGACGAAAAAATCTGTCGAGAAAAAAAATATTTTCTCGATAATACAGTTTGCTCAAATAGGTCACGTATTGCAAATTCGTAGGACCCCCCTACAGTATTTAAACATTGTGTAAACTTTTTGCGAAGATGGAGGAATGCAAAAGTCTATTCCAGGAATTCTTAAACTTCCAGTCGGAACAACAGACGAAAATATTAGAGCAACAAACAACATTCCAGATGCAGCTACAGGAAGAAACTTTCAATAGACAAATGCAATTCCAACAAAAAATGGAACAGATGCATAGGGAGTTTCAAAACAAAATTCTGGAAATAACTGAGAAGAGGAAAGAGAAAAATCAAACAAAATGATTCTTTCCCAGAGAATACAATATGGAATTCAATTGAAATATTCACGTACAGTCCAGCTGAAGAGAAAACTTTTGCGGAGTATTATAAAAAATATACGGGCGTGTATAACGAGGACTGCCACTCGTGGTCTGAAGGAAAGAAGGTTAGGCTTCTTTTAAGCTAATTAGGAACTGCTGAGCATAAAAATTGGTAAACTACATTTTACTGAAAAAAACTAGCGAGTTGACATTTACCGAGGCGGTAAATATATAAGTGAATTATTTAGTAAAAAGACATCTCTGTTCCACAAGAGGTGGAAATGTTTGAATCTGATGAAAGATGATGAACAAGACTATATAACGTACACAGCCAATGTGAATAAGCATTGTGAAGAATTCAAGCTGGCAGAGTTAAGCGCAGACAATTTTAAGTGCTTGGTGTTTGTTCAGGGGCTGGTATCGGAAAGAGAGTTAAGAAAATTAGTACTGGCAAAATTGGAAAGCGATCCAAGTATTACGGTAAAGAAATTGGCAGAAGACTGCACAAGACATGTTAGCGTAAAGAAAGATTAAAAAAAGATAGAACAGTCTGGCGTTTCGCATGTAATGAAAATACGCTACAAAGAAGAATGTCAGTCTACCAAAAAGAATTCTAAAATTGCGGATTATCAAGCAAAAAGTGAAATACCAGAGAAAAATAAACAAAAACTCCCGAAGCCATGTTTTGCTTGCGGTGAACTACACTGGTACAGATAATGCGATTTTAGGAATAAAAAATGTTTCTACTGTAAAAGAGTGGGACATAAAAGCACGCATTGCAGGTAAAAAAATAAAGACAATAAAATAAGAAAACTAAAGTCTAACGAGGTAAAAGATGAAATAATCAGAAAATTTGTTACCGTCGAAATAAGTAATAAAAATATAAAAATGCAACTTGACACTGGTTCGGATCTCTCTATCATAAATTTGCATACGTGGAAGAAGTTGGGGAAACCAACTTTAATGAAGACAAAGAAAATCGCGAGGTCAGTGACGGGAGAAAAATACAATTTATTGGAGAATTTGTTACAAACGTCACGCTAAATAAAAAAACGCGAAAAGCTAAACTGTTTGTCATAGAAAATACTACGAACTTTCTTGGTACGAATTGGATAACAGAATTCCAATTATGGGATCTACCGATAAATTCTTTCTGTTACAAGGTAGAAAGTTTAAACACCGAAGCCCAAAAATTAATAAAGAAACTTAAGGAAACATTTCCTACTGTTTTTTCTCCAGTGTTGGGAACGTGTACCAAGATGGAGGCAAAATTCCAGCTAAAAGAAAACGCCCAGGCGGTATTCAAAAAGAAAAGGAATGTGCCGTTTGCCTCAATTGAACAGATAGATAAAGAATTGGACAGATTAGAGAAAACCGGTGTACTTAAAAAAAGTTGAGTATAGTGAATGGGCAACACCGACGGTATACGTGAAAAAAAAAGTCTAAAGAAATTCGTGTTTGTGCTGATTTCTCGACGGGTTCAAACGCGGCACTCAAAGACTATAATTATCCTCTACCAACAGCGGAAGAAATATTTGCGAAGCTTAATGGAGGCAAAATATTTTCGAAAATAGACCTCAGCGACGCATATCTGCAAATACCGGTAGAAAAAGACACGTCAAAACTTTTGTGTATCAACACACATCGGGGTCTGTATAAATTTAACAGAATACCTTTTGGGATTAAGGTCGCGCCCGCCATTTTCCAACAAGTAATGGATTCGATGTTGGGTGGTCTAGATTTTGCCGTGGCGTATCTGGACGACATCCTCATGAGAAGTACAAGTATAGCAGAACACGTGGAACATGTAAATGCAGTAGTTTCCAGAATACAGGATTTTGGATTTAAACTCAAGGAAAGCAAATGCGAGGTTTTTATGGAGAAAGTAAAATATCTGGGGCAGATCATTGATAAGAATGGTAGAAGGTCAGACCCAGAGCGAGCAGCGGCTATAAAAGACATCCCGGCTCCGAAAGATATTACAACATTACAAAGTTTTTTTGGGATTAGCTAATTATTACCAAATTTACATCCCTAAAATGTATGACCTGCGGGTACCATTAAATGAACTATTGAAGAAAGGAAAACTCTGGAAATGGACTAATGAATGCCAGAAAGCATTTGAAAAGATAAAGGAAGTGTTAACCTCGGAATTATTTTTAACTCATTACAACCTGGATTTAGAAATCATAGTAGCTTGCGACGCAAGTGCGTATGGAGTAGGAGCATGCATCTTACACAAAATGACAGATGGTCAAGTAAAACCAATTGCTCATGCTTCTAGAGCACTACTTCCGGCTGAGAAGAATTATTCTCAGATAGAGAAAGAGGCGCTAGGAATAATATTTGCAGTAGCGAAATTTCACCGTTTTGTCCACGGTCGACATTTTAAGCTACAAACTGATCATAAGCATCTAATTTCGATTTTTGGATCGAAAAGGGGTTTGCCGACGCATACAGCCAACCGACTACAGAGATGGGTACAATACTGCTAAATTATAACTTCAGCATGGTGTACATACCATCGAATAAATTTGGCTACGCTGATGGGCTGTCCCGGTTAATTCCTAAAAAGAGCGAACCATTAGAAGACACGGTAATTGCCTCACTGAAGTTAGAAGAAGAGCTGAAATTTACTGTGTGTAATGCAGTTCGGGAACTTCCAGTAACTCTAGAAAAAATAAAAGAAGCCACCAGGGACGAGTATATATTGAAAATAAAAGAAAAAATAGCCGAGAGGGACCAGTACACAAGAAATGTGTTTTCGCTTTAGGATACAGTATTGTTATATAGAGAACGTGTGGTGATTCCATACACACTGCAAAAGCAAATACTAAAGGATTTTCATACTGGTCATCCGGGCAGCACTAGGATGAAGAGCCTAATGCGAAGTTTTGTATATTGGCCGAATATGGACAGGGAAATTGAGAACGCAGTGGCAAAATGTAAAGGCTTTGCTTTAGCTGCAAAGGCACCCCAAATAAAATTTAATCCCTGGCCAAAAACAGACCTACCATGGTCTAGGTTACATGTGGATTTCGCAGGTCCACTGAATGGATACCATTACACCATAGTAGTGGATAGTTTCTCGAAATGGCCTGAGATACAAAGGATAAGAAAACCGACGACGCAAAGTACGAAAAACTTCCTGCTGGAATTGTTCGCAAGGTTTGGTGTTGTAGACACAATTGTGACGGACAACGAAAGTCAATTTACGTCGGAACAATTTAAAGATTTCTGCAAGGAATACAACGTCGAACATGTTACCACAGCTCCATATCACCCAAGATCAAACGGGTTAGCTGAAAAATTTGTGGACACCCTTAAAAGAGCTCAAAAGTAAGCTAGTGAAATACCTGCAGATGAAGCCCTACAGAAGTTTCTACAGGTATACAGAATTACCCCAAATAACGGAACACCAGCCTCACAATCGCCAGCCGAGGTGATGTTTGCACGTCGGGTAAGATCTGTGTTCGACAAATTACTACCAAAAAAGACAAAGCCAGTCAGAGAAAAATTTATTCAAGTAAAAAGAATACAATCCTGGTGAAAAAGTATACTTTAAGGTCTATAAACAGTATAAATCATTCTGGGAGATTGGAAAAATAGAAAAGCGGATTGGCAACATGATGTACTTGGTGAAAGTCGAAAAATTCACGTGCAGACGGCACATTAACCAGATCAGACGACGCTCTTCAGACGTGGTTGACAGCGATCCCGCAGAAGAAACGCCTATGTTTGATCTAACAATGTCAGCAATGATTTTACCTGAGGTACGACGATCCAGGAGAAAAAGAAAGGCAACTGATCATTTAAAAGTGGATCCAAAACGTAGGAGATACGCTACGATGTTGCTAAAAAAATAGAAGTTTTTTTTTGTTTTGTTTGTTTTTTCTTCATATTTCCTGTAAAAAATAAAGAAAAATGTTTTCCTCCTACGGAGTAAAGTTTTAGGAGGGGGTGTTATGGTGAAACACACCTATTCTATAGTTATTAGACTATCCCACCTAATATAAGTAGGAGTATTAAGAGGAACGAGGGTCAGCCGATGTCGGACGACATTAGTCGGCAGTTAGTCGAATACGAAAGTAGTCAGCGACCACAACAAGATTACTCTGCGTAATACCTATTCTAACGTAAATCTAGATGTTGTTTAAAAAGTTTTTTTTTAACTATATCTAAAGAAATTTTTTAACTATTGAAATATTTATACAGATTTAAAATACCCAAGTCAAGTTCCTAACGTTTGGTACGTCGAACTTATTTAGGCCCGATTTTAGTACAAATACAAGCCTCCACTGCGAAATAACTCCACAACATTATCGCATGCCAATCAATATTTTCACAATAAAATGCATATGAAGCAACAGATAGTGTCAGTAGATAACTATATTTTACTGAGCAATATATCGTGTGAGTTTCAACTAACAATATCTATCCTTATTTAAAAGTGATAATAACTTTTTGTTTTATTTTATGTGAACGAAGTACAGCATAAATATTTATTTATGAATCCAACATTTAGAGGCCACAGAAAGGCACATTTGATTAATACAATATTAAATATGCCTCAACAAATACGTTGCTGACGAAATACATAGACTTCAACTAATCAAAAACAAAGAAAAATATGCTGAACTGCTACACAATATTAATCCATGTATATGGCAGAAAATACTGGAAAATCGCTTCACAGATGAAGAAGAGACTTCAGGTAACAGAAATGTGGTTCTACAGAAGGATAATGAGAATAGCATGTGAATAACGAAGAGGTTTTAAGGAAAATGGAAACAATGCTTATAGTTAGAATCTGAAAAACACACTTGAAATTTCTAAGACAATAATGAGGAAAGAGGGCTTGGAGAATGTGACACTCACAAGATACTTTGAAGGCAAGAGAGACATAGGGAAACAGTTCGTGTAAATTGATGGAAGAATTGAGAGTTAGTGAAAAGACAAACCTTAATAAGACGTTCAAAGGATAGGAAGACGTGGAGAGTCATGATCGCCCACGTTCCGTAGGGACATGGCCCAGAAAAAGAAGAAGAAATAAATGAGATCCTTGACCTTCTATAACCTTTAGCAGTCTTTCACTCATTAATTTTAACTTTTTTCTGTTTCGGCTTTAATATTACTGACATTGCTCCCAGAGATCTTTCTTGACAACTTGATCATTGTTTTCTATTGTCGTAGGTATCTCCTTTAATAATAGTTCCGACTCCCACTGTTTGGTGCTAGACAATCTTCGTCATTCGAATCTTTCTTACACGTTTATTAGTCTATTATTCGTTCTTGTATTGAATATTGTTGACACATTTGGTCTGCTGCTTTTGCTATGTATCTAGAGATTCTTGACAGATTCCAAAGAAGAATCTGCAATGTCTTCTGTATTGACCTGGCATCTCGGCTTCAATCATAATGGTAATTGTTCTGATGAGCTTTCCTCGTTGGTACGTTGACTTCATGAAGTTAAGCTTAGTACCATTTTGGCACCTACTCAAACCTTCCTTGGTACATATTTACTTAAAATATATATGGTTTTAAGAGCTTGATTATTGTAGTTGTATATACATACACATAAACTCAGAAATATATCTTTTACATAGAATCGATATATCAAATAATGAAACTGCAACTTTAATATCGGCAATAGGTACCCAAGGCCCTTAAGGTAACACATTAAAAAAACGCTGCACCAAAGACCGGAGAATATGTATAACGAACGCAAAACGATATGTACTACAGACCTCGACGCTACTCTCTGAGAGCAGCGCTTTTTGTGGGCCATTAAGCTATCTAACAAGCAGTCTATTGTCCATTGCGAAAACAACAGATTTGAAGTGTCTGGAAACGAGCGTAGTGGCCATAATGTTGAAGTCTAATATACCTCAACTGTACCGCTATTTCGGAAATTTAAACGTAGAACTAGATTGATTGTTTGGTCTCATAATTTTACCGTTGAAAATGCTAAATGCAACTGTAAATTATATTCTCACACACTTCTCATCGGCTTCTTGATTTCATATCTATTACAATCTTCAAAAACGTAAATGTGACATCATTCGTCATTTTCTGTCTCTTTGAATTCAGTTCTTTTATTGTCTTTTCTCCTCAGTAACGTTTCACAGATTCCTTCTTGATTTCCTGTCAAATACAATCTTCAAAAATTCAAATGCAACATCATTCGTCATTTTCTGTCTCTTTGAATTCAGTTCTTTTATTGTCCTTTCTTCTCAGTAACGTTTCTCAGATTCCTTCTTGCTTTCCTGTCAAATACAATCTTCAAATGTGTAGATGTGACATCATTCGTCATTTTCTCTCTCTTTGAAGTCTGTTCTTTTATTGTCCTTTCTTCTCAGTAACGTTTCTCAGATTCCTTCTTGCTTTCCTGTCAACTACAATCTTCAAATGTGTAAATGCAACATCATTCGTCATTTTCTCTCTCTTTGAAGTCTGTTCTTTTATTGTCCTTTCTCCTCAGCAACGTTTCTCAGATTCCTTCTTGCTTTTCCTGTCAACTACAATCTTCAGATGTGTAGATGTGACATCATTCATCATTTTCTCTCTCTTTGAATTCAGTTCTTATATTGTCCTTTTTCCTCAGCAACGTTTTTCATCTTTTATTTCACACTCAGTAACCCCTTGCGTCTCAGTGGCTTCATCGCCTTTCACGGGGTAAAATGATTAAAAATGATGCCCTGTTTTTCTTTTATATTTTCGGTTTAACCTTCGCTTGCTCGACCACATTTCCCTTCGGACGGGAAGAGTAACGAAAAGATTTCCGTACAAAGATTTCTCGTCATTCTTCACACTATGACATTGCTTTTTTGTCTCTGTTATTTGTGTAAAACTTAAAGGTGTCTACAAGACAAGATCTTCATTGATTTAAAATTATTTCTAGTAACAAGAAAACTTCTCACGAAGTGACAGTCAAAACAAAATCGTGTGTTATTCGCAAACAAAATGTCATTTTCAGTGCACTGATCATCTCAGATAAGTTTCTGGTGACGCCCCCCACTTGTTCACTGTGTAATTTTACACTCGTGCGTCGATGGTAAATGTTTTATTTTTTATTTTTGGTGTAAATAACAAGCAGGAGATAACGAAGCAAAGCGTGAAAAATAGGAAAGAACAAGAGAGAAATATATATATATATATATATATATATATATATATATAAAGAAATATAGTCTTAAAGTGTGCTATATTTATGGGATAAAGTGCTCAATATCAGAGATAGAACGTGTGTAATTATAAAACTGAACATAGAAGTCAACACTTAGAGGCGACAGTCTGTTTCATGCGAGTGCTGCTATTTTTCTCGGCTATTTATATCCGAATTATATTATTTATATATATAAATAGCCGAGAAAAATAACAGCACTTGTGGCCTGACGATTGCATCTAGCATGAAACAGACTGTCGCCTCTAAGTGTTGACTTCTATGTTCACTTATATATATATATATATATATATATATATATATATATATATATATATATATATATATATATTAAATAAAAAGAAAGAACAGTAAGATATATAATCCGGTGTTCTTATTGATAAACTCAACCCCTTTTTCGGACGTAACAAATAATAATAATAAACATCCTCAAAAAATATTTAAGTATGTATACTTAAATATTTTAAAAATTTTTTTTAAGAATTTCTGCTGTTAAGAATAAAATTAAAAAAACAACAAACCAAAAAACAGACGACATGCATTGAACGGATGCCTGAATTCGTTGAAAAATACATCCCCACCCGTTACCTAAACTCAACCCCTTTTTCGGACGTAACACATAACTGATACAACAAAAGTTAATAAAAATGAATACGCTACCACCCCTTGTCTGGATTATTGGATTTCTCTGTATCCTTGGTAAGCGTAAATTATGAATTTCCCTTACAGTTAAAACTCTGTAAATTTAAAAAATAAGTTACTCCAAAATTCGCTTGAGGATGAAATGGAACTAATGTTTTTAATTTAATTACAAAATTAAATTTGAAGTTTTTAGCTTCCATTTTTGAAACATGGTTATTACTGTGTAGTGAAAAAAAAAATTTTAAGTCCGTTAATTTATAATATATATATATATATATATATATATATATATATATATATATATATATATATATATTATCTTTCTCAACTTCCTCTTACTTTAAGGTCCCCCCAACTCTCGTTCCATTAATAACAAACATTCTTTTATTTATATATTTAAAGTTAGTTTATAAAACCCATTTTATTCCTCCAATAGCTTCATGTCCCGCACATCTCGCTTGTGGAACTCCCTTCCTTATTCCTGTTTCCCTGACAAATACAATCTCCAACTATTTAAGTGTAACGGCAATCGACATCTCCAGTTGCCTTGATCTATCCACTTCCCTTCTCCACATCCTTTCACCTTTCATTCCTATCTGCTCTCGCTCCAAATCTTCTGTAACCCCCTTGCCTTGATCGATCCACTATCTTTCTCCACATCCCCGCCTTTACCACTCCTATCTGTTCTTCCTCCAAACCTTCTGTAACCCCTTGCGTGCTAGTGGCTTCCAGCCTTGCTTGGGGTGATAAGCTTTAAAAAAATTCAATATTTCATTCTTTATATAAACTCCAAGTTAATGTCATAAGGTTAATATTCGGATTTACTTTTATAAAACTTCTTCCCTTTAAGACAAATGCATTCCACCCTCCTCTGGCCCCTATCTCGTATCTTTCCTCGGACTGAAACATTGAAATGGATAAATTCTGTATTAGTTTTTCAACAGGTTTTTTTTATTTAAAAATTTTTTTTTTTTTCACAGTTAAATTTGTATTTCTGACGTGAACTCAGTCCACACCGGGATTGATAAGATAGACGACAGATATCTTCGTTTGCCGAAATAGGCTATTCCCCATATGAGGTGATCTGGGATTTTATTGTTTATTAATTATTCTCTCTGAAATAATAAATACACTGAGTTCTTTTGTTGATCAGTTTTAATATCTTATATTACTAAGATAGACTTGAATTATATACCAATGGATATGTTACCTTTCCTATATATATATATATATATATATATATATATATATATATATATGTATGTGTGTGTGTGTGTGTGTATGTATATATATATATATATATATATTCATATATATATATATATATAAAAGTACATGAGCACACACGCACGCACACACACACACACATATATATATATGTGAGTTTATGTATGTATGTGTGTGCATATATATATATATATATATATATATATATATATGTATATATATATAGTCTTAAGGTGTGCTATATTTATGGGATAAAGTGCTCAATATGAGAGATAGAGCGTGTGTAAATATAAAAGTGAATATAGAAGTCAACACTTAGAGGCGACAGGCTGTTTCATTTTTATGTTATAACTTTTCGAATAAATGCTTATATATATATATATATATATATGTATATATATTGTTTTTGTATGTGCAGTACTTAATGGAAAGCTCTCAGTGATAGAGCTAACGTATTCAGTTGTATGGATATGAGTTTGTGACCCTGGTTTACACACTTTTGCGATCATCAAACTGTTTTTTTTAATTGGATCTATTTATATTTGTTTGACTATGTTTGATCGTGGGAGGGGGAATTTCCTCCCGTGCCTGTTCGGGGTCACACTCACACACACACATGCAGGTGTACGCATTATAGTTCTCACAAACACACCCATATAAACAATGTTAGGCGCAGATATACATCCATGTGTTCGAGCATACATACATACGCATGGTTGTGTATCAGCCCCTAATCTCGAGTTGTTTATATGGGTGCCTTTGTGTGAAATAAAATGCGTACACCGCTATGAGTGTGAGAGAGTGTCATCCCGAAATTCCCCCTCCCGCCACCAAACATAGTCAAAAAGCACATATAGATCCAATTTAAAAAAAATAAACCAGTTTGTCTGATGATCGCAAAAGATTGAAACCTAGGGTCACAAACTCATGTCCATACAACTGAATATATATATATATATATATATATATATATATATATATGTGAAGATATATAGTTTTAATGTGCGATAAAGTGCTCAATATCAGAGATAGAGCGTATGTAAATATACATATAAATGTGAACATTGATGTCAACAGTCAGAGGCGACAGGCTGTTTCATGCCCAAGGCATTACGTCTAGCATGAAATAGCCTGTCGCCTCTGAGTGGTGACTTCAATGTTCACTTTTACATATATATATATATATATATATATATATATAAAATGAAGAGGTTATAATGGTACCAACGAGAGAAAAGTGTGTATTTTAAAAAGAAGAGAGCTACCGCAAACTTTTTTGGTTGTAATGTGGATTTTAAAAAAAATATTATCTTTTATTTTTCATAATTTTACAACACGTGTTTCTGGTCTCGCGACCGTCTTCAGGTAAAGGGTGGAGATTTCCACATATTATTAAAAATAATTAATTTTTTCTTTATGGTTTTAAATGTTAAATATTCTCGATACGAGACATAAAGAAAAACATAAAGAAAAAATTAATTATTTTTAATAATATGTGGAAATCTCCACCCTTTACCTGAAGACGGTCGCGAAACCAGAAACACGTGTTGTAAAATTATGAAAAATAAAGGATAATATTTAAAAAAAAAATCCACATTACAACCCAAAAAGTTTGCGGTACCTCTCTTCTTTTTAATATATATATATATATATATATATATATATATATATATATATATATATATATATATATATATGTGTGTGTGTGTGTGTGTGTGAAATGGACACTGCGGTCAAGACAAAGCGGCCACAGTCTGTTTCATACTTCAGCGCAATCTTCCTGTTATGTGCCTTGTACTTATATTTATATATGTTGGTCAGTAGTGCATTATACATAGTAATGTCTATTGTATTATCGTCAAAATTATTGGGTGGTGGGAGACTAGGGGCTACTGAGTCGGAATATTTGTAGCTATTTTTTCGTACTGGTTGTTAAATGTTTATAAGCAATTGTACTGTTTTTAAACACAGAGAAATTGACATTCTATCCGTGCGCTCCTCTGTGGCCCAATCGGTTAAGGCACGTCAGGCTATATGACGGTTCCGTATAGGATACAGGTTCGATTCCTGTCGGCGGACGCATATTTTCTATGAAAATTTCTCGGACATTCACACCGGTAAATGTTATAAATACTGTCTATTATAAAACAGAGCATTTACTTAAATATTTGATTCTATAAAAATATATAAATATAAAATATCTTAAAATATATTAAAATTATTTAAAAAAAATATGATTCTACATTAGAGTTCTCATGTTCCAAAAAAGGAGTTAATATATATATATATATATATATATATATATATATATATATATAAAATATACAATATATATATATATATATATATGTATGTATATATATATATTTCAGTTGAGCACTGTTGAGTGATAAGCTAATTCTATAAACAACAGCCACCTTCACTAATGCAAAGCTCTTCAGTAAAATGAATGGAGCACTTTGGCTGATTGGCATTTGTTTACATTTGTAAAAACAATACGCTAGATTTAGTTGTGTAACTCTACCGGCTGACACCAAATTAGTTGTGTTTCAATCCTGGCTTGAGGCATTCGAAAGTCTAGTCGCACTGAGGAGCTGTGATACAGCGAAACAGTACTGTCTGTGAATGATATATATATATATATGTATATATATATATATATAAAATTAGAAGTAATTCACGCGTAACGCACTACCCCAATGTCGACCTTAGTCTCGTCAGGATTGTTACACGTGAATGGTTATTCCGTACCTCTAATTAAGCCAGCTTATATAAATTGACTAAGCGCCACAAATTATAAATATAAGAAAAATAGGGGGTGAGGGAAGATTTGGAAGAACCGGAAGTAAGAAAAAACAATCAATCATCTAAGCTGATATGGTCTAAAATATATTTATTCATATGTCTACATTTTGACATAAACTCGAAGCGTTGATTTAAGATGATTTTGTCCAGGTATGTCACTACAGCCAACGTTTCCTCCTGACACAGCCTACAAACATTACCGATATACCTGCAAGGCTTAACCCTCCTTAGTCCACTCTACTTTATACTGGGGATTTTACTCCCACAAATGGTTTGCCAGCTTTATACAACAGACAGTGTAAAGGAGGATCTATGGTTGTACCACCTTTTTTTTATTTTAAATGTCTTCTGTACATCCCATGTAGACTTTCTTTCTCCATTTTCCACCTCCGCTTTATACACTACGCTCGCGGTTTTACAGCTGTCTTCCAAAGGGCACTTGTATTTATCCCTGCAGTTGCAGGTGCTGTTGTTTGCGGCTGTCTTGAACTTCCTGCTGTTATGATTCTTTATAATACTGTCTAGATTATTGGGACAGCAGTGACTTAGTTTTACAGTATTTCTATAAAAAATGTTTGAAGAAAGTTTTCGGGGAATGCTTATTTAGCAGTTTGAAAAATATTTTGCCTATATTCATTTTTAGTTCAAAATTAAAAGGCGGGGTTTTTCTCTTCTTGTTTCTGTTTCTCAATTGGGTTGAGGATTGAAGTTCAATTTTATTTTTTGCCATTCTCTATAATACTGTGTCATCCTCTTTTTCTTTGACCCAAAAATATCTTTGCACGAGGAATTTCTTGAAAGTTTGCACTCAGTACCCTTCGGGGTATACTTAATAATGGCTGAGGGTGGTTACATAGAAATAAATATCATTTGGACCAGTACGAGACCGGATGATTAAAATTTTTTTTCCTTGTTTCCGGTTCTTTCTCTAACCGATCCCCTTCTTATATTTCTAATTTGTGGCGCTTAATCAATTTATATAAGCGGGTTTAATTAGTACTAATTATTAGCCATTCACAATAAACTATCCTGACGAGACCGTAAGGTCGAAACTCGAGTTGTGCGTTACGCGTGAATTATTTCTGATCATTTACAATTTTATTATATATTCTAAACTTTATTCTACTCGTTCTATTGGGAATTGAATTGTGCATTGAGCACATTTTAAAATATCTGCACATTGGCCTGACTACAGTCTGGCCTACCATTTTTCTTTTTACTTTTACGCACACGCACACACACACACACATATATATATATATATATGAATATAAAAGTGAACATAGAAGTCAACACTTAGAGGCGACAATCTGTTTCATATATATATATATATATATATATATATATATATATATATATATATATATATATATATATATATATATAATAAAAAAGCTTAAACAGTAATATTCCATGGTTACAATTTATTACATTGGAATCGGAATTACGATCCAATTCATCAGATCTACAAATTCAAAGTTTTTTGAATTTGTAGGTCTGATGAATTGGATCTTGATTACGATTCCAATGTAATAAATTATAACCATGGAATATCAGTGTTTGGGCCTTTTATATTATATTCTTACTCTATCCTGGACATTGAGTTATACCTGGATTCTATCCTCTTGGAATTATATATATATATATATATATATATATATATGTGTGTGTGTGTGTGTATATACATATATATATATATATATATATATATATATATATATATATATATATATATACGTGTATATTAACCACTAATATTATCTATCTATCTATCTATCTATCTATCTATCTATCTATCTATCTATCTATCTATCTATCTATCTATATATATATATATATATATATATGTATATATATATATGTGTGTGTGTGTGTATGTGTGTGGATACATGTTTCATTAAATTATATAGACAAGTTTTGTCTATTTATTTTATGCAAATTCCTTTCATATCGTCTGATAAGCTTAATAACATTATCATTGAAAGACTAAAGAAAATCACCATATTGATACATATTTTTTAATTCTATCTTAGCTTTCGGCTTACATAAGCCATTTTTAAAGATGACAATTACATTAAAATATAGTAAACAATACACGGACATAGCAATAATGATTTTTTTCTGTTTTTGTCTGCATGGAAGATTTCCAAGCAACGACAAACTCGTGCATATCATTATTGCCATGTCCGTGTATTGTTTGCTATATTTTAATGTAATTATCATCTTTAAAATTGGCTTATGTAAGGCGAAAGCTTAGATAGGATTAAAAATATGTATCAATATTGTGATTTTCTTTCTTCTTTTAATGATAATATTATTAAGATTATCAGACGATATGAAAGGAATTTGCATAAAATAAATAGACAAAACTCGTCTATATTATTTAATGAAACATGCATCAACATATATATATATATATATATATATATATATATATATATATATATATATATATATATATATATGTATATATATATATATGTATATGTATATATATATATGTATATATATATATATATATGTATATATACATATATATATATATATATATATATATATATATATATATATATATATATATATATATATATATATGAAATGAGAACGAATAAAATATAAATTCAAACGTTCACAACATTAATTTAAAAATAGTGCCTAATGCAATAGTAGAGCGATAATTCTTTATTATAGTATATTACATGCGAACATATACAGGGTGTCCATAAAGTTCATGTGCACATTAAAAAATTTATAACTTTATTTGTATTTGCGATAGAAATAATTTATAAAAAGGATTAGAAAGAAGTAAATCTATATTTTTTCAAGTTTTATTGAAATTTTATTTAAGTTTCCACATGTCCTCCATCATTAGCAATACAAAGGGTAATACGATTTTGCAGTTCACGGAAAACATTTGCAAATGATTTACAGTAATGCCTGAAATCACATTAGTTATTTTAGCTATACTTAAAACTAGGTACATTAAACTTTATAACATTTTTGACAGATTATTTCTATCGCAAATACAAATAAAGTTACAAATTTTTAATGTGCACACGAACTTTATGGACACCCTGTATGTTGGAAGGTAATCGCCTATAATAAAGTATATATATATATATATATATATATATATATATATATATATATATATATATATATATATATATATATTTATGTATGTATGTATGTATATATATAAATAACATATTTTATTGTTATACGTTATTTATATGTACGCAAATATTTAAGTAAATGCTCTGTTTATAATAAACAGTATCAAGGGTATCCAGGCCGGTAATTGTTGCTTAATATTGTTTATTATAAACAGAGCATTTACTTAAATATTTGTGTCTATATAAATAACGTATAATTATAAAATATATTAAAATAATTGGCGGACATTTCGTAGTGTGTGACGTCATTTGTTTACGTTTAGATAAACTTTCAGCAGATATAAACGTTCGAGGGAAGTCATGGGAAATTGTAGTTTAAAAGCAGTAAAATAGAACTTGCTAACCAGACACTCCTCTGTAGCAAAATTGGTATAGCATGTCAGACTATCTGACGGTCCTGTGTAGGATACAGGTTCGATTTTTCTCGGGAGACGCATATTTTCTATGAAAATTTCTCGGACATTCAGGCCGGTAAATGTTGTTAATATTGTTTATTATAAACATAGCATTTACTTAAATATCTGTGTATATATAAATAACGTATAACATTAAAATAATTGTCGACCATTTTATGTATATAATCCTCAGTTTTCTTTTTGTCTTTATTATTCTATTCTATTGGAAAGGAATATGTAAGCAAACCAGTGACAGAAAGGAACAATGCAAGACACACTACAAAGACGGTACAATCTGCTGGAGGTTTGCGTATTGGTTTGGGGCTTGCAACAAAAGCGATGGTAGAAGAAAAATGGTAAAAGATGATGGAAGTCTAAACAGCGATAACGATATTAACTTACTATATTCTAATCTACTGACAGACTACGAATATGGAACAATTCTTCAATATGACAGTGATATATGATACACATCACGTGCAATAAGAATGTTTCTTGTGGAGAAAGATGTTCAACCTTTGAAAGACTAGCCAGAACAAAGTTCTGGCCACCATATAATTTAATCATTGTGGTGCGAACGGAGAAACAAGTTCTCCAAGGAAAATCACGTAATCTCCAAGAAGTTTAAGACTACTGACAAAGAGAATAGGAAAAAACTCCAAATGAGAGAATCTGGACCTTGTTTTACATTCAATGCCACATCAAACTGAGGTAGTTATTCGCCCCAAAGGTAGCAACACTAATTATTAAGTCCGTACTTTGATGTTTCTACTTTCTGTAATTATAAAAATCACTTTTTACAAAATGAAAATCCTTTTTAGCTTAAGAGATGAAAGATGATTTTGATGGTGACCCAGTATTTTTGCATGGGATTTATTCAGCATCCGTATGCTTAAGATGCTCTCTCATCCATCATACAACATTAACGAAAATGCAGTAACTGGTTTTCTGGCCCTCAAAGAACAGAAAATGGACCCCCAAAAGTATAATCTTGACTTTGGGTTCAAATTAACAAATGAATTTGACAATCTGATCCAAACGTTATCCACGCCAATGTATATTTTTTGAGAAAAAAATAAAGTGAAAAAGCAATAGAGATAAAGTCTGTGATAAAAAAAGAATTAGAGAGAGAAAATAAAGAAATAGAGAGTGAGGAAGTGGGAGAGAGAAAGAGGGAGAGAAATAGAGAGAGTAAAAGAGAGAAAGAGAGATAGAAATGGAAACAGAGACAGGGAAAAATATTAGATAGAAGGAAATACTGATATATATATATATATATATATATATATATATATATATATATATATATATATATATATAGATAGATAGATAGAGAGAGAGAGAGAGAGAGAGAGAGAGAGAGAGAGAGAGAGAGAATATATGAGAAAGTCGGGTGAGAATGTGTTATATGCGAACTTCACGGTAAAAAGATCGATTCGAAGACTAATTAATTTCTGTAGAAAATTCGGTCTTCATTGGGTACTCCATTGCTATAACCTTGTGCCAGACTAAGCTAATTTGAGTATATAGTTATGCATTACTTAAGTACAAATAGTACACCTTTAATATGTAATAGTCAGCTAATCTTTTAAACTGCAGTTCGTGAGTTCGATTTCGTCTAAGGCCAATGTAAGCGACGCTTAGTAAACAACTATTTTGGACAATTACTGATGTATGTTGCTAATGAGTTAAATTTCTGTGGATGCTCTACTATTTTAACCTTGTGCCAGACGAGTTGAAATTTAGTTAATAATATCTTCCTTTCTTACGTATCAGCAGTTTTAAAGCAAAATCCGTTCGTAAGTAAGAAGATTCACCAATCATTGCTCTTTCTACTCTAAAGGGATAACCAAATTAGACTGACCGCGGGGAAAGAGGGTTTCTCCTCTCGTTTTGTGTACTTCTATTGGGTTTTTCTATTTCCTGATTAAATGCGGTGCCTAGATTCTTCGGACAAACTTTTGGGAAAGAACAAATCAGCAAATGCACCACTGAAGATATTTTGGAATTGCTATTGATTTTTCTAACAATGTAATCAAAACATTTGAACATTCAGTAACGGATCGCTGAAGACAAAACTGCAGTGACTAATAGTGTTACTAAAAATATTTACTCCCGATCAATGTAAAACAGACAGTGTCTATGAGTTTAAGAAAAGTCAGAATCATTTCATAAGATGAACGAAATGTCCATACCATTGTTTGTGTTGTTTTTGCTATTAACAAAACGTTTAGCCGATCAATTTTACAAATTTCTTCAAATGTACTTGAAGGAGAATGAACTATGTTTTATTTTTACATACAGGGGTTGGACCAAATAATTGGAACAGGTGCAAATTCCACTCCTATATTTCAAAGACCTATTATATTAAGAACTTTAACTAAAACTTCGTAATTGCAGGTTATATCTATTGTAAATACGTTTATTTATCTAATTTAATGTCTTTGTCTTATTTATTTTGTTTGACTTCTCTGAGTTCGAAAAAGGGCAAATTGTTGGAGCTCGCATGGCAGGAGCCTCGATTACTCAGGTTGCCGAACTGTTTGGTTTTTCAAGAGCTACGATATCAAGAACTATGACGCAATTCGAAAAACAGGGCAAAACCTCTTGCAACCGTAGCAATTTGGGCCAGACTGGCAAACTTATTGACAGGGACCGACGTGCATTTAAACGCAATGTGGCGAAAGATAATCGGAGTACTGCGACCAAAGTGACTGCTGAGTTGAATAATCATCTGAATAGTCCAGTTTCTACTAAAACTGTTCATCATGAGCTCCATAAGGCTGGATATCATGAAGAGCCTCCGTAAGGAAACCTCTTCTCTCCACTCGTCACATTCAGAAGAGGTTGAAGTGGTGCAGAGATCACAATGCCTGGTCTGCAGACCAATGGAAGCAAGTCATATTCTCAGATGAGTCCAGTTTTTCTCTTTTCCCAACTTCAGGGCAAGTTTATGTGTGGAGGCAGCCCAAAGAAGCTTACAACCCTGACGGCCTTCTTCCAACAGTGAAGCATGGAGGTGGATCAGTGATAGTTTGGGCTGCCATATCATGGAAATGTCTCGGTCCAATAGTTGCCCTGCATGGTAGAATCAACAGCAAAGATTACCTGAACATTTTGGGAGATCATGTTCATCTAATGACTCAGACATTATTCTCTGATGGTGACTGCATCTTCCAAGACGATAATGCTCCAATATATATTGCTCAAGTGGTTAAGAATTGGCATGAAGAACATTAAAGTGAGCTAGAACACATAGAGTGGCCTCCCCAATCTCCAGATATCAATATTATTGAACATTTGTGGTGCATTTTGGAGCGACAAGTCAGGAGCCGGTATCATCCACCGTCGTGTCTTCAAGAGCTGGAGCAAGTGTTAATGGAAGAATGGCTGAAAATCCCTCTGGATGAAGTCAGGAAGCTGTATGATTCCATTCCTAGACGTATTAAAGCTCTATGTGAGGCTAAAGGAGGACCAACTCCATATTAAATACATTTTCTTTGAATTTAACAAGTGTTTCAATTATTCTGTCCAACCCCTGTATACAGAAAGAAGGGTTAACATTACACCGTCGAAATAATAAAGAAAATCACCGGAGAGTCAGGAAATTGATAGAAGCATCATATGGAGCGATTTGTAAGTCAGGTTAGTTTGCTTAGTTGGTTGATTTTGTTTAGCAGCATATCAAATTCTGTGGACTATTTAATATCTAAATATAAATATTTAGTATGCAATTTTAATTTTTTTGGAAATAATAATGGTTTAGTTATAAAATATTTACTAATGAACCCATAGCTGGAGTAGAAGAGGTGGATTGATACCTTTGCCAATGCGTAAGGAAATATAACAAACACAACGAGAATTGGAACACGGCTATCCTATGAACAATTTCGAGCCATTATCCATTACACCAACCGAACATTGATGTTGGTATTACCAAACGGTCACCCATCTAGGTACTGACAAGGCTCTACGTTGCTTAACTTCGAAGGTCATAAGAGAACTAATATTTCATGTGATATAGCTTTAAGCCAAGATTTGGATTTCAGGATTTCAACATGTCAAGTGGGGAAATGTGAGGGATAGGGAAAAGATAAAACTTATAAATAAATCTAGAGATGTCAGGAAGTTGTGGAGAGCTATGATCACTCTCATCCTGAAGAGACGAAGTACATCGAAGAAAATGGATCATAAATTTGTTCATCAGAGAGGAAATTCGGGAATATGTCCCAATATAATAGGGAATGACTTACATTCCTACCGACAAGATATAATATCGAAATATAAAATGTTTTGCTAAATCTGGCCAATTTTATAACGCCCACTAAATCTGGTCATTTTATGCAAGCCTTCTAAATCTTGCAAGTTTATGATTGCCCTTAAACCGAATGTCTCATAAACCTGGGAATTTCATTCTCGCCCCCCAAAATCTTGACATTTTATGTACACCTCTTAAACGTTGACATATTATGCTCACCCCTAAACTGGGCATTAAAGACACGCCACCTAAACATGACGATTTTATGCACGTTTCTTAAACCTGGTAATTTCATGAACGGCTTCTAAAAGTGGCCATTTATGCTCGCCGTCTAAACATGGCCATTTTGAGATAAGCTTCTAAATCTGGCAATTTCATGAATGCCTCATAAACTGGCTATTTTATGCTCACACGCAGAATATGGACATTTTATGACCCCCTCGTAAACCTGGACATATTATGCACGCCTCAAAAATATTATCATTTTCTGCAGTCCTCGTAAACCTGGTCAATTAAGCACTCCTCCTAAACCTGGCCCATTAAGCACTTCTCCTAAAGCTGGCCAGTTAAGCACTGCTCATTAACCTGGACAATTAAGCACTCCTCCTAAAACTGGCCAATTAAGAATTCCTCCTAAACATGTCCAACTTAGCACTACTCGGGAAACTGTCCAATTAAGCACTCCTCCTTCACCTGGCCAATTAAGCATTCTTCGTAAACCTGGCCAACTGAGCAATACTTGGGAAACTGTCCAATTAAACACTCCACGTAAACCTGGCCAATTAAAGCATTCCTCGTAAATTTGGCCAATTAAACATTTCTCCTAAACCTGGTCAATGGAGCATTACTCGGGAAACTGACCAATTAAGCACTCCTCCTAAACATGGCCAATTAAACACTCCTCGTAAACATGGCGAATTAAGCGTTACTCGTTAACCTGGCCAATTAATCATTCCTCGTAAACCTGGCGAATTGATAAGTACTCCTTAACCTGGCAAATAAAAAACGCCACGTAAACCTGGCCAATTAAGCACTCCTCCAAAACCTGGCCAATTGAGCACTACTCGGGAAACTCTCCAATTAAGCACTCCTCCTAAACCTGGCCTATTCAGCACTCCTCCTTAACCTGGGCAATGAAACACTCCTCGTCAACCTGGCCAATTAAGCACTCCTCGTTAATCTAGCATTTTAAGATTGTCAATTTCAAGGTCAAGCGAATCCAATGAGAGATTGCATGTTTTTTTCTAATCTCCACAAAAATTTACGAATTTAAAATTTAACAAAAGAAAAGAAATAGTAATTATTTTTAAAAGTAATCTAATAATTTAATATAATCCTCATACATGACTTTTATTGCATTCATCTACATCCATTCATATATATGGCTGTAATGGCTGTAATGGAATAAGGGATAGCTGCTCGGATTGCGGAATCGTAAAGCCGAATTCGAATTCCAATCGAATCCGTTACATTCACTTACGTGCTAATACCTAGTCCTCTTCTCGCCCCAGTTATGGGTAAATAGAAGGACAGACAGGATTCTATAGCCTTGGATGGCAATTGGTCTGCCGAGGGTTGTTTAAGGACCTTGTGGCACACGGTGCGCTAGGTTTCTGTATTCGGCTTTTCACAAAACCTTCACCACTATAATCAAATAATATGTGCAGGTTGTCTGGTTGTCGGTTCGTAGGAAGTGAGTGGTCTGACTCTCATATAACATAAAAGGGTCCCCGGCAAACGCAGATCACGTCGATCAACGACAGGAGAGTCCAAAGTATACAATATTTGGATTATCGCTACTATGATGAAAGACTTGTTGTCTTTGTAAGCGACTCCCATATCGTATTTATTTCTATGCTAGCCCGACTAAGGAGTTCTTCATAACTCATATGCGCTTATTTCCTTCAGGTTTTTATCTCTCCGGTGTTCTTCCTTGTGCGGTATTTTTACTTCATTCCACAACGGCTGATGACGACTATTTTTACCTTCATACATGATCAGCGATGACGGATTTCATTGTCTCACTCCTCACTAAGGCTTTTCGCTATTCCTTGACGTAGACAGACCGTGGTAATTTTCTGGTCACTTTCTTTGTCCCTTTTGTTCTCACCTGTAGACGCTGATGTTATGTTCGCTGGGTAGTTTTTATTTTGAAGGGAGTATGTTTGATGCTGGGCATATTTTTGTTGGTATGTTTCCGGGTTGTCACTGATTTTTGTCTTGTAGGCGTCGAGCGATCCCTTTCTTCACATTGTACCGATGGTAAGAATTGAAGTTGAGAGATTGTCCGGTAATGATTGGATTATGATATACGCATGTTTTAAACCCATTCTCTGTGGGAATTATTCGCACATACAGGGAGGGTTAGCTGATTATTATTTTCTTCTTCCATTGTGAACTGGATCAAAGGTTTTACTGAGTTCACATAGTCCAGCATTATTTAAATCGCTTCCCTGTATTTAGTTGGTTTTGTCCAACGATCCTGAAGATCGTTTCTTTTACTTTTACTTTCCGTTTTAGCTTACCTAAAACTATATTTATCAACTTTGTATTTTCTACTTCCAAATATTTTTAGTTTAGGCCTGAGGTACTATCATACCGAACACATAACCATATTAACACAGTCGAAAACACTGATGTTTCTATCAGTGTTTTTAGTCGATGTTTGAGTTCTGGAAAATATAAGAATTCTTAATGTTAATTCTCACGAAAGGCAACGTTTCTCTAATTAAAAGATTGACGCAACACAATCTTCATCGAATTAATATCAGTTGTGTAAATATAAGCTCACAGAGTTGTAGAGTTATAAACACCAAAATATTCATTAGCACAAATTTTCAAACACAAATAATTTTTGTCTGAATTCCGAAGACGAAGAGTTTGGCTCCAACACCTCTACAGAGAATTGTCCCACTTGGCAGTATCCGAGTGGATTAAAACGTATGTTTGTGAATTTGGTGAAATAGTAATTGTGAGTTCAATCCCTATGACGGGCAGTGTGTACTTGGATTCAGTGGAAACACGGTAAGCAATAAATGAACAATACTAAATATAAAAACTAGAGGCGATATCTCTAGACATGAGTAGTGGAATGGGAACAGTCTATCCCCGTAGATTCAATAAAGGGTTCAGTTGATTACTCAGATCTAAATACAGTCAGTCATTCAAGTACCATACGTGGTGCACGCTTGGGCGATCATGTATCTTTCGATATATGACTGACGAGGCAGATTTTTCAAGAAGTAGGTTAACATTTCTTTCTGTGCTAGACTGGTTGCCAACCAAGGCTACAGAATCCAGTCTGTCCTGCTATCCAACCCAAGGTGTGTGTGTGTGTGTGGGGGGGGAGATGGATCCATACCTTTCGCAAAGGTTTTTTGTGCTTAAGTGAATCTAACGAGCTCGACTGGTATTCGAACTCAGCTCTCCGAGTTCTCACTTCGAGCGGATGTCCATTACATCACAGCACACATCAATCTACATACACCACGACCGAAATGTTATGATAACAACGCAGATCAGGATATTAGTCCGAGTGTAAATAGTACAAATGATACTATCAGATTGCTTTAAGCTTTGTAGTTGAAATCGTTGTCATTTTCTCATTCTCGATGTTCGAGATAAGGTGAATGCAAGGTTTTCGAATGTTAATTATAAAGGTATTTAGGTTATTTGAAATATTGGCGTAACACAATCTTCCCGACTCCATATGTATCCGTATTTGACCTAATGTTGGATAAAGTAAGTTGATATATTCATCTAAAAACGACTCAAAAAGTTCATTTGTATAAGGTGTCATGGAGCACGAACAACACGATTGAAATCGTGACAAAAACAATCGCCGCACTTTCGTAGTTGTCTTCCGTTTCTTAAAGAATTCGTCCTGAATTTATTTGATTTCTTTTCTTGTTTTTTTTTGGCAATGGGCATAAAAGCCATTCGGAGTTGTTTGGAAAGTGGTTCTAAGATCTGAAATACTCAATTGCGTAAACACAATTACCAAACAGTACTCTGAAAAAAAAAATGAATTGACAATTATCGTTTTGTTTCGTCATATAGCGAGCACTGGAGTGAACTTTTCAGAGGCTCCAATTGAAAACAGAAAAGTTAGAAAAGAATAAAGTTTTTGAGGTCACGGATCTTTTGAATATATTGACTTAAGGAACTTTTTTTCTAAAATACGTGGACTAAAACATATCCGTGTGTGTGTGTGTGTGTGTGTGTGTGTGTGTGTGTGTGTATGTGTGTGTGCTTACGTAAAAGAAAGAGAGGGGGTGAAAAGAAGGAGAAGGGAAGAGTGAGAAAGAGAGAAAGAGAATGATAGACATAAAACAGAGAACCTGAAGGGAAAGAAGAAAGAGGGAGATGAACAAGAGAGGAAGAGAAGGAAAAATAGACGAGGTTAAGAAGGAAAGGGAAAGACAATATGAGAGATGAAGAAAGAGAGGAAAACGGGGAAGAAACAGAGAGAAAGAGGAGAAAAAGGGGGAAAGTGAGAAAAGAAGGAAGAGAAAAAAGAAAACAGAGAAAGAGTGGTTGGAAAGATAACAAAAGAGAAAGAAGAAAATAAAAGAAGGAAAGAGAGAATGGAGAGTAAGAAAAAGAAAGAGACAGTAAAATGATAGAAGGAAAATGAGAGAAGACGGGGAAGAGAGAGATGAAAAAGGTGAACGGAAGGAAATAAAATAAAAGATGAGAGAGAAAAGGAAAGAGAGATGCCGGAAAGCGAGGAATAGGGAAGAATGTGAAAGAGGGGGAAGTGAGCGAGGGAGAGAGAGAGAGAGAGAGAGAGAGTAGGCATGAAAGTGGGAGAGAGTGATTTACAATCGATAGCAGATATTTTTCTACGATCCTTTTGAAAGCAGACTTCAGATAAAATGGAAAATACAATTGGAAGTTTTCCTTATTTTGCTGTCTGCATTCCTCTGGTGTTTTTAGTTCTTTTATATTGTCTCGATTCTTTTTATTCGTTTTCTTCCGACGCTTCCGGTGGCTATTTGCCTATTTTCGTAGAAATAATTGTTGTTTTCATCCTTTTTAACGACTTGCCAATATATTTCCAATTTCGGTTGTTTTTCTCGCGCCGTGACTGTTGTTTCGCAGATTTTAGTTTGACTTTGTTTTCCCATAAGGACGGAAATGGGATACAGTGTCGGGTTCAATGTAAGGACTCACACATAGAGAGATTTTCCAAGCGTAGCTTACATGTAGCACAAGGTCGAAAACATCGAGCATCCAGTGAGGATCGAACTCACTATTCAGTCGTAATTGTTCTAGCGAGACAAGCTTGCTAACCATTACACCGAGGTTCCCAAGGGCTAACACATATATATATATATATATATGTGTAGACAGAGGCAAAAAGTTGCCCATCCCAACTTCTCGCCAGAGTGGTCACAATGTAATAAAATATGATATATAACCCAAATACATACCTCTCTATCTCTTTCTCTTTCTCTCTCTCTCTCTCTCTCTCTCTCTCTCTCTCTCTATATATATATATATATATATATATATATTGAAATCAACTGTCACATGCGACAGACTGTTTTTTTGTTAATCGACAGGTTGTTTTTTGTTAATCGTCAGGCCGCGTCCAGCATGAAACAGCCTGTCGCCTCTGAGTGTTGACTTCAATGTTCATTTTTATATTTATATTTACATACGCTCTGTCTCAGATATTGACCACTTTATCCCATAAATATAGCACACCTTAAAACTATATTTCTTCATATATATATATATATATGTGTGTGTGTGTGTGTGTGTGTGTGTGTGTGTATGTGTATGTGTGTGTGTGTGCGCGTGTGTGTTTGTTTTTGAGGGAGATAGAGAGATATATGACGATATATATATATGTCATTATATATCAAGAACAATATTGAGGAAAATATATGACAAAATGGAAAAAAGTTTCAATGCGATGCGTTTCCTTCATCGGACTAAATTTGTTATGTTGGTGCGACTACGCATGCGCACGAAGGTGGGATGCTGGGAATTTTAAATTTAATTTTTTTTTAATCTAGCCGATTTCATTTAGATTATTTTTCTTTTTCTATCCATACCTTTTGTTAGTAGATATTCCACATTGTCATAATAGAAGTTCTGCCCACCACAACGAGAGTGACCACGATTTTGACATAAAATATGCTACTCTGATCAAAGGAGAAATAATTCACTACAACGAAAAGAGAGTGTCTAGAGAGTCGTTTTACTGTTTTTAATGTTGTTTCTGACGTCGACATTGAAACAACATTAAAAACCGTAAACTTGCATATTCGGATTTTTGTTTTTCCATATTTTTCCTCATATATATATATATATATATATATATATATATATATATATATATATATATATATATATATATATTATAGTAAAAAAGAAATAACATTAAGATATATAATCCGGTTTTCTTATTGATATTTTTATTTTTACACACACACACACACACACACACACACACACAGACACACATACATATATATATATATTAAATAAGAAGAGAAGCCGAGTTCTAATTCCAGTCGAATCCATTACATTCACTTATGTGCTAATACCCTTAGGAAATGTATGAATCCTCTTCTTCCTCCAGCCATGTGTCTTCGCTATATATATATATATATATATATATATATATATATATATATATATATATATATATATATATATATGTATGTATGTATTATATTTTTTTCATATAGACAAAACAATTTACTCGCGACAAAGATGAAACTTAGTTTCGTGCATTTAGTTGCACCTCGACTGGTTAGAATCAAAATGATTATGAACAATTTTGTTTGTAAGCAGGCCGCACGTGTGGAACATCATTTCCTTTTTTTCTATTTGTTTGAAAAAAAAAAAGGTACATTTTAAGAAGGGACGTATAAGGATAAATAAAAATAGGAGAGGCAAAAGGGTGACAGAGTGAAACAATGGCGTCTGTTGATATCAGTTTGTTAAAGAAGGAAGGTAGTGAAGGAAAGCGAGAATAAAGGACTAAACATTAATTGCAAGAAGAAAGAATATATACTTTCAGCAATAGCCCAACATGCAAATTACAAACTGGAGATATCAAAATCAAGCAAGTACAAAAATTAAAATATCTGGGAAGCATTTTAACAGAGGACGGAAAGTGCGACATCGAAATCCGAATAGGGATTGGGATAGCGAAAGATGCCTTCTAAAAGCTAAGCAATGTATTATGAAACAGCATAGGTTCATTATAAACAACAACAAGAAAAGAGTACTGAACTGTTATGTATTATCTTCCTGTTATATGACAGTGAATGCTGGACAACCAATTCGCAAATGAAAAAGAGACTTCAAGCAACTGAAATATGGTTCTATAGAAGGATGCTGCGGATACCGTAGACTGAACATGTATGCAACGACAAAGTTTTAGAGAAGTGGAAAATCGGGCATATAATGAGGAATGAGGGTTTAGAAATTTTGATACTCACAGGACATATTAAAGGCAAGGGATTAGAGGGGAAAAGCGCATAAACTTCCTAACGAGGTTGGAAGAGATAGCGAAAAGACAACATTTACTAAGATCTATAAAAGACAGGAAATTGTGGAGTGCCATAATCGCCAAGGCCCAAAGAAGAAGGAAACTCATATAAAACCAACCAGTTTGTCCTCATGGAAATGCTTCGGAATTTATTTGAATAAGGTATCGTCCTGCATGCGGGTAATCACCACATGAAGCATCCGAGGTCTTGAACAAAGTAACGATTCTTATTCCGGTATCTCGGACTATATATATATATAATGATGATGAAAACGGAGATTTTAGAAATCCATTGTAATATTTTATTTCGCAAGACCGATTCCACAGTCTTGTCTCATCAGACCAAACGGTTTCAACAATAAATGGATTTACAAATTCATCCAGGTAAAGGCAAAAAAACGAAATATTTAAATATATGTTTATATATATATATATATATATATATATATATATATATATATATATATATATATATAATGACAAACTCTTTGTGACAAAAAAAAATAGTGGGCATCCGCTGAGATCAAACACGAATGGCAGCTAGGTATATTATCCAAGAATAGTAGAATTCTGAAATAAACTAGAGTCAAAATTGATAACCTGGCATCTCAACTTCAGTTTTATTCTCACAGACGCGATGTGGCATCCCTCTGTCTTTTCCACAAGAGATTTTTTCCCCTGGTGCCCCGGCTACATGAATTTAAATAAATCTACTAGATTGGCAGCTAGGTCCCACCCGTTTACTGTTGAAATAACTGAATAAAACCGCCACTTCTACTCCAACAGTTTTTCTCACACTTCCCGCTTGTGGAACTCCATTCCATTTACTTGTTTCCCTGATAACTAAAATCTTCAAAAATTTAAATGCTACATCAATCGCCATCTTCTGTCTTCTTGAATCCCGTTCATCTTTTATCATTTCCTCACCCCCCCCCATATCAAGTTTTTTTTCTCTCACCTGTACTTTCTGTAACTCCCTGCATACTAGTGGCATTGCCGCCTTGCTTGGGGTAAAATGAAACAAAAACAGAGAAGATGTCCTGATTTGAAAATGCACGTCGAATCCAACTTCAAAGATGGAGAAGATGAAGATGACGATGGAAATAGAACATACATCAGGATACATCCGGGCATTACAGCATTTGTCCGCAAATATAATTAATAATTAATTAATAATGAAGTTAATGATGAAAAAGTAAATCTAAGGAGTAATAAAGCACCACTTGACATACTGAGGTAACTCCGAAGACCCTCACACATACAGAGGTATCTCGACCGGATCCATTATTTTGAATGTAATAATGAACATTGAATTAACTAAACTGCGCTGTTTTATGAAAGTCAACTCCTCACAAGTCAATTAGACTTTGGTTCTGCTAAGTGCGTAATTATGTAAAATTATGTCAAATTCAGGCAATTGCACGGCAGCCCAACAAAAGAAAATTGTACAGCGACTATGCAGACGTCACAGAAGCAGACAATCGCATCAAGAGAAACTTCCTCTTCTAATTGATTACAAAACGCCACTCAAGCTTTGAATTCACTGAATGTCTAGATTTGATAGAACTACATAGGCCAACAAATTAGTAGATGTCTGACGATGCCCACAAGACCAAAAACGTTCCAAATCTCACCAGGACGACGGCAAGAGGAGGGAATGACAATCCCAATCGATTTAATCTTTTCCTAGACTATGCCTCTCTCTATATTTCTGAGAATGAGGTATTATGTACACTATTTACATTATTCGGACTATTGTCCTCATCTTTGTCGACATTCTGACCACCTGAAGAAGGCCGGAGCGTACAACGACCGAAACGTTCTAATAAATATGGCGACAAAGATGAGGACAATAGTCCGAATAATGTAAATAGTGTAGACTATGCCTTGCCCATTTTCAATTTTAAATTATCAGTTTCGATTTTCGTTCGTGCGCATGCGTAGTCGCACTAAATTAAGTAGCACTTTAGTCCTAAGAAAATTTTAAAGAACGTTTCGTTCTTTAAAATTTTACACGAATACTTATTCCACTTTGTCATAGTGTTTTTGCTTAGTAAACACAAATACACACATAGGCAAACACACATACAAGCACACACACATGTGTTTGTGTATATATTTATATATATATGTATTTCTGTGACGTCTCTCTCTCTCTCTCTCTCTCTCTGTATATGTATATATATATATATATATATATATATATATATATATATATATATATATAAAAGTGAACATTGAAGTCAACACTTAGTGTGTTTCATGCTAGATGCAATCGTCAGGCCACACTTTGCATCTAGCATGAAACAGCCTGTCGCCTCTAAGTGTTGACTTCAATGTTCAGTTTTATATTTACACACGCTCTATCTCTAATATTGAGCACTTTATCCCATAAATATAGCACATCTTAAGAGTATATATATATATATATATATATATATATATATATATATATATATATATATATATATATATATATATATATATATATATATATATATATATATATATATATATATATTGAGTAATTCATTGAGTCTAAAAGCAACCTCAACAGAATTTAGAATAGCGGAATATGTGAGTGAGCGGCGCTATATTGAGACTGATTTGCTACATCTTCGTCACCGAGGCCCGTTGGAACAGTTGCTATGGTGTTTGCTTGACAACCTAACTGTCAGGGTTTCAATTCTCGGTAGCGCATGCGCACTGCTGATGAGTCCCTAATATGGGACGAAACGGCCGTCCAGTGTTTTCTACATTCTGTTGAGGTTGCTTTCAGACTCAATGAATTATTTAATTATAATTATCAAATCCTCCTAACAATTTCTATCACATATATATATATATATATCTGTTGATTTCACAGAGTTATTGTCAAAGGTTATTTAATTTTGATGAAAATACCACCATTATATTGAACATTTATGGAAGGCTTGGCGAAATTATTAATGTCTTTTCTGCATTAGTCAATCAGAAATAAGATAAAGTGCGACCCAGAGACGAGCCCAGAGCTGTGTGTAATGTTCATTAAATGGGGAATTGTGTCGTGCAAGACAAAAGTTTGCATATAATCTTTGGTCTAATATTAAGAGTTGGGTGATTAGATATGTAGAAATACCTTCCACATAATGATAAGACTTTAGCTTTACAAAGACACCATTGCCACTTCATTTGCACCACAGAGATGACAGTTTCAAATATGGGATGCATTTCCGTATAAATAGTCAGAATGATATTCGCCTACAAGTTACAGGATAGAATATCTGCATTATTATTTGTAATTAGTCTGTTTCTTTGTATCTTAAGAAGGATGCTGATATTTTTTATTCTTTTTTCTATCACAGTTGGTTCTTCTCAAAATAACAAAAATATTCGATTTGTCACTGTTCCTAATTATTTTTGTTTTAATTAAGTTCATTAATGCGCTTCTATAATTATTTGTTTAAAATTTCGCTTCTTCTTTTCTGTCCATTCCTAACGTTCAGCTTTAAGCAACGGTTTTAATCCGCTGTAAGTTGTTAATCTTTAGTAAGCTTAAAAGTCTAAGATTTGCGTTACAAAAGCCCATGAGAGATGGCAGTTTGGTCGTAGGTTGAGTAATTTCGTGTTCGATTTAGTAAGTTGGACGCCAGAAAGATTTAGAAAGTTGTAAGAAGAATTAGAGTGATATATATATATTTTTTTTAATAAATTATAGTTATAGCAGAAATATGATTTAGGATTTCTTGGGAGTTATAAGAAGTAGTTTAAGATATGAATGTGCTGACCGTGTTTGGAAAATAAAACATTCGTATAACACTAGATACATACAATAAGGCCATACTTTCAGTTAATATATATATATATATATATATATATATATATATATATATATATATATATATATATATATATATATATATAAATAAATAAATAAAAATCACCATTGATAATAGCTAAATCAACAGATTGGTTATGCAGAACTGTAGGCCATTTTTTCACATTTTATATCCAGAAAAGTCAACATTTAAACTAACACAAGAAAAATTAATTAAACAACTTAATCGCAGTACCTTGTCAGTCATCTTTAATGAAATTTGTATAAAGGAGAGATTGTTACCCAAATACAGAATTATATATATACATATTCTTGCCATCCACAGACAGACTGTTTCGCAGCTTATCAGTGTGGCTAGACGTCCGGTTGCCTCTAGCTAGGATTGAAACCCGACTGAATTGGCGTCAGTCAGAACTTCTACCACTAAGCCCTCGGCTCACGGCAGGGATAAAGGTGAATTTTAGCGTGTTTATTTTTAGATTTAGATAAACACACAGTGACTGACGAAGAGTCGTGCAATATTAGCTTAAATAGTCACTGTTTACAAACTCACACCTCGAACCAACAGAGCTCAACCGAAATTAATTTTTCAGGAGCCAATATATATATATATATATATATATATATATATATATATATATATATATATATATATATGTGTGTGTGTGTGTAATTGAAAAATATAGTTTTATGATATGTATTATTTATATGGTAAAACTGTTTAATATAGTCTTTTTCTCATTCGGACCCCACTTATATTATTATTAATATTACTGTTATTATTAAATTAATATTATTAATATTATTATTGCATTATTGATTTTGTCATATTGTGAATATTACTATTACCTATTATCATTATATTATTAATATTATTACTATTATTATTATTTTATCACTGCTTAGCTATTGTTATCTTTATTTTATCAGCGATAGAGTGTGCGTAAATAAAAGAGGTAACACCGACGTCAACAGCGAGTGTCGATCATCCGTTTCATGCTTGAATGCAATCTTTTGGCCATGTGTGAGTGGTAGCTGGACTATTTACATATGCTGATATATATATATATATATATATATATATATATATATATATATATATATAAATTATTTATTTAAATATTATAACATAAATATGTTATAAAATCACTACAAAAAGAGCCATTTTGTTTCAACACTTCTGGTGTCTTATCAAGTGATGATGTTGAATGTAGAATAAATGGTTTTAAAAGTTTCAAATTAATTAACGATCCTTCGCTAGGGGTAAACGCTGTTACATAAGCTATAATGACCAATCAATATACAAGTATATGAGATTCAAAAATTTGACAACGAAGCAAGGTTATCATAGATATTAAAAGATTTATAAAATTTGAAATTAAAATTAAAAGTAAAAAATTACCATTTAGAAATCTAAATGAAATCTCTATTAAGTTTAAAATATCAGAATTACCGAGGAGAAAAAAAAAAATGCTATTTAATTTATTTTTTCATTGAAATTATGTTAAAAGGGATGTTCATAGCTCCAGACAAAAATGTATACATTTTACAGTTTAACTTCAACATGGTGGCCACCTCTCACGTAAGACAATTCAAACACACTCAGGTTATATATAATACATAAGCGCCCAGACATATTTAGATATATATACACACACAAAAAACGGTGAAGAGACACGACCCTTGATTAAAAAAACAAGACAAAAAAAAACGAACACACACACACACACACACACACACACACACACACACACACACACACACACACACACACACACACACAATATATATATATATATACACACACAATATATATATATATGTGTGTGTGTGTGTGTGTGTGTGTGTGTGTGTGTGTGTGTGTGTCTGTGTGTGTATTAATTCAATTTAATTAGAAAACAGACAATCTTAAGGGTCCATTGGTTATATTTTATTTCCCCAGATAGGTGGTTTTCTCGTGGTTCATCAGATCACAATTCCTTAGATTGATAAATGGTTTTAAATTGACGTATTATTTTTATACACATTTGAGGTGTCGTTTTAAGTTTATGTAAGGTGATTGAGAGACGGGGATGTTAGATATGGCCGAAATTAGAGAGGGATGGGAGAGAAGGGAATGATTTAAAATCTATTTTTATTAAGATACTTAAGAGTAAGGAAGGGGGTAAGGACCAAACATTGACCTATTTAATAAGTCATCTCACAGGAAACGGGATAAAGAGAAAATAAGAGAAGTAAAGATATAAGAAAGCAGAATTGGAAGCAGGGGTGTGAGGAAAGAAAGGGGAAAAGAAAGTGGGGAAAGAATAAAAGGTGGAAGAAAAGGAAGAATAAAATAATATATATAGCCATATTGCGGTTAATTTGAAAAAACAGAGTTTCATAAAAAAATCATATTAAAAAAACATAGAATTCAATTCCAACGTTCGTAACATTGAATTTAAGAGGGGGGCTCAATACAAAAGTAGAGCAATCGAAACATGATTGCATTTGTGTTGTGTTTTTTACATGTTTTTGATGTAATATTCTAAAATGAAGTATATATATATATATATATATATATATATATATATATATATATATATATATATATATAAGAAATATAGTCTTAAAGTGTGCTATATTTATGGGATAAAGTGCTCAATATTAGAGATAGAGCGTGTGTAAATATAAAAGTGGACATGGAAGTCAGCACTTAGAGGCGACAGTCTGGTTCATGCTAGTGCAATCGTCAGGCAACACACACACACACACATATATATATATATGTGTGTGTGTGTGTGTGCGTGTGTGTGTATGTGTGTGTATGTGTGTGTGTGTGTATATGTGCGTTTGTAGGATATGTTAATCATTTATCGAAATTCAAAGAAGCAGGTCGCCGATCACCATATTTCCATAGTGCTCAGAAGATACCGACTTTATCGTCTGCAACAAACTTTTTTTAAAGTCAGTTGCGGGATTAAAAAGGCAGATGGCTGAGCACAAAAGGAACAAACTGGTTTGATGTCGAGTTTCATCTGCCACATTTGCAAGACATGTAAATCACCTGCCGTTCTTCAGAGTCATCTCAGGGGACAAAAAGAAAGAAAAAGATGGCGAATCGTGGAATAAATCAGACAGTAAACATATGGCAAGATGCACCAGTTAACGTCTTTCTATATGACAAAATTGCATAAGCATCTATCTATCTATCTATCTATCTATCTATCTATCTATCTATCTATCTATCTATCTATCCTACTGTGTTCATATCTATCTATCTATCTATCTATCTATCTATCTATCTATCTATCTATCTATCTATCTATCTATCTATCTATCTATGAACGTATGCATGTATATATCCATCTACTTGACTCTGTTCATATCTATTTCATCATGTTTATATGTATGTATGTATGTACGTACGTATGTATGTATGTATGTATGTATGTATGTATGTATGTACCCACCTACCACCAGGAGCTTGGATGACAGCACTGCAAGCTGGAAATGCGAGACATGTGGTCGTATCCTACTGTCAAAAGATGTTAATCATCTGAAATCACGTGAGAGACGACCTCAATCTGTGATACCTCTACGACCCGATGATATTGCATGTGTGATCTGCAGGGAAATATCTATCTATCTATCTATCTATCTATCTATCTATCTATCTATCTATCTATCTATCTATCTATCTCAGCCTGTTCATATGTATGTGTGCATCTGTATACATTATTTGGACTATTGTCCTCATCTTTGTCGCCATATTTATTACAACGTTTCGGCCCTTCAGTATCTGTCTATATTTCTGAGATGAGGTATTATGTACACTATTTACATTACTCGGACTATTGTCCTCATCTTTGTCGACATTTATTACAACGTTTCGGCCCTTCAGTATCTGTCTATATTTCTGAGATGAGGTATTATGTACACTATTTACATTATTCGGACTATTGTCCTCATCTTTGTCGACATATTTATTACAACGTTTCGGCCCTTCAGTATCTGTCTATATTTCTGAGATGAGGTATTATGTACATTATTTACATTATTCAGACTATTGTCCTCATCTTTGTCGACATATTTATTACAACGTTTCGGCCGTTCAGTATCTGTCTATATTTCTGAGATGAGGTATTATGTACACTATTTACATTATTCGGACTATTGTCCTCATTTTTGTCGACATATTTATTACAACGTTTCGGCCGTTCAGTATCTGTCTATATTTCTGAGATGAGGTATTATGTACACTATTTACATTATTCGGACTATTGTCCTCATCTTTGTCGCCATATTTATTACAAAGTTTCGGCCGTTGTACGCTCCGGCCTTCTTCAGGCGGTTGGAATGTCGCTCACTGGGGTACACTGTCCTAGTTCCGCGTGCCATGTTTAATGGATGTCAGTTATCAGTTATCTCCTGTTAATTTTCCCTCCGAAAGTTCTCCACTGAGATTGAACTCACACTCTTTGAGTCCTGTCACTGGATCACTGGATGTCCCATGTGTCCGAATAATGTAAATGATGTACATAATACCTCATCTCAGAAATATAGACAGGTGTGCATCTATATATTTATCCATCTATCTAATGGCTCTAATATGTTGATCTATATGATATTTGCCAACATTTTGTTTAGTTTATTTTCTTCCTTTTTTTCACAGACACATTTTTTTTATAAAAGGGAATCATAGAAATATAAAATGAAAAATTCGAACAATTTCATATTACATGTTTTCACGTTATTAGGTCTTTGATAAAGAAGAGGTTTCAAATTTGTTTCGAGTCAATAATTAACGTTTTGATATAGCGTATATAGATATTATATAGCGTATATAAATATTATATAGCGTATATAGATATTATATAGCGTATATAGATATTATATAGCGTATATAAATATTATATAGCGTATATAGATATTATATAGCGTATATAAATATTATATAGCGTATATAGATATTATATAGCGTATATAAATATTATATAGCGTATATAAATAGTATATATGTTGTGGTAAGATCCACCTAATCTGCATAGCGGGGTACCGACTATATAAATATGGTCGGTACCGGAAAGACAGGAGGGAATCACGAGATCCAACTAGAGACTCTGCCCGACTGCGACTTAGTCAACACATTCTCCAGGAACGGTCTTCCCAGAAATATACAGAAATACTATATGTAAATATTGTGTACACTTTCTTGTTATAATACATTCTTGTTCTAAGTACATTTTGTGTTGCATTATTATTCCATGCATTAGTCAAGATTCAACAATGAGTCAAGACTCAACAATATAGCGTATATAGATATTGTATAGCGTATATAAATATTATGTAGCGTATAAAGATATTATATAGCGTACATAGATATTATATAGCGTATATAGATATTATATAGCGTATATAAATATTATATATCGTATATGGTATATTATATAGTGTATATAAATATTATATAGCGTATATAGTATATTATATAGCGTATATAAATATTATATAGCGTATATAGATATTGTATAGCGTATATAAATATTATATAGCGTATAAAGATATTATATAGCGTACATAGATATTATATAGCGTATATAGATATTATATAGCGTATATAAATATTATATAGCGTATATGGTATATTATATAGTGTATATAAATATTATATAGCGTATATAGTATATTATATAGTGTATATAAATATTATATATCGTATATAGATATTGTATAGCGTATATAAATATTATATAGCGTATAAAGATATTATATAGCGTACATAGATATTAGATAGCGTATATAGATATTACACCTGTTAATGAATTCAATTGTTTTACCTCACCCTGACGAGTGGTGAATGAATTTTTCATAAATGTTCTTCACCCAGGTTTTATTGATGAATTTTTTTGAGGTCTTGCAGGTTACTGTAGGGCATCTCACAAGCTTTTCTGGCCAGTTCCTTACAGAAGTCTAAGGTGTTCAAATCAGACGATGAAGGAGACAAATTTTCATTATCCCAAAACCTGTTCGTGACTTCATCCCTGAGAAATTATCGAGTCGCTGTGTTCATGTGACAAGGCACTGCGTCTTGCTAGGATGTAAATTTGAAGTCCTTATTGATCTAGTTTGGGTTTTCAGTTTATATAGGGATATTCAGAAAGAATCCAAGTCTTTACTTTTTTCAACATTTAAACGTAGCAAACTCCTGTCAGTTTCTCATCTTTCTCAAATATGATCAATGGCATCAGAGGTCACACAGGCAAAAACCATTACCATGGCAGGGTTTTTGCCCTTGAAAGTGACACCCTTGTCTCTCTCTTAAGGATCTGAAGTCAGAATACGGCTACTGCATCTGTTTTTGAATGTATCCTGTGTAAAACTATTCTCACCTGTTTAGAAGATTATTCCAGAATCACCCTCTCTAATCTTTGACCTTCCTGTCCTGGAGTAACAAGATGTCTCAGAGATTTCACGTACGATTTTCATTTTCAAGTCTTTTTTTCATTGCTCTTTGGACTGTCATAGCTGAAACTCCTCTCTCGGGCACCAAACGTTTTATGGGTTGAGTTGGATCTTTTCTAATTGATCTCTTTAGCTCTAAGTTCAAATGATGATCCCTCTTGCTGTTGTGGTCTACTGATCCAGTTTTCCTCTATACTGTTCTCTCTTTTTTAAAAACTTTATTCACTGTTCTCTTGATTGTTCAATGAATGGACTTTGAAGATGGAAGCTAGATTATGGATGTTGGTACAATATGTCCTGAGGAATGTGAAAACGTAATTGTTTGCCGAGAAACGAATTGAGTTATTATTCGCAAAGCCAAAATTTACACAATGCGATTTTTATCAATCATATTGAAGATCGACGACAAAGAAAATTCTTTGTCAGAGAAATAAAAATAATTTTTAAACACAAAAGTTTGTTATTGGTAAAAGTTAAGGTGTATTGTTTTAAATAACTGATTTCTGTGTCTGAGGGTCGGTGTCGTTTCTCCAAGGTCGGAGAAAATAATTAATTGATATTAATATTGATATGAATATTGGTGCGGTAGGAGTCGGGCGAATACATATAAAAAGAGCGCTTAGTTGAAGCCAGTAGTTGGATCGAGCAGCGGACGAAGGAGTTGCTGAACCCCACGCGACCTGGTGCCGACAGACTTCCCAATCGACCTATTTCTTTGTTGTTTGTTTATAACCTACTCCAAGTTTCAGAAGAAAGATACACAGTATTACGATAGAGAGTTTAACGGAAGGGTTAATTTTATTGTATCATATATATGATACATATATATGTATATATAAACCAACAGAAAATTAACCCAGCGACCTTTTTTGTTATTTTGTTTGTTATTTATATTTTCGCCAGCGGAAGCGTTTTTTTTTTGTTTTTAGTAGCGCGGTTCCGCCATAACTGGATTCAGCGTTCAAGTACGGACGAAATTCGGTCTTCACGGCTGTGTGATCAAGGAACACAACTTTGGGGCTAGGCAGATGAAGGAACGAAGCGGTCAATTTGATAACCAGCTGTTAACCAGCGGTAGTACTGACCAGCGTCGGAAGAACCTAGGATCGAGCCGTGTTATATATATATATATATATATATATATATATATATATATATATATATATATATTTAAATGTATTTATTTATTTACATACGCTCTATCTCTGATATTGAGCACTTTATCCCATAAATATCGCACACCTTAAAACTATACATTATATATATATATATATATATATATATATATATATATATATAGTCGTATATTTAGGCAGCAATCCTTCTTTTACGCAAGTTTCATTAAAAACGACAGACAAGGTACTACGGTTAAGTGTTTTATTTAATTTTTCTTGTGTACGAACAAGAACTTTCTTTGCTGGACAAAGGGTGTGTAAGAACTGTCCAAATGTTTTATTTTTCCGAGCGCTTTCGGCTATTCCTTTAGCCATTATCAAGGATGATTTGATTTTTCAGCTTAATTGCGTGTGTGCATTATGTATATGTCTTAGTGTGTAGTAGTGGTGTTTTAATTTCCGAATACGGTTAGCACGTTGTGGCTTTGTTCGTAGTTAATATTGTTAAGGGTAGGCTTTTTCTTTTTTATTATTAAAGCCTCCATTATTTTTAACCTTTTTTTACAGGTGGAAGCAATTAATATATTTGTGTTTTCTACTAGTATATTTCTAATGGAGTCTGGTAAATTTGTGTGTGTGTTTAAGTGGGTTCTAATGGAGCTGTGATCGGATAGGTGTAACGTAAGACGTCTGGATAAGCATGTGGTTGTGTGACCGATGTAATTATTTATGAGTCCGGTTTCGTTAGGAACGCAGTTCCTTAAGGGGCATTTGAACTCATAGATAATATATATATATATATATATATATATATATATATATATATATATATATATATATATATATATATATATATATATATAAACCATGTACTGTACGATTAAACAATGGTTTACATCCTCCAGTTCTTGTACGACTGCAGAAGTTAAACAACGTTTAACCTGGTCAGTAAGTTGATGGATGACTGTTTGTGAATACCAGGTGTTCTAAACGTGGGTGTGCGGGTGATGCACTGGATAATAGTTCGAAATTGTAAATCGGAGAACAGAGTTCTGATTTCAGTTGTATTCATTATATTCACTTACGCGTAAATTCACGAATCCACCTCTTCTCCCCCAGCTATGAGTTAATGAGTAAAGACTTGTTTCACTAAACTATTATTATCTCAAAAAAGAAAGAAAGAAAAAGAAATTGCGTAGAAAATATTTTAATTTTGGCATGAGTTTGATATTCAAAACCAACCAACAGAAGCAAACAACTAAACAAAACCACTAAGCAGCCAACCAACAGAACTAATTGCATTGAATTACTACATTCTTACCCTTTTAATCATTTCAGTTATGGGGATTGCTGAAATTCACATGACGTAAAGAAAAATGGAAATTCTTTGCTCGGTCATTCAGTGAATAGCCATAAACAATTAATTCCTGCAACGCATTTGTCTAATCATCATTCCAAAACAAAAAAATGTTCTACCCATCTGAATGACTTTCACTTATTTTACACGGCGAATAAATGTTGATCAGAAATATTTCCAATGTAATGACATCGGAAAGCAGAACAATTTCGTGAATAAGTAATCGAAATTACCACAAAAATTTATAGAAAACAAATGTCGATTTTGTGACGATCGAACCACTGCTCCGAGTGAAAAAATAGCTTCATAAAATGTATCGAAGCAACGAAAAACATTGGAAAGTTACTTGGCTTATACTCTGTACATCTCAACCAATTTATTTCTTTTAACAAAACCAAAAAGTTTCTTTTTATAAATACAATTAAATTTCCCCTAATCTAATCATGTTGGCACCTTGTAAAATATTTCTCCCGTTTATTTTGTAATGTTATCGAATGATTGGTGGGGGAAGTTGGAGATGGTTAGCATTACATTTTTAATATGTTTTTTAATCTACACCAACCAGACAGACATTTTTAGTCGCGACAGAAGTTCTTTGGAAGGAGGCTTTTAGTCTTCTAACGTTTTCCCATCCAATTAATGCGTGTTTTTTTTTTCTCCAAAGATTTTACTTCAAATAATCACCGTCCATTTTCTAGGGGGAATGGTTATAGGAGCCATGCTTTCTGGTAGGTGTACAGAGTGAGGCGATTGACGCATGCTCCGCCTTGCCGACGAGCCGGAACGATCAACTAACAATTATGGAAACCCATTACCAAAGAAGTACAAAAATACATCAATAAGTGTGTAGCCTGATACTCTATTAATTTAACTACACATATACAGACGCATTGTAGAATTGAGAGACAAGGAAAATCTTCAGTATCTGTCTATATTTGGGAGATGAGGTATTATGTACACTATTTACATTATTCGGACTAATGTCCTCCACTTTGACGCCATATTTATTACAACGTTTCGGCCGTTGTACGCTCCGGCCTTCTTCTTTATCCACTGTGCCATCATCTCAGAAATATAGACAGATACTGATACAGATACAGATACCTCATCTGAGAAATATAGACAGATACTGAAGATTTTCCTTGTCTCTCAATTATTCGTGTACAGGCGGTTTTGTTCACCAGATACGTTCTAGGTTATTCTAATATGTTTCTAAAATAAATACAATTTTTCCAGCATCTGTCTATATTTCTGAGATGAGGTATTATGTACACTATTTACATTATTCGGACTATTGTCCTCATCTTTGTCGCCATATTTATTACAACGTTTCGGCTTTTATCCACTGTGCCATGTGTCCTCAAAGACACATGGCACAGTGTATAAAGTCGTTGGTTAGATCAAATGACAGAACCCAAAAGAGTGTGAGTTCAATGCCTGGTGAAGGCGGTGGAGAACTTGGAGAGGGGAATTAACAGCAGGTAACTGATAACTGGCATCCATTAGACATGGTACGTGGAACTAAAACAGTCTACCCCAGTGAGCAAAATAAAGGCTTCAGTTCGACATTCCAACCACCTGAAGAAGACCGGAGCCTACAACGGCCGAAACGTTGTAATAAATATGGCGACAAAGATGAGGACAATAGTCCGAATAATGTAAGTTTTTTTTTTATTGCGCTTTTCTAATATTTTTACATTTTCTTTGTGGAGTGGCAAAGAGAGTGAAAAACTCCGTAACTATTATTTTCATTCAATATATGTAATATATATATATATATATATATATATATATATATATATATATATATATAATGAACTCTCCTGTCGTTTACTACGTATGTTTTTCGATTCAGATTTGAATCCTGTACCTGTCCTCTTCGCCTTAACTCTAGCGCCAATGGACTTGTTGCTCTGCTGGAATAGCAAAGAAGGAACACTGAACTGTAGACTATCTACACAAAAGATTTCTTTAGAGTGGTGAAAACTTGTGTAGAACCAGCCACACTTTTTGGAAATGCTGATAACAAGGAATCGGTGCAAAAATTTGCCACGAACACAATGAACAACACACCTCAGGTTTTATTACCACGGAGTTATACCTTTCCGGTATTACCAGTGCACAGAATAGTGCAGCGCCTTTTTAGCCGGTGATTTAGCCCGCCTGCTGAAGCGGTTTAAAGATTTTGGCGCGTGGAGATTTAAGTGATGGGTGAAGACCAGTCTTTCCCGTTCATCTTAATAATAAGAGCAGCAACCCAGTAACAAAGGTACTGATTCTATTCAATACCAACTATACGCATAGAAAATACAGTATATATATATAATAATCGCATTCACATTGCCGATTGATTCAAGGTATGATTGACTCTTTGTAATGTAAATATATGCTGCCTATTTTATTATGTTCATAAAAAACAATTGATCCAGCAGTAAAGAATTCCTGAAGAAATAAAACTACAAAGTAAGACATATCGTTCTGTTACTTGAACTATCTACTTAGTTCATATCATATTAACTGAAAAACACTTATAAAAGAAAATACGTGGATTTACCAAATTACAAAATACATAAAGATTCTCACTTTAAATATTTAAAATTTAGCGTTGCGATTTGCACGCTCCAACACCATATAACAGTTAACAAATAGCACATACTTAAAAACATCTTTCGGTTGGAAAAACACATATAAATCGTCTCCCAGTTTTGATTCTGATGGATAATAAAGCCTGATGATGAATTGCGTGAAGCATTCGAAAGTACTAGCAGAAATAAAAAAAACAAAAAACACCATATCCATTTGATTTAATTATGAGGATCTCATCATTCGGAGGATTATCAGTAACGTAATGCTTATGTTTATGTCTACGAGCGAAGTGATTTCGCCAATAATCGCATTCATATTGCTGATTGATTCAAGGTATGATTGACTCTTTGTAATATATATATATATATATATATATATATATATATATATATATATATATATATATATATATATATATCACAAAATTTCTATTACTTATAAACCTATACTTCATTCAGGTTTAATGCTCTGGATAGAGCGGCTTGGTGAAAGAAGACGTTACAGTTGGTTATATATACTTGGAATTCGGAGTAGCTGTGCTATATTCAGTCTAGTTATTTCCCCCTGCGCCATCGAGGCCCGCTGGCCCAGTGGTATGACGTTTGCGCTGTAATGTAAATCAATAACACCGTACCAAATATGTAACATTTCTCAAATTTAGCGCGTTTCAATGAGAATAGAATGTTTGTTAAGTAAGTGCTCTAAATTCAGAGAACTAAAGCGACAAGAGTCAATTAATTAATAAAAGTTCAATGGTCTTATCTTACCGCCGGCATCAGAGTTTTCTAGACACATCTATCATCAGGGTCAGATAAATATATTGAATTTTTACTAGTTATCTTATTTATTACTCAGAAAAAACATTAATCATTGACACCAAACAAATTTGAAATTTGAACGCAGCAAGAGCCCATTAAGAACACGAGAACATTTCGATAACCACATTATCAATTTGTATATATATATATATATATATATATATATATATATATATATATATATATATATAAGATTTTGCAGGAATAACTAATTTCCCGCTAACGCCTTAGGATGAACGTAGAGCGAGAAGCTTAACTCACTGCGTGACGATACTGAAAGTCCCAAAACTGAGTTTATTAACTTGCTTTGTATTTTCGTTATTTTAATTTGCATTGAGCACTTATATATATATATATATATATATATATATATATATATATATATATATATATATATATATATATATCAGTGAACATTGAAGTCAACGCTCAGAGGCGCCAGGCTGTTTCATGCTAGACGCAATCGTCAGTCTGCGAGTGTTAGTTTTTTTCTCGACTATTTATATTTATTTTATACGGCTCAGTGGTGCATTGTGGGTAGTTCATTCTGTGGGTTATTTTGGCGGAAATGCTTTGTTTATTTACTTATTTATTTATTTGGGTTAATTTATTTAATTTGTTTTTATTTATTTTCATTCTTTATTTTATATATTTATTTATTCTTTTAGGTTTTCTATGTTTTATTAACGTAGTAAAAAAAAACTTTAGTGATTTGCTTAGGTCGCTTATTTAATAGGTTGTTTTGATCTGGGAAGATAATTAAAACTATTAGTTGAATTTTTGGATTGATTGTTGTAATTTATTCTGTTATTTTGGCCGAGCGCAGTTTCTTTTATTTTGTTTATTATTTTAATGTTTGGTGTGATTATTTTTATTTGTTTTAACGGTTATTTTAGCAGGAGCGGTTTGTTAATTTGTTTATTTATTTGGATTAATTTATTTTACTTGTTTATAATATAAATATTTATTTACTTATTTTTTATTTTGTATATTTTTATTTAATTTTTTTCGGTTGTCGATTTTTAAGTAACGTAGTAATTTCTATTTTTAATTTTTGATCGTCATATAGCAGTTATAGCTATTTTTCTTCCAATTTTGGGATTGATTGTTGTAGTCTATTCTAACGGTTATTTTGGCGGGATTGGTTTGTTAATTTGTTTATTATTTATTTTATTTATTTATTTGGATTTGGATTTTTTATGTATTTATTTTCCTTTTTTTTTATTTATCCTATTTCTTCTAATCTAACGGAGTGGTGGTTTGTTAGTTTGTTTATTAATTGCTTGGGTTAATTTATTTTACTTGTTTTTTTTATAATTATTTTGTTTATTTTTATTTTTTTCAGTTTTCGATTTTTAAGTAACGTAGTAAAAATTTGTTTTCATGTCTGCATGTGAGATGAGCTCAGATCGTTTATTTAGTAATTTATTTTGGTCTAGGAAGGTAATGATAGCTATTTTTTCTCCAAGCAAAGTTTGCAGGTTTTGGATTGATTGTTGTAGGATGATGTATTTCCATTATATTTCTGGTGGGATTTGCGTTTTGTTTTTAATTTCCCAGATATAATTAGAAAGCATTGGACAGTTCGCGTATTTATTATTTGTGAAAGATGTTTTGTGTCCATAGTTCCTTTGTTTCCAGGGTCCTTCAGTTACTCCTATGTATACGTTTTCTTCATTATCTAGTGATTTTACCGTCGCTTGTTTTGTAAGCAATTACCGTTCAAGGGACATTTATGCTTTATTCTACAGTTACACATGGGTTGAATTTGTTTGGGTGGTTTGTTGATAGTTCTCCTGTTGTGCTTTTTATTATTTGTGCCATGTTCACGGTGCAACTGTAGCTGCTTTTTACAGTGATTTTTGTTGAATATTTTGTGTAGAGTGCTTGATTCCGGGACATGTTTATGTAAGAGTTTGAAGAATATTTTACCAACGTTAGTTTTTTTTACGTTTTGGCTGTACGGTGGGTTGAACCATATGATATTCCTTTTCCTATTGGCTTTTTTTGTGCTCTGTGGTGAGTATGCGAGTGTTGCCTGGAATTCACTTACTTTAAGAGCTGTTTAGTAGTCTTTCTTAGCTTTGTTAAATATGGTTTCATTGGAAGAATTGTTGGAAAGCCTACGGTTAATCGATATTTGTATCTGTTTGATTATTGAAGGCGGGTGATTGGAAGATGTGTGCATATAGAGAGGTTTATCATTACTTTGTCTGTATGATTTATATGTGCCTTTATTTAGGTTGAAGGTAACATTTAGAAAACTACTTCGTTTAGGTTAGTTTTTATATCTATGTCGAATCCGTTATTTTTAAAAATCTTTATTATTGTTTTCTAATTTTGTCTCTGTTTTGTTTGTTATAGTTTCTTAAGATTATCAGACCGTCGTCCCTGTAGAGTGCTGTTATCATTTTTATTTATTATTTTACTTAGTCCGTGTAGTAAATATATACCTATGATTTCGCAAACGCACCGTCAAAGCTTCCCATTGTACTGTCAAAGATCCCGTCTTTCTTTATCCATGCGTCTTCATTGTGGAATAGTAGCGATTTACGGGAGTGTTTAATGATATCGATTTCGTTTGTGTTTTTTTTATGTGTTCCTGGGCTAACATGATGGCCTTATCTAGCATGGCTTCTGTTATGGTTGGGTAACATTCTTTTATGTCTAATTGTATAATTGCTTATTTTTTATTATAAAAATATAAATATAATTGCTTATTGTTTTAATTAATAATTCTTCCATTATGTTTAGCCATTTTTCCATGGAGGAGGGTATTATATTTGTATTGTCAACGAGTATGTTGCGGATGGAGCGTGGTAGGTCTGTGTGTGTATTTGTATATATATATATATATATATATATATATATATATATATATATATATATGCGGGTGTGTTGGCCGGGGTGAATGTGTATGACACTTGGCGATAACGGAAATAAAGTAACTGTAGCCAACTATATTATTATTATTATTATTATTATTATATATTATTAATATAATATATTATTAACCTTGTTTCAATTTGAATCCATCCTCCCTCCATCCTCCCCTCCGCTATGGGTCATCTAGTACATTTTGTATATGGAAAATCATTCCAATTCTCAAAAAAAAGGTTAATGCGATATTTCCTCCCCAAAACAGAAATATGTTTCCAATCTAGATAATTAAAAAATATTAAAAAATACAGTTACAGTAAATCCTAAAAACAAATCACTCGAATTGATATATATTAAAATTAGATTAATCAGGTGTACGGCTTCTGAATATGAATCCCCCAATGAGGATCGAAATCACTATATTAGCATTGGTCTGCGAGATATGCTTGCCAAGCACAGCGAGACACTTTAGAAAGTTTGTGTTGTATTTCGTTTATTTTCTTTATTGGGAACGAAATCGTGCACAAACAAAAGTATTATCTCACGAAAATTAGTACTCGAATAAGTGAGGTCTGCTTCATATTGCGACAAAGACACCATCCAATCAGCTAGTTCACAATGGCATGCGCACGAGACAGCTTTCGTGTTGTTACAGCCTCAAAACAAAAATAAAAGTATCTTTTATATATATATATATATATATATATATATATATATATATATATATATATATATATATATATATATAAACACAATATAGCCGATGTACAAAATCATATTCGAAGATGGAAAATACTATAAAAACTAAATAATGAGATTTTGTCGTCTAAATTTAACAATAAGTTGCTCGGATGAATTATTGCTACCTAAATATAAATATTACATACATATATATACTTCATAGTGCGAGTTTTGCATGACTCTCTCTTCCTCAGGTATGACAATCGAAGCTAGAATGTGGAATTAAGGCCTGAGATTGCTCTCCCTGCTTCCTACATTGTCTTCAGTTCACCAATAGTTGGTTTTCCCCCTTTCCGATTCTTCATGACTCCTTGAACAGTATAGCGCCAGCCGCTGCCATCCTCTGCTAGATGCTCGTATACTTATATATATATATATTTCATTAAATAATATAGAGTGTTGTCTATATATTTTATGTAAGTTCTTTTCATATTGTCATATATTATGAAAAGAACTTACATAAAATATATAGACAACACTTATCTATATTATTTAATGAAACATGTATGAATGAAAAAATTCTGCCTAAATACACACAATATATATATATATATGTATATATATATATATATATATATGTATATATATATATATGTATATATATATGTATATATATGTATGTATATATATATATATATATATATATATATATATATATATATATATATATATATATATATATATATATAAATATAAATGGGGGTTGTATATGCGTATGTGTGTAAATGTGACTATGAGGTAAATCGAAGAAATTTTGGTAGCGTGTTAGAACACATATATCATTGTTTTTCTCAAAGAAAGGAGTATTTTTTGTACAGGTACAAAGACTTTTACCCCCAAACCTAGGTATCACACAATTCTCTGAATTCTGAAATATTACTTACATAATCTTGCGCAAAAACTATTAATGAAGTTCGACAGGAAGAGCTATTTGAACTGCTAGGAAAACTTGATTTATTCGGGAAAGAGAGAATGACACTGAACTTGGGGGTCAAACCAAACAAATGAATTAAGAACACGAAATTAGAACTGACATTAGATAAGAAATGCGTCTTCCCACTCGATTTATTTAACGTTTATTGCACTATATATAAAAAATTGACCACCCTCATGTTTTATTTACATAAGAAAAGTAATATAAAAATCCCATATATATATATATATATATATATATATATATATATATATATATATATATGAAGAAATATAGTCTTAAAGTGTGCTATAATTACGGGATAAAGTGCTCAATATCAGAGATAGAATGTGTGTAAATATAAAAGTGGACATGGAAGTCAGCACTTAGAGGCGACAGTCTGTTTCATGCTAGTGCAATCGTCAGGCGACTGACGATTGCACTAGCATGAAACAGACTGTCGCCTCTAAGTGATGACTTCCATGTCCACTTTTATATTTATATATATATATATATATATATATATATATATATATATATATAGGGAGAGAGAGAGAGAGAGAGAGAGAGAGAGAGAGAGAGAGAGATTTCGTCACATAAATAGAGGAGGAGTTTTCAATATGCCGTTGTAATTTTCATTCTATTAGGAGCGAATGTAAGTTTTGATGAAAAACTACTGGTTTTACATGGCACTGGAAATTAAGTGTCACCATACAGTGATAATATATAAAGATATATATATATATATATATATATATATATATATATATATAAAGAAATATAGTCTTGAAGTGTGCTATATTTATGGGATAAAGTGCTCAATATCAGAGATAGAGCGTGTGTAAATATAAAAGTGGACATTATTTACTTGTTTTATATATATATATATATATATATATATATATATATATATATATATATATATATTCGTTCCAGTGAAACCATCTTCAACAAAGCTAAGAAGGGCTGTTTCATAGTGCATTTCCGACAATGCAAAAAAGCCATCAGGGCCATCAGGAAGAGAAACATCATCTGGTTCAGACCACAGTAAAACAATAAGAGTAAAAAAACAAACGTAGGACAATATTCATTAAACTCACACACAAACACTTCCCAGCATTAAGCAAACCCCAGCAGATATTGAACAAAATACTGTAAAATATCAGCTATGGTTACACCGAGAATATGACACAAATAATTTTAAAAAAGCACAACAGGAAAACAATCAAGAAATCACTTGAACAAATTAAACCCACGTGTAACAGCAGAATGAAAAAAAAAAACAACAAATGTCCCTTAAACGGCAATTGCTTGCAGAACAATGTAATATACAAACCCAGAATCAAATCAGCAGATAACGAAGAAAAAAATATACATGGGAGTAATAGAAGGACCTTGGAAACAGAAATTACGCGCAAAAAACATCCTATTCAGATAGTAAATACGTGAACAGCACAATGCTTTCTAAACGTACGTTGGAGATTAAATACCAAAAATATCATAGAAAATAAGGAAAAGAACATCAGCTTACAAAAATCAATGCAAAAACTGGAGCAAAAATAGCTGTAATTACTTTCCAAGAGACACACATCTAAAAAAATATATACTAAAATAAATAGACACGAAAATAAGTTTCTACTACGTTACTTAAAAACTGAAAATGAACAAATATAAATGACAATAAATAAATAAATAAAATAAACAAAAACAAGAAGAATAAATTAATCCAAACAAATCAAACAAGTAAATAATAAACAAATTCACAAACCAAAAAAGCACACGAAAACGCAGTAATAACAACTAACAATGAAATAATCAATAATAAATGATACGTTAAATGACAACACTATAAAGAGCAAAACACTGAATTCAAATCCAATATTTTTCTCACTTACGAACCCCCGGGATAATTCGAAACCGTTAATGACCGCCAAAATAACCGTCAGAATTATGCAATAGTCTACCCACAATGCAATAGACTACCCACAATGCACCACTGACCTGTATATATAAATAGTCGAGCAAAAACATAAAGCACGTGGCCTGACGATTACGTTGAGCAGGAAATAGTCTCCTGGGTGTTGACTTCAATGTCCATTTATATATATATACATAAATATATATATATATAGACAACATTTATCTATATTATTTAATGAAACATGTATGAATATATATATATATATATATATATATATATATATATATATATATATATATATATATATATATAATATAAAAGGCTCAAACACTAATATTCTATGGCTATAATTTATTACATTGGAATCGTAATCACGATCCAATTCATCAGACCTACAAATTCAAAAAGAAATGGGAAAATATAACTCCGGGTATAAAAAACAAAATTTTAGTGAGAATGTGTGTGGGAGTGGGAAACAAGTATTAGTGGGAAATGTATGAAAGCTCTAGAGAGAGGTGTAACAGAAGTAATGTAATAAATTATAATCATGGAATATTAGTGTTTCAGCCTTTTATATTATATTCTTACTCTGTCCTTGACACTGAGTGCTACCTGGATTCTATCCTCTTGGGAATATATATATATATATATATATATATATATATATATATATATATATATATATATATATATATATATATATTGACCACTAATATTATCAATATCTCTATCTATATATCTATATATATGTGTGTGTGTGTGTCTCTGTGTGTCTGTGTGTGTGTGTGTAGGATTAATGTGAGTATGAGATATTTGTGATAGATTGTTATCAGAAATTTTGAAATCAGTCGTATAGACCGGCTAAGAGAGTAAAGAAAACATCGAAAAGCTTCAGCAAATATTCCTGTTGCTATGTTCCGAGATCCTCGGTGTTGCACAATATGAAGTGAAGTGTCACATACGACACACACATAAAAACAGAATGAGGTTGACGGATCCTCATATATATATATATATATATATATATATATATATGAAGAAATATAGTCTTAAAGTGTGCTATATTTATGGGATAAAGTGCTCAATATCAGAGATAGAGCGTGTGTAAATATAAAAGTGAACATAGAAGTCAACACTTAGAGGGGACAGGCTGTTTCATGCTAGATACAATCGTCAGGTAACTAGTGGTGTTATTTTTCTCGGCTATTTATATATAAGGGTCAGTGGTGCATTGTGGGTAATCTATTATGGCGGTTATATTACCGGAAGTCGTTTATTTGCTTATTTATTTGGGTCAAATTGTTTTGCTTGTTTTTATTCATTTTAATTTTAATTTTTTATCTTATATATTTATTTATTATTGATTTTTTATTTTTTTATTTTGATCGGTGTTTTTGTTAACGTAATAAAAAATTGTTTATATAGTTTATTTAATAGATTTGTTTTTGTTTGGGAAGATAATTATTTCATATATATATATATATATATATATGATGGACTCTCATCATTTATCGAGGTAGGAGGGTCAATCAACTCAGTTCCTAGGAACCGACAACCAGGCACCTTCACATATGATTTGTTTATAGTTGTGAATGATTTGTGCAGAACCAACAACACATTTTGAAGAGACGAATACAGAGACCTGGTGCACTACGTGTCATAAGGTCCCCAAACGACCCTACGCAGGTTTTGAATTCAGAGTTCTCCTTCTGCTAGACCAGTTGCCATCCTAGGCTATGGAACCCAGTTTGTCGTGCTATTTACCCATAGCTGAGGGGAGAATAAGAGGATTAATACCTTTCCCAAGGGTATTATTAGCACGTAAGTTAATGTAATGGATTCGACTGCTCTACGATTCCTTATATATCCTGTGTGTGAAAATTTTTCAAAGTTAACTTTTAGAGAAGACAATATTTATAAATAAATGACAATAGGAAAACAGTAATTGCTGACGCGTTTCGTCCAATGTGGATTTTTTAATACATAGGAATAAATTCAACCATAATTTTTATTTTAAAAATTCTATACTTATAAAAAAGAAAATAACTCACTCAGAAGGAAAATTCTAGAGAGTGCCGCCATAGAACAATACCCAAATATTAATCTACGCCCAGGCTTTTTCCCTATTTCACTTTTTCTAACAAAATTACTGCTCTCACAAACAAATGTACACAAAAACATTAAAATCAAAAGAAAATGGTTGAATCCATCAACACAGATTAATGATAATATTCTCCACGCGTGATATTAACTGACGTTATTTTCAGTTAACAATAATAGCGTTTCCTACATTCCAGTTATGTGAGCGTCACAGTTGCAGATGTGGAGCCTCCATCGATGAGTTTGGTTTGCATCCTCTCTCCTGTCGTCGTAGTGCCGTCTGCTTTCCACGGCGTGCAGCAATTAACGACATCATCAAAAGAGGTTTTGATGCAGCTGGGTTCCCTTCCCAAATCGAACCCGTAGGCCTCGACCGTGGTGATGGAAAGCGGCCGGATGGCATTTGATCAGGTCCGCGGTTGAGCCGGGGATCGTCGCCGGAGACGCAGAGATAAAAAAATAGCTAAATATTCTTCTCTTGCTGATAGATTGTTTTTTACTCCTATGGCAGTGGAGACTTCAGGGGTTATTGGCCCTCGTTCGATGGTGTTCCTTCGGAGGATTGGCGCGATTACGTCTCGATTAAGGAACGAGCCTCGCGAAACGGAGTGGCTCTTGCAGCGTGTCTCACTGGCGACGGTTCGGGTAATGCTTTCTCCATCATTGCGGTTGGCAGAGGATAGAAAAAATTGTTTATAGTTACGTTGTTCTGGAATTGTCATCATTGGTCGACTGAACATGCTTTGTTTGAATGACTTTTGTTTTGTTATTATTAATTAAATACTATATTATTGTATATTAAATAATAACATTTTCTCTGTTATTTGTTTTTATTAATTTTCTTTGTTTAATTAAATTCACTTCGTTTCTTGCTTTGAAAAAGTCCACATTGGACGAAACGCGTCAACAATTACTGTTTTCCTATTGTCATTTATTTATAAATATATATATATATATATATATATATATATATATATATATATATATATTGCTCTGTATAGCCACATTGAGCACTATTACGTTTACACCTCATACATAAATTTACCGATTATTTGCATGCCTGCGTATGCACACCAGCACACGCGTACACACCTGCTTATATTTGGCCGTTTCATTTATCCACTCTGCAACTATATATATATATATATATATATATATATATATATATATATATAATGGAAATTTGAGGAATTTGGAGGGCATGTACTAACCCATTTTTTACAAACCTTTTGCAGTAGATATCGTTAGTTAGTGTCCAAACACAAACAATAATTAGTGTGTTCACAAATAATGCACAGATGCTCGACCACATGTAAAGAAAAGTTGTCCCAACGCGAGTGAATGGCGCAGCTCAGTCTTTCTAATCACTTTTCAATCCTTCAGGTTTTCTCGATGAACCAAAAGGATTTACGAGAGAAGCCGTGTCAAAAATAACAGTCATTGTTATTATTTTTAAATAGGAAAATGGAAACAAAATATTAAAAAATACACATGAAATAAATGAGAAAAGAAATCCTGGAAATTTTGACCTTCACACGATATATTGAAGGCTCGAAGGACAATGAGTAAACTACCCAAAGAGATTGTGTAAATGGATGAGAGGATATGGACGGGCAGACAATAAAAAAAAGACAAATATCTACGAAGGATATGAAATTATGGGTTGTTGAAAAGACATGGAACATCAGAGAAGAAAAACATTTTTTTTTAAGCTTTTCACCCCAAGCAAGGCTGGAAGCCACTAGCACGCAAGGAGTTAAAGAAGGGTTGGAGGAAGAGCAGATAGGAGTGGTAAAGGAGAGGATGTGGAGAAAGATAGTGGATCGATCAAGGCAAGGGGGTTACAGAAGATTTGGAGCGAGAGCAGATAGGAATGAAAGGTGAAAGGATGTGGAGAAGGGAAGTGGATAGATCAAGGCAACTGGAGATGTCGATTGACGTTACACTTAAATAGTTGGAGATTGTATTTGTCAGGGAAACAGTAATAGGGAAGGGAGTTCCATAGGCGAGATGTGCGAGACATGAAGCTATTGGAGTAGAAGAGACGTCTACATCTAACAGTTTCAACGGTGAAGGGGTGGGAACGGGATGCCAGCCTCGTAGGACGTTTAAATTCATGAGGCCTATGGACAAGCGAAAGCAGCTCCTCGGAGCAATTACCGTGAAAGTATTTGTAAAAAAGACAGAGCGAGGCAACATCGCGTCTGTGAGAGAGCGACTGCAGACGAGATGACAGATCAGGGCCAATCACATTGCATATCCGTCTCTGGATCTTATCAAGAACCCTGAGGCAAACAGCAGGGGCTCCTGACCATATATGGCAGCAATACTCCATGCAAGGGCGAATGGTCGATTTATAGACTTGGAGGATCGATTCCGGGGAAAAAAACTTCCTGGCTCGGCACAGGGAACCAACTTTCCTTGCGGTGGATGATGCAATTGACTCGATGTATTTGATCCTTTTCAGATCAGCGGACAGCGTGAGACCGAGCAGCCGCAGGGAGGAGCTCTCGAGAAGTTGGTCATCAGACATTCTAATGGGATGCAGGGATGGATCCTTGTGGTGGTTAATAGAGAGCAGTTTTGTTTTAGAGGCGTTAAAGTTAACCATCCATTTCTCGCCCCAGTTCACAACCGATTGGAGGTCCTTTTCAATTTGAACTGCCAGGTTAACTTTGTCAGAATCACTAGATTTGTGTTTGAGGCAGAAGTAAATTGTGGTGTCGTCAGCATAGATGCCGACTTGGGAGTCTATGGCGTCAGGAAGGTCGTTTATAAATATGAGGAACAGAGTAGGGCCTAGGATGAGCCTTGAGGAACACCTGCGTTAGTGGGATAGGAGCTGGAGATGAATCCATTGAGAACGACCTTCAATTCCCGGTTTGACAGGAATGATTGTATTAGGTCAAACAATCGACCTGTGATACCATAACCCTGGAGCATGAAAGTACTTTGTAATATTGATAAATATATTTTAATTAGAAAAGAGCGAATTAATTCTATGAAACCGTAGAGTATTGTAATTATTTACACTATTTACATTGTTTGGACTGTTGACCTCATCTTTGTCGCCATATCCACTCCTTCAATATCTGTCTTTATTTCTGAGATGAGGTAATGTAATTATTTACACTATTTACATTGTTCGGACTGTTGTCCTCATCTTTGTTGCCATATTCACTCCTTCAATATCTGTCTATATTTCTGAGATGAGGTATAATTATTTAAACTATTTACATTGTTCGGACTGTTGTCCTCATCTTTGTTGCCATATTCACTCCTTCAATATCTGTTTATTTTTCTGAGATGAGGTATTGTAATTATTTACACTATTTACATTGTTCGGACTGCTGTCCTCATCTTTGTTGCCATATTCACTCCTTCAATATCTGTTTATTTTTCTGAGATGAGGTATTGTAATTATTTACACTATTGACATTGTTTGGACTGTTGTCGGCATCTTCATAGCCACGTTCACGATGTTTCGGCCGTTGTACTATCCGGCCTTCTTCAAGATCTGTCCCTATTTCTGAGATGAGCAAGGTAAAAGCTAGAATATATTATGCTGATTTTGAAAATAGGTAAGGACATTCCACCAGGAAGATTGGTCTGAATACATTTTCTACTCATTTGGTCTTGCAAAATTCAAATTAAGTTTACTAAATATTGTTGTTTATCTCATATAATAAACTATTTTTTCTATTACAGGTAATATTTAACACTAAATTTTTTAAATAAGAGATTTTCAGTATCCGCAAAAGATAGATAATTATATTTCATAGTCTACACAAAAGCATTTGATAAGATCACAGCACAAAGATCTATCTGAACTGCTCGAAATGCTTGATTCATTTGATAAAGAATTTAAAATAACCCCGAACATATACAAACAGCAAATCGCCTGCATACGAATAGGAATTGAATTACGAACTACAAAATAGAAAGGGGCGTAAGACAAGGATGTGTCTTATCACCAGATGCTAACTGCCAACTTGTAGAGCTAACGTTTTCTGCTGACTGGAATCTATCTCACGCCTATGTAAATGCAATATTCATTGAATATTGCTATCACATCTGGTGATTCTGTTTTGTTATGTATTTAGGTATTCTTGACAAAATAAAAAGAAGAATCTGCAATGTTATCGGTTCTGACCTGGCATCTCGGATTCAGCCACTTTTCCCTCCGCAATGTAGCTTCCCTGTGACTTTTCTATAGATAATTTCATGGTTATTGTTTTGATGAGCTTTTCTCTTTCGTACGTCGACTTTACGAATTTAAGCGCCGTACTAGATTGGCAGCTAGGTCTCATCATTTTGAAATGGCTAGATTTAACAGTAATCTATGTCAAGGTTTGTTTTTTTTCGAAAATTCTCACTTGCGGAACTGTTTGTCGGCTTTTTGAGTTCCAGTCATACTTTGATAGTAAGATCTCTATCATTAACCATTATTATCTTTAAAAACAAACAAAAAAATTCTTACAGTCTAAAAATATTTTCTGGCTTTAAATAACCTTTAAAGAGTTGATAAGCCGTAGAAATCGAAGCATTCAATCTTTAGCAGAATAAATTAAACAACACGTACCATTTCTTTTGAAGTATATCCAACTAGAATTATGTCTGGACAAAAATTGAATTATTCATTCAGTGTTTTTTCTTTAAGGTATGATTTTCCCTTTCCTCGGGAAAAAATCTCGTCGTATCAAAGGGAGATTACGTCTGTGTGCTTTCTTATAAATGAAAAGAAAGTATGAAACCAAAACAACACAATTCTTATCGAAATGAATTTGTTTCAATTTCTTATTCATTAATCAATATCTGTTTATTGTGAACAATTCCAAGTAATTGATTCTTTTGGAATCATAACAAAATTTCGACGGTGAGTCGTTGATTATTTTGTCTCCAAGAATGGACAAAACGGTTTTAGACCAATACACTTGTCAAAATAAGAAATCATTTATTGAACAAAGTAACTAAAAATAACAAAACAAAAGTCATTGAAACAAAGCAAGTTCAGTCGACCATTGATGACAATTCCAGAACAACGTAACTAGTTTTTCTTTTTAGAATCGCAACATTTGACTTGAAGAACAAATGAATTCTCGAAAAACATTTTTTTATTTGAAGTACATATTTTTGCTGATATTTTCAGCTTTTAAAAAGACGCGTAAAAGAAAGAAAATCAGCCTTCGTTTTTGAACGAATTTCATATTTAACATCTTTTATGCCTGGAAGAAACAAAATATAGCTTTGATTAAATTATGACGGAATTACATTTCATCTCGTCTTATTTTAATATTAAAAAAAAAACCTTACCCCGAATCAAAAATTGAATGCTATTCTTGGCGGCTTCGTTCACAAAATATTTATATTCTAAAAACTGTCTGAATACAAACCAAGAGATCTCCAATATATATATATATATATATATATATATATATATATATATATATATATATATATATATATATATATATATATATATATATATATATATATAAAGTGATAACGTCGTTATTTAAATGTCCTCACGGTAGGCTCTTGCAGAGTTCAAATTTTAAACTTACTTGGAGTCAATAATTAATGTTTCTTCTGAGTAATAAATAGGATAACTGATATTTATCTGAACCTGTTGATAAGTGTGTCTACAAAACATTGATGCCGGTGGCAAGATAAGTTCATTGAACTTTTATTAATTAATTGACTATTGTCGCTTTAGTTCCATGAACTTAGATGACTTACTTGACAAAAATTGTATTCTCCTTGAAACGCAGTAAATTTGAGAAATGTTACATATTTGATAGATCTTATTACAAATCTTTAAAAATTATATATGTATATATATATATATATATAAGCAGATACGGAAACAATTATTTACTACGTTACTTAAAAATTGAAAACATTAAACGAAGAAAAGAAAAAAATAAATAATTTTTTCCTGAATGAGACGAAGGAAAGTTATATATATATACTAGCAGCATGGCCCGGCGTTGCCCGTGCTTGATTCAAAAATCGTACGACTCATACAGCAGTCGCTATCACTTGACTTAAAATATTTTTGCCCTTCCTTGCCTTTAAAGGAGTGCCCTTTGCCGTGCTGGTGTTGATACATTCCTTACTTCTTGCCTATCTCACACTGCGAATTTTTTCTATGCTCTATACTAAACATTAAATCTGTTACGAAAAAAGAAAAAATGAATACGAAACGATCAGCTTTAAAAAAAGGAATCGTAACTGGAAAAACCGAATGAAAAAAGAATGTTAACAACAAATACTTTTTCACACACAACCCAGTTCTGCGGAATCAGAATCAACGTTGAGTTTAAGTAAGTGAATGAGCCAATTGGAGTAAAGTGCCATGCAGATTTAAATTTTTCCCACTTGTGACGAATGCAGCTATCGATTTTTTTTGCATGGTAGCATGCTAGTTAACATTCGTGTCAGTCAGCTGTTGGCTCTCACGCTGGCCAATAGAATCTTCCTACCTATTCGTGGCAGCTAGCTATAGGCTCTCACTCTGGCCAGTAGAAAATGGCCGCAAACTACATGAAAACTGCCGTAGAATCATGAAAAAATCGATTATTGCCACTATCGATGGGAGTTGGGAAATGCTTGGAGCATGTGCATGTAAATTTTGGTGCAAATCCGTCGAAAATTGCGGCCGTGCATTCGTTACACAGACACACACACATCCTGCCTTTTATATATATATATAAATATATATATATATATATATATATATATATATATATATATATATATATATATTAGTGAACACTGAAGTCAACACTCAGAGGCGACAGGTTGTTTCATGCTGGACGCCGCCTGGCAATTGTACTAGCAGATTAAAAAAAGACCTTATACAGCTCGTAGTTATTAAAAACAAGGATCATAACATTCATCGAGTGATTTACAGGTTAATGCAACCGTTTCGCCATTTTATATCATTAACTTTACTACTACTTTTTGTATGAATGATTCATTGTAATATAAATTGAACTGCACCACATATTTATGTCTGTGTATGTATATATATATATATATATATATATTATTGAATGGACATGTTTTGTCTATTTTTATACTGATCCATTCCAGGTGTCTAATCAGTTTCTTCATGTTAAGATGAAAATCACCAAGGAAGTCGCTGTAGTTTTTTTAAAAAATAACTATAACAGCCCGCGTTGGTGTGTTTTTAAAAAATCACAATCAGAACGGTACTCAGATTTTTATCACAGTTACAATAAGTTTGTCTTTGTTATTTACTTCAGAAGATGATCTTAGATAAGTTCGAAAGTACTTGGGTTAGAAAAAACTAGGGCGCCTTCATTGATAAATTTATTCTTAACATCAAGAAACTGATTAGGCAACTGAAAAGTTCAGTGTTGTGGAGTACACACCCGGTAACTATATGAACTAGTCTATTACTATAAGAAATCCAGGTTATAGTCAAGACTAGTAGCTATTTTGAGACAGGCAGTTCGCTTCTAGGGTCGAACTCTCTGCCTTCCTACCCGACCTCGTGTATGCGGGGTCTACGTGGATTTTTTGCCTGAGCTTACAGGTTTGGAATCGCCCCATGTAAAACCCGCCGTAAATACCAGCCGTTTCGACCCAAGCAGTTCGCTGCCTAGCTCGCGACTTAGAAGACCTCTCTGTCGTCGGGTAAAGAGCGACTTAGTCGAGGCTCTGCCTACCGATACAGACTCGGTTGGGAAAAACAGGCAAGAATTTTATCCGATCCCGCGAACCCGGTTCTATGTAAATTTTGACCAATGGCCGGAGTTGTGGTGAATAGGTAAACTTTGGACCAGTAGCACGAGTGTTCGCGCTCGTGTTCCCCACGTTAAGCCTGACCTTGTGTGGCATCCTGTTTCAATGGGGAGGCCTGGGTAAATACCCAGTTGTTTGAAGTCAGACAGTTCGCTGTCTGGCTTGCGACTGACAACACCTCTGGCTTCGAGCAGAGGGTTACTCAGTCGGGGCTGTGTTTACGGACGAAGACTCGGCTGAGAAAAACAGAGAGGAATTGTACCTGATGTCGCGAATGTGGGGGATGGGTAAATTTTGACCAGTGGTCCAAATGAAAACGCTAGGCTTCCCCACGGAAATATTGACCTTGTGTTTGGGGGAACTGGGTAAATACCTAGCCGTTTGAAGTCAGTTCGTTGTCTGGCTTGCAACTGACAAGACCTCAGAGGGTGACTCAGCTGGGGTTCTGTCTATGAACGGAGACTAGGCTGAGAAAAAACAGACAAGCAAAGTACCCGTTCCCAGCAGCTGTGGGGGGCTGGGTAAATTTTCGACCAGTTGCCAGAGTTTACGTGCTCGGGTTTTTCCCGGATAAGCCTGACCCTGTGTCGCATCCCGTCTAAGTGTGTGTTTGTGTGTGTGTGTGTGGGGGCGTTGGCGGGTGGCGGGTGGCGGGGTGGACCTGGTTAAATACCTGGCCGTTTGGAAGCAGGTAGCCCGCTGTTTGACTTCTGACTGTCAAGTTCTCTGTCTTCGGGCAGAGTACGACTCAGTCGGGGTTCTACCTATGGACGAAAACTCGGTTGAGAAGAATAGACAAGAAATGTGCCCGATCCCGCTGGTTCGGTTGCTGGGTAATTTTTTTAACTTTGACCCGAGTGAACGCGCTCGGGTTTACCACAGTAAACTCGATTTTGTTTCACATCTCGTCTCAGTGGGAAGACTAGTAAATACCAACCGTTTTTGGGGTCAGTCTTCAGACTAATTAATACATGAGTTACGGTAAGTAGCTGAAGCATTACTTATAGAGAATCCTTATAAGGAATACGTTATATAAAATAAGAGTGTGTTATAACAATAGCCATATAACAGTAGCCATATAATAATAGTGACCTTATAATAGTGGCGACGAGAGATTCGAAACTCAGATGATTTATAACCGTTGTGTCGAGGATTCGAAACTTTTACGATTTTAACCGTTGTAACGTGGATTTTGGAAACTCATACGAGTTGTAACTGGACTTATAAGAATTTCACTCAAGTTGCTGTAAAAAGAACACATATTTTCATGCGAATATGGAGAAAACTTTGGCTTCCCTAGTTGAAATTCAACAATAACCACAGAAATAGTAACAACAGCAAAACAGTTGCTAGAAGTACAAAAAAAAAAAAAACGAAAAACAAGAATTGTTGGATATAATTCTGAAGAAAACAACAAAATCTTCAGCGTCTTTTACGCTGGACGCTGTCCAAAACCCCATATCAGAATGTGTATACAATCCTTATGAGGGTCGGATTTTTTCTGTGTATATTCGTTGATATGAACAAATATTCAGTAAGGAATTCAATGACTGGAGAGATGAGGCACAAACGAGATTGCTCTTGAGGAAAATAGCTCCGATATAGTATGAAAAATACTGCAACTATATATTAACAAGAAAACCAGGTGAAGTTGGGTTTGAAGACACGGTACACATTCTGACGAAAATCATCAGTGACAAGAGTTCTCTGTTCAATACTCGGTGGAGATGCATGAATCTATTCCAAAAGAAGACAAAGATTTTGTCACGTGTGCTGGAATCGTCAACAAAGAATGTGACAAGTTTAGAATAAAGAAAATGACTCCAAATATGTTCAACGGATTAACTTTCGTTCAAGGTTTAACAGCTAAAATAGATGCTGAAATACGAGCAAAAATCTTAAGAAAAATTGAACAAAACTAATATTAGAATACAAGAAATACGGACGACAATGCTAAATCTGAAACACGGTGCTGAAGAAATTCAGAAAAAAATAAATGTGCATTGGTACGAGCAAAGGTCAAATATACAAAAAGGAGAATAAATCCTTGTTTCAGATGTGGTAAATTACATCTTGGAAAAGACTGTCCATTTAAAAAAAGCAGAATGTTACCAGTGTGGCAAGAAGGGACATATAAAGTCACACTGCAAAACCAAAGCAAAAATAAATTCTCTTAGGAAGAAATTAGTACTCAGCATTGCGACAGAAAAATAGTCACAGAAATCAAAAGAAAACAAATGAATATGAAAATAATTAATGTGGAAGTGAAAATGCAAATCGACAGGAAATTGGAAAGCCTTTATTAAAAATGACTCCCAAAGTCGCGATTTCAGTTTCTGGTAAGAAATTATTAAACTAAAGCGTATGTACTGAGAAATACTACGAATTTATTTGGTACTGACTGGACGGAACTATTTGAACTTTGCAATTTGCCGATAAACGTTTATTGTAAAAACGTAAGTGGACAAGCAACCAATTTAAAAAGTCAGGGAGAAAATCTTAAAATTAAATTAATTAGAATTTAAAAATGTTTTTTCAGATGTTTATTCAAATAAACTGGTCTGGTGTTTAAAATGGCGGATTTTAAAATAAAAAAGGTTCGACGCCAATATTTAAGACGAAACGAAGTGTACCATTCGAAGCATTGGAACAAGTCAATGAAGAGTTGGACAAACTCGAAAGAATTGGTGTAATAGAAAAAAATTAACCATTCAAAATGGGTTGCACCAGCGGTGTATGTAAAGAAAAGAAATAATAAAATAAAAATAACAAAACCCATTGCCAAGTCCAGAAGAATTTGTTTTCGAAGGTAAACAGCAGAAGAATATTTTCAAACCTGGATCTCTTTGAAGCATATTTACAAATTCACATCGGAAATGAATACTCTGAATTAACATCCATAAATACGCACATATTGTTCTATAAGTTTAACTGACTTTCTTTTGGGATAAAGGTGGCACCAGGTAGTTCTCAACAAGCTATGGATACCATGCTTGTGGATTGGCACTTCATAGTGGCTTATCTGGAAGACATTTTGATCAAAAGTCTATAGAATGAAAAACATGTTGGGCATGTGAAAACAATTTTGGAAAAACTAAGAGAATACGGATTCAAGCTTACTGAAGAAATATGTGAGTAATTGTTATGGTTCAAATTCCTTGTACCACGGTGATGGTCCAAGGTAGAACTAATGAAGAATAACTCGAACGCAGGTATGGAATAACACAGATATATTACAAACAGAATATGTACAAAATAAGTAGAAGTGTTAGTAATAACAATCAGGTTAGGTTAGGGAGAACTATGTAGTCTCGACCAGTATCACTATTCCAATGTCTTACAGTAATCGTCTGACGAGACTCTGTCTCTGATTGACTGACTGACTGACTGGTCGACTGCCTGGCTCACGATGTTCATTAACACGCCCACGCGTGTCAAATGTGGCACAAGGCCGGTTTAATGTGGGCTTTCCGAGCCCGTAGGCTCGGGCAAAAATTGCCCGTAGAACCCGTATAAACGGGATCGGATTGGTCAACCTCCCCGAACGAGGCTCTGCCCTTCGGCGGAGCCTCGTCCGGGATCCTCTCTGCCTAGAGGCAGAGAGTTCCCATCTGTCTCAGAGGCAGAGAGTTCGACCTGATAGGTGAGTCGTCCAAAAAAGACTGAATCTCACACTGCTGCTTCCTCTTGGCGCAGTATTTATGGTGTACGGGATAGTCCATTACTATTATGAGTAAGTTCCCATAACAGTTATTTTGGCCGAAAATTAAATATCTTGGTCAAATTATTGATAAAAACGGTAGGCAACCAGATCCGTCGAGGGCAAATGCAATTTAAAATATGCCTCCGCTTTTTTAGGACTGGATAATTATAATCAAATTTATTTGCATAATAGGCATAAGTTAATGGCACCATTGAACGATGTACTTAAAAAAGGATTAAAGTGGCAATGGAATGATAAATAAAAAATAAAGACTTAACGCCTGATTTATCATTAGCCAAAAGCAGAAATTGTAGCGGCGTCAGATGCTAATGAGTATGGTATAGCAGCGGTGATTTTACACAAATATGATGGCGATAAAATGAAAGCCTTTGCTCATGCTCCCCGATTGCTTCTACCAAGAGATAAAAATTACAGCCAAATAGAAAAAGAAGCTCTAGCAATTATATTACCTGTGAAGAACTTTCATAAATTTATTCGTAGAAGAAATTTCACGTTGCATACTGACCACCGACCTTTATTATCAATATATGGTTTAAAGAACATATACATTATCATACAGCTAATAGACTACAACGTTGGGTACCATCCTATTAAACTATGATTTTACAATGGAATATAAACCGTCTAAAACATTAGGACATGCGGATGGATTATCTAAGGTTAATACCTAAAAAGTAAGAGGTAAGTCTAGTAGCCATTAGGAATCAGTCCAGAATTCGTTTACTTACATCTTGCTACGCGCTCGACGTTTTTGTCACTAACCGAATGAAACACCTATTTTTTTTGGGTGTTGGAAGAACTGTCCTAGTTTACGTTAAGTTTATCTCTTATTTTTTACATCATTCCCAGTCTTTTTATTGTTTTTGTAGCCTTTATTTCATAATTTGTTTATTTTGCTGGTTTTAATTAAAAAAAGGTAACCTTTTTATTTGTGTTGTTTCTTCAAATCTATTCATTTATTTTTCATGTCAAACGTTTTCTTTTATAGCCTGTATTTTTTCATTGGTAAATTTGTTTTCCTTTTCGAAAAAGACTTTTAATTTGTGTAACCTATTTTTTATGTCAAAACCTTTTTGTTTCATTGTCTTTGTAAATTTGTTTTTCAATGTTCTGTATAAGTTTAGGATTTGCTGTTATTTATTTATTTTTTAAGAAAAGGCCCTGCTTTTTGTTTAAAAAGGAAAAGAAAAGTAATTTAAACTAATCAAAGATGGCCGATAAACATCGGTCAATTAGAAAAAACTGTTCGGGGCGAAAAAGCAAGATCCTCCGGATAAAATAACTGCAAAAATTAGTGATTTTAAATTTTTTTTGTTTTATATTGAGTTTAAAGTAAAATAAAAATTTTGATTCATTTTAAAATATCTCTAAAATTTTGTGAATTGAGGAAATCAATTTTATTTCCTCAAAATGATATGGAATCAGTATTAAAGTGAGAGGTTTCGTGACGTGGGGTTTTGAAATTCTGCAGAGTTTGTGACTTGAAGAACTCAATTGAAGTTCCACGGAGTTTGTGATTTGAAGAACTCAATTTTCGGTCTGAATTGGAATTTCAGACCAAATAGGACTTTCGACTCAAATTGGTCTTTTGGCCGGAATTAGACTTATAGCCTGAATCAGAGTTACAGAGATGTTTTGAAGTTCCATGGAGTGAATTGTGGAATTCAAAGCTATTTCTTCAAAATTATCATTGACGTTTTCTAGGCTGGATCCGAGGTTCCCTTTAGTTTTCGAAATGAGGTGCAATTAGCCCTCCACAGGAGCTAGCTTAAAATTCCGTATGGAGTGCGGGTTTTAAGCTAGTTTTTAAAAAGATAGATAACATTTTGAATAAGACAGGCGACATTCTCTCTTGTATCATTCCTACCGTTTTAATATAAAGCAATCGCGTGAAAACAAATACAGCGAGAGGCGTAAAATCTAAAAAAATAATACTCTTGGCTTTTGACGTCCGCTCCTACCCCCATTCCAAGCTAAAAATACCGTAAACAAAGAAGACATTTTGCCGAATTGTAGACGTAACTATATCAGTAGATAAAAAATTTGCGGATTAATGAAAAACCATGACTTCATCCAGGTATTCTATAGTTATTGAGCTACCTTTAAAATTTGAATGTTTTTTGCTAAATTGGTTTCGTCACCTATTTCTTAAGACGCTATGTTAAATAGGCAACATATCATACGAGAAGCAAATTCATATACCGCTTGAGCCTACTTCTTTCTTTGCAGTCTTCATTGCGTATTGAACAGTGGTTGAATATAAAATCGACTCGAGCCCTGCAATAAAAAGCGGCAAAAACAAATCTAAAAGAAAAACAAAACAAAACAAACAATGCGCTTTATGCAAGAAAGATTTAAGATTGAAAAATGTAGACATTAATAACAAAAGATAACAGCATGGGACGTTATTTTATTTTAAATATTTTATTTATTACTTTTAATAGACGTGTTGCATCTCGGACAATTTGGTGGGGGTGTCGGCAGCTAAAAAGAAGCACTTCGTCTTCCGGGCGAGTTTGAGGCGCAGATGGCTTCCGTTGAACTTCTTGGCGGAAGCTATACATATTTTATCGGCATCTTGTGACAATGGGTTTTATGGAGTCTGACATTTAATTTTCATAATATGATGAGGCATCAGCTTTCAGGAAATAATTTCCAATTGCCAAGGTCATAAAAAGTTTTTCCTATTTCAGAATTAAGATGGAAATGAAGAAATAAAAAATAAAAAGAGAGAGTGGGAGAAGGTGAAGAGAAGAAAGAAGAAGAGAAAATTGATGAAGAAAATGAAAAAAAAAACATGATACAAGTGATGAAGAAAAGAAAGGAGAGAGAAGGAAAGAAGAAGTAGACGGAAATAGAGGAGGAGAGAGTCGAGAGAAAGAAGTAAAATAAAGAAAGACATTAAGAAAAGGAAGAAGTGAAAAATGTTGTGAAGAAGAAGAAGAAGAAGAAGAAGAAGAAGAAGAAGAAGAAGAAGAAGAAGAAGAAGAAGAAGAAGAAGAAGAAGAAATGCGAAAAACGGAGACAAGTAATAACCGAAGGCGATCAGAATAGGAAGAAGATAGATAAATGTTGAGAATAGCGAATGACAAGGAAGAGGAAAGGCAAGAAAAGGAGGCAGGATAGAAAGGGAGACACAAAGAAGAGGAAAAAAAAGAATAACAGGAAATGTGAGAAGAAAAGAGAAGGAAGAAGCGGAAGGAAGGAAAAGAGAAAGACAAGAAAGAGAAAACGATGAGGAAAGACGAGAAGAGGAAGAAGCAAACGAAAGATGATGAAAAGAATAAAAAGATGTTGCTTAAGTAGCTGGGCATTTCCCATTGGTGCCGGTTGTCGGTGTTCGATCCCGGGCAAAGGCCAATATTTCAAATACTATTTTTTTAGCAATGAATCGCATCGTATCCACTTCGGAAACTGGCTTCAGGCAATTTCGCAGTATCTCCCTTCGTCTACCTCCGTATCGCTGTCTGACCAAACGGAACTTTTACAGAAGGATTTTTCCAATCTCTTCTTGATTAATTATTATGACATGTCAATGACGATAGATGTTTTGATCACGCAAGAGATGGACTGCATGCTGTGAAGGCTTTAAGCCTTTCCTAATTGCAAAGTAAAAAACCCCATAAAAAAACAACACATATACACACAGACATATATAATTAAAAAAAAAAAACAGACCATTTTAAGGCTCCATTTGTTATAATTTATTTCAACAGAGAATTTTATTTTTCTATAGATCTTCAGACTTCACTTTCAAAGGTGAAACAAAAAGTGAATTTAGACTTTTGACGGGCGGTATTAAGCTTATATAAGTTGACATATAGGGTGTTGCGGAATAGTGTGAGAGACATGGTCGAGTTTAGAGAGGGAAGGGTGAGTTATATATATATATATATATATATATATATATATACTAGCAGCATGGCCCGGCGTTGCCTGTGCTTGATTTAAAAATCGTACGACTCATACAACAATCGCTATCACTTGACTTAAAATATTTTTGCCCTTCCCTGCCTTTAAAGGAGTGCCCTTTGCCGTGCTGATGTTGCTACATGCGTTACTTCTTGCCTATCTCACACTGCGAATTTCTTTTTTTTACCATGCTAGTTAATATTCGTGTCAGTCAGCTGTTGGCTCTCACGGTGGCCAATAGAATCTTCCTGTCTATTCGTGGCAGCCAGCTATAGGCTCTCACTCTGGCCAGTAGAAAATGACCGTAAACTACACGAAAACTTCTGTAGAAGCAAGAGAAACTTGATTATTTCCACTTATCGATGGGAGTTGGGAAATACAACGTCGGTCTTGTCCTTGCCACTAACTTGGAGCATGTGCATGTACATTTTGGTGCAAATTCGTCAAAAATTGCGGGCGTGCATTCGTTACACACACACACATCCTGCCTTATATCTATATATATATATATATCTATATATATATATATATATATATATATATATATATATATATATATATATAAGCACCTTGTCAGTCGTTTTTAATGAAATGTGCATGAAAGAAGGATTGCTGCCTAAATACACAAATATATATATATATATATATATATATATATATATATATATATGTGAAGAAATACAGTCTTAAAGTGTGCTATATTTATGGGATAAAGTGCTCAATATCAGAGATAGAGCGTGTGTAAATATAAAAGTGAACATAGAAGTCAACACTTTTAAATTTCAAATTCGAATGTTATGGTATCAGTTTATGGTATCACTTTGTAGAAGGGTGGATCTGGTTAGTTGGGGAATGAAAGAGAGGGAGAACGTTAGAGGAGATAGAGAGGAGGAAATGACAGAAGATGGCATAGTTACAGGAAGTAATATGGGGTATTATATTATGGCAGTAGTAGTGGGCGGATGTTAGTGAGAAGGCGAACCCGATGAGTTGACCTACATCTTAATGGTGACACGGCTAAAGTTTGATTCAACGGGAATCCACAGAAATTAATGAAAAACTGAAAAACCTAATTTATATAAAATATTAAGAGATAACGTTAGTGAGATGAAAAAGGGATAATTCAGAATTATTGGTGTTTAAATTTATCCATATATCAGAACTAAAAAATTAAGGGAAGTGTTTTAAAGATTTGGAGGGAATTTGGATATACATGCGTACACATATGTGTACGTACACGTTAAGTACATCTCTACCCTCATAGCCATCTATACGTACATACGAATAGATACCTACATACATGTATATACATGCATATAGCAGCCAACATATATCTACATACAACCCTATGTTAGGATAAAATATTTTCAAAGGAGTTCAGTCAAATTAGAAAAAAAACCGTAACATGTTTTTAAATGAATCTTAACTCAACCGCAATTAAACTGAAAGAAAATTATTACAAATCGAGGAAGCGATAAAAAAAGTGTTTTGGGAAGAGAGAAAATGATTCCTGCCGTGGGACGATATTTAAAAATTCGTCCCGCGCACCAGTTAGCAGTATGTGTTCCATTTCCATTGAGTGTTTAGCTACCGTGGACTTGAGCCACATTAAACTAAGTTTGGTAAAAAAATATTCAATAAAAGGATACCCATCATAGCGCAATGGTTAGCAAGCTCGTCTCAATTCATTCGTATAATGTGTTCTATCCTGTAGTGAAATAGGTGCAAGAAATACTAACTTATCCGTGGCTAAGAGGCCACAATGTCTCGCCTGCCCGGTAGGAGCCGCCATTTGCAAATTAGGTAAAGCGCATGCGTGGTTCTAGTGATTTTAAAACTATAGCTAATTTGCATGCGTGGTGAACAACCTGAATAAAAGACAATGCGCACAGACGAGGTGGGGGAATAATGAACAGCGACTGACTTGTCTTGAACAGGGCGCGGTGCATCTATCACCTACTATACTTATCGAGTGCTTTCCACCAGTGCTTCTCTGAGAAGACTGACGCTATATAATCTTGCGTGCAATTTGGTATTAAGCTAAACAAACGTGATATTCAAATACTGAAAGATGACTTCTAAAAGATAAGCAAAATATTAATAAACAAGAAATTTTCGTTAGAAACAAAGAAAATAATACTGAAATCTTATGTAATATCGGCCGTCCATATATAGCAGTAGATGCTGGTTAATCTCTTCGAAGATGAAGAGACTTGAGGCAGGAGAAATGTGATTCTACAGAAGGATGCTGAGGATATCATGCTCTGAATATGGGAGTAACGATGACATTTTAAAGAAATTAAAAACTAGAAGCACACGTCTACTTAGAATCAGAAAAAATTGTTGAAATTTCTAGGTTACATAATGTGGAAAGAGGGCTTGGCGAATTTGTCATTCACGGGATATAGTGGAAAGAGGACTTGGCGAATTTTTCACTCACGGGATATAGTGGAAAGAGGGCTTGGCGAATTTGTCACTCACGGTATATAGTAGAAAGAGGGCTGGGCGAATTTGTCACTCCCGGGATATAGCGAACGCAAAAAAAGACTGAGTAAAGCAGTACATAACCTACCCAAGAATCTTGTCTAAATGGCCAACAGAACGAGGACTAAGAGAGATAGCAAAAAGACAAAACCTAGTAAGAGCTAGAAAGGAGAGGAAGTTGCGGAGATCCATAATCAGCTACATCATGAAGAGACACGGTGCATAGAAGAAGAATGGGCTTAGTAAATATCGGGGAAGGATAGTGAAAGTGAAAATAAAAGTTAAAAAGCGAAATAATTCAATTTTGATAGAAAAGAAAAAAAGAAGAAAAAGGTCAAAGAAAAAAGAAGTTGGAAAAAGAGGAAATTAGAAAAATAAATGAAAGGAAATAAAACGGTAGGACGATTTGTACACTATTTGTACATTATTCGGACTATTGTCTGCATCTTGTCGCCATTTTTATCATATCGTTTCGGCCGTTGTATGCTCCAGCCTTCTACAGGTGGTTGGAATGTCGAACTGAAACCTTTATTTCGATCATTGGGGTAGCCTGTTATAGTTCCACGTGCCATGTCTAATGGATATCAGTTATCTCCTGTTAATTCCCTTCTCCAAGTTCTCCACCGCCTTAACCAGGTATTGAACTCACACTCTTTGGGTCCTGTCACTGGATCTAACGCCTTTATCCCCTGTGCCATGTGTCCTTGACGTTGAGATAAACATGGAGACAAAAATGAGGAAAATAGTCCGAATAATGTAAATTGTGTACATAATAACTCATCTCAGAAATATAGACAGATACTGAAAGGCCGAAACGTTGTAATAAATATGGCAACAAAGATGAGGACAATAGTCCGAATAATGTAAATAGTATACATAATACCTTATCTCAGAAATATAAACAGATACTGAATGGTCGAAACGTTGTAATAAATATGGCAACAAAGATGAGGACAATAGTCCGTATAATGTAAATAGTGTACATAATACCTCATCTCAGAAATATAGACAGATACTGAATGGTCGAAACGTTGTAATAAATATGGCGACAAAGATGAGGACAATAGTCGGAATAATGTAAATAGTGTACATAATACCTCATCTCAGAAATATAGACAGATACTGAATGGTCGAAACGTTGTAATAAATATGGCAACAAAGATGAGGACAATAGTCCGTATAATGTAAATAGTGTACATAATACCTCATCTCAGAAATATAGACAGATACTGAATGGTCGAAACGTTGTAATAAATATGGCGACAAAGATGAGGACAATAGTCGGAATAATGTAAATAGTGTACATAATACCTCATGTCAGAAATATAGACAGATACTGAAGGGCCGAAACGTTGTAATAAATATGGCAACAAAGATGAGGACAATAGTCCGTATAATGTAAATAGTGTACATAATACCTCATCTCAGAAATATAGATGCTGAAGGACGATTTGTGCAGATTGAAACATGAACGCGTTTTTCAAATTCTAAGATTTGGCTGCTATGAAGCGTATCAGCGAAAAGCCATTTATTCTATTGGCAACACTCCACGAGACAGTGTGATAACTGTCGACAACTCTGGTTGCTGTCCAAAATGCACATATATTGTCTGGCCAAGTGTTCAGGACTCACAAACCTTTAAAAGTTCTTTCCGTATTATGAACAGCAAGCCTAATCTCTGTAGATCGGCTAATTACTTGGAGACAAGAAATAAGAAAAAATCTAAGAAAGTTTTAGGAAACAATGAGATTTCTTCAACTCGACAAAAATGCTTATTAAAAGGTCATTCAGTGAGAATCAAATTCATTAAACTAACAATTGAAAGTAGTTAAAAATCAGTTTAGTCTTGTAATAGGTGCCCCCTGTAATTAGCTATATCGTCATTATTATTATTATTATTATTATTATTATTATTATTATTAGTGCTGGTGGTGAAGTAACATGGACTACAGTGAATATCCCCTTCATTACCCCAGGGACAACTTGTCAATTGCCTGATTTGTGGAGAATTTGACTGTACAGGCGGGAGAAAAAGCAATGAACTCACATGAGTTTTGTTTCTTACTAACTAAACATGGTTACGTTTTTACTAACTTTGTATAGTTACAGGGGTCACGTGACTTTATTACCACGTGATCCTTGAAGTAGTTATAAGGGAAGTGTTTTTTTTTCTTTTTTCTTTTTAAATTTACTTACTAGACGGTCACGTTACGTCGTGGAAAGGAATCTTATTTCGCAAAATGTCGAGAAAATCTAGAGACGGCTTAAGAAAGTAAGTTCTTTTGCTTCTTTTCCTCGGGCTGAACCGTCTGTAGATTTTCTCGACAGATTCTAAACAGTTGGTTGTCACCTTAAATCTATGAAGCCGACATCTCTGTTCATGAGCGGGAGAAGTGTGTGTGTGGGAGATCATGGTTGATCGTCAAGATGGTTGTTTTTTTTATTTTTTTAAAGTTTAATGAATGAGGCAGCAAAGACAATTTTGGAGTCACATTTGGTATTTGGGAACGGACTGCGGGTATTTCTAGCTGGCAGGGGTTAGGGTTAGCATTATGCATTGCTTTTACCAGAACTTCTCGCCATATCGCACATTTGGCTGAGGTGCATGTGCTTGCTATATCTTTATCAGATTAGCTGTACATTGTGTTTCGTATTTTTGTATCTCGGTGTCACGTTGCGAGTATGCACTTCTCTCACTCAATAATAATAATAATAATAATAATAATAATAAGAAGAAGAAGAAGAAGAAGAAGAAGAGAAATTTTGCATCGACTCGACGGTAACCGGGCTGTGAGGAAAATGATAACATATTTATGTAGTCATAGCGTATGTTTTAAGCTTAGGGAAAAAAAGGGAATAATCCTTAATTTACGGGGACCAAACAACCTGCATCCGGATAGGGAACAAATTCACTGAATAGACCGCAACAGAAAGCAGAGTAAGACAAAGATAAGTTTTCTTAACGGATTTATTTAATCTATTCAGCGAGACCAAAAGCGAAATAGAAGGCCTACCGGGATTTATTATCGGCGGATATATATATATATATATATATATATATATATATATATATATATAAACAATATAAGATACTCGAATGACAGTGTTGATGGTAGAATGAAGTAATTCTTAGACAAGGTAGTAAAAGAAATCAAAAAGTATGTTTTAACTGTTAAATATAAGAAGACAAAATTCTTTGTCGTTAACAAAAGAGACAGCCCAAGGTGTGAACTACATATTGGGGACGTCTAAATGAAAAGGGAAACAGAATTTGAACTATGTGCAACAGAAAATATGAACAGAAATCTGAAGTAGTACAGGAATAATGAATGATTCCTTTCAGAATGTAAACGAAATATTAAAAAAATAGGAAAATCTCACCAGCAACAAAGAGTGCTGACCTGCTATGTAGTATCTGACTTTTTATCCAGCAGTGAATGCTGAATAATCTCCTCACAGATAACGGAGAGACTTGAAGCCTACAAAGGTGTGTTTACGACGAAGGCTGCAAATACCAGAGGCAGAACATGTGATCAACGAAGAAGCCTTAGAAAAACTACTATGAACCTTAGGAATAACACGGATACTCACAATCAGAGAGAGATAGAGAGAGAGAGAAAGAGAGAGAGGGGGAGAGAAGGAGAGAGAGGGAGAGATAGAGAGAGAAAGAGAGAGAAAGAGAGAGAGGAGGGAGAGAAAGAGAGAGATAGAAAGAGAGAAAAAGAGAGAGAGGGGAGAGAAAGAGAGAGAAAGGGAGAGAGAGAAAGAGAGATAAAGAGAGAGAGAGAGAGGGGCAGAGAAAGAGAGAGAGAGGGGGAGAGAAGGAGAGAGAGAGAAAGAGATAGAGAGAGAGAGAGAGAGAGAGAAAGAGAGAGTAGAAATTTCTTGGACATATAATGAGGAAAGAGGGTCTAGAGAATATAACACTAACAGGATATAATGCAAAGATGCAGGTTGATACAGTGAGTAAGATAACGAGTTTGTATAAATCAATAACGGAACAGATGAAGACAAATGGTAAAGAATAACAAATTATGGAGCAACAAAAGACAGGAAGATGTGGAGAGCCAGGAACGGACGTTTAAGAAATAATTCTCGGAAGATTTTATGTTTGTTTTTTCTAAATAATAAAATCTGCAGTATTATGCCGTAATAGGCTTTGAACTCAAGTTCAAACCAAACCAAAGAGGCCAGGTGTACTAGTGGTTGACACGGGGTCACACTGGGTCACCGAATGTAGAAGCGTTTGACTGGAACTACGTCTGGTTTTGCAAGCGTGGCACATATTAGTAACTAGCAGGCATGGCCCGGCGTTGCCCGTGCTTGATTTAAAAATCGTACGACTCATACAGCAATCGCTATCACTTGACTTAAAATATTTTTGCCCTTCCTTGCCTTTAAAGGAGTGACCTTTGCCGTGCTGATGTTGCTACATGCCTTACCTCTTGCCTATCTCACACTGCGAATTTTTTCTAAGATCTATACTAAACATTAAATCTGTTACAAAAAAAAGAACTAAACAAAATGATCACAAAACGACCTGCTTTAAAAAAGGAATCGTAACTGGAAAAACCGAATGAGAAAAGAATGTTAACAGCAAACATCTTTTCACACCCAACCCAGTTCTGCGGAATCAGAATCAACGTTGAGTTTAAGCAAGCGAATGAGCCAATTGGAGTAAAGTGCCATGCAGATTTAAATTTTTCCCATTTGTGACGAATGCAACTATCGATTTTTTTGCATGCTAGCATGCTAGTTAACATTCGTGTCAGTCAGCTCTTGACTCTCACGCTGGCCAATAGAATCTTCCTGCCTATTCGTGGCAGCCAGCTATAGGCTCTCACTCTGGCCAGTATAAAATGGCCGCAAACTACATGAAAACTGCCGTAGAAGCATGAAAAAATCGATTATTTCCACTATCGATGAGAGTTGGGAAATACAAAGTCGGTCTTGGCCTTTTTTGCTAACTTGGAGCATGTGCATGTAGATTTTGGTGCAAATTCGTCGAAAATTGCGGCCGTGCATTCGTTACACACACACACACACACACACACACACACACACACACATCCTGCCTTTTATAGATAGAGATACACAAGGTTATAAAAACAACAGCTCCAGAGATTCAGTCTCTCAAATATCAACAGGTGAGAATGTCGGTGTCGTGTTTCGGACAAGGGTCTCCGTGGGCTGCACACAACCACATTGCTTAAGCCTAATTGACAAAGTATTTGTGTGACTAAAATGTAATGTTAACTACGAACGATTCAAGTCTTGTGTTATCATTAAATCGGCAGAATCAATTCGTTACAACAGGGATAAATTGTTTATGTCTTTAATTTACTTTTTTACTTCTATCGTTCAAAAAATTTACAAATAATTTTATCGCAATTACTTTGTCACCAAATTCGCCTATCAACATTGTCATTCACTAACACCATGTCTTATTGCTGCCATATATGGTCTGGAGCCCCTTCTGTTTGCCTCAAGGTTCTTGATAAGATCCAGAGACGGGTATGCAATGTAATTGGCCCTGATCTGGCTTCTCGTCTGCAGTCTCTCTCTCACAGACGCACCGTCGCCTCTCTTTGTTACTTTTATAAATACTTTCATGGTAATTGCTCCAATGAGCTGCTATCGCTGGTTCCCAGGCTCCATGAATTCAAGCGTCCTACGAGGCTGGCATCCGGTTCCCACCCTTTCACTGTTGAAACTGTTAAATGTAGACGTCTCTTCTATTCCAATAGCTTCATATCTCGCACCTCACGCCTATGGAACTCCCTTCTTCATTCCTGTTTCCATGATGACTATGATCTCTAACTATTCAAGTGTAACGTCAATCGACATCTCCAGTTGCCTTGATCTATCCTCTATCCTTCTCCACATCCTTTCCTCTAACACTCCTATTTGCCCTCGCTCCAAACCCTCTGTAACCCATTGCGTGCTAGTGGCTTCCAGCCTTGCCTGGGGTGAAAAGCTTAAAAAAAAAAATTCAAAATGTTCCTTCGGTAACAATCGACCTCAGTAGATTTTTTTATAAATTTAGTAATCGTTGAAATTCATTCTAAATTCCCTGTAGATTACCCAGATTGACAAGCACCTGATGAACACCGGAATGGCGAACGTTCAAAAGATTGTGATAATAACAACAAAGATAGGGACAATATTTCACGTGTAAATAATATAAAAAATGATAAATCATAATCCCAGAAATACAGACGGAACTTATAGACATAAATATAATGGCTGATGAATGATTTATTCGTATAAAAGCAGATTTATTATGTCATATTCGAAGATGTGTAGAGGCTGGAAAAAATTTTATTTGACAGGTGTCCAAAAAAATTCACCTGCCCTCAATTCTGCTATGAATCCTGATGCCAACATGAATTTGGAAAATATCCTCTTGGACTTGGAGTTGTATTCATCATGGCGTTTAACGCGAATGATTTCTAATGGATTCTAACAGAGGCGTATTTTTTTTTTTTGTTTGAAAAAATTCAAGTTTGGTTTAGCGAACGCTTCTAGTTGGAAATCGATTCAAAATCATTAATAGTAAATTAATTTGCTATTAGTTTCAAAAGAGTCGCGTTTATTATGAAAGAGTCGCGTTTATTATTTAAAACTAGATATAATCAGTATTCAAAGTTATTTCAAAATTAACATCTTTAACTTTATTTTCGTCGCAATGTTTCCGTTAATGAATTTTCTTATTTGTAATCCATTTCCTGTAAATTTATCAAATTTCATTGATTGGGAAAAGAAACATCTCGTTCAAATTTGGCTTGCACAGCCTTCAACGGAAGACGTCGGGAAAATACATCATAGCTGTAATGTCGAGATGTACAATGAAATAAAACATTTGCATGCTCATAAGAAAAAAAACGTCAACTGATGGAGAAATAATTTTCTGCTTACCTTGAAGATATCGGACGAGAACGCACATAACTGCTCCAAAAATGAAATTCTTTAAAATGACCGGTATTAATGTGAATGGAATACAGAAGACAGCCAGAAGAAGATCACTGATAGCCAAATTTAGCAGGAAGACATTTGTCACAGTCCTCATGCGTTTGTTCTGGGCCAAAACCGAAATGACTAGAGTGTTGCCCGTGACAGCCAATATAAAGATCAGGGCATGAAATGTAATTCGCAATTCAATGCCGATGTCAATGATGACTCTTTGCGAATAGTTACGGCCATGATAGAACTTCCGTATGAAACTCATGTTGCTGTCAAATAGTTGGCTGTCTTTAAAACCGGTAAAATCGGAGTCCGTATCAGTTGTCTCTTCATAGCCGAGGAGCGAAGTCGTATTGAGCAATGTTAAAGAATCCATCGCTATCTTTCCTCTTGCATCAAAGATGAATATTTTAGGAACTTGTATAAACTTTTCGAGATGACAGTCGAAGGATAGTGGCGCCAAGGCGCATCCGTAGTTAAAATACTGACATATTTTCTTGTCCGTGTCTTTTTTAATTTAATTTGTTTATGAAATCACGTGACACAAATTTGTTTAAGAAATCACGTGACGCAAATCTCAGATCAAACAGTAACTTATACTTCTTGATTGAATTATTTTAAGAAAATTTATATTTAACATCTCTATAAATAATTTTAACTTTGTATTATTTTATCGCTTCTTATAATATTTTATATATTCTCTCTCCCATACACGCACATAGATGTTATAGTTTGGTCATTTATCGGAGAAGAAACGATTTTATAATATGAAGTCGAAATTCACATCAGAAATGTTTAAAAATATTTCAAAATTCTAAGTTTTCATTATATTAAGATTATATGTAATTAGATAAAGGTTATTTCTTTATCATGTCACGAATAATGAAATTCCAGTTTGGCCATTTGAACATTCTAGAAATTCTAGCAGAATGTTTGTATGATATTTAATATTTTCTTATTTCGAATTTGGATCAAAAGTTTAGTTTCTTTGTCGTCGAAGCAAAATTTAAAGTTAAAGATTTTGGATAAAATAACGGATTAAAATTATTTGATTGATTCAAATGCAGTCTTTCACAGTTTAATCTTTCACAGTTTAATCAAAGTCG
>OZ038512.1:79313005-79340505 GCA_964036315.1 Acanthosepion esculentum
AGCAACGTATTCAGTGTAATCTCTCCAATTTATCTCAACCGAGAATGTTAACCCAAGAGTCACTCTCGTGGAGGTTAGCATCAGTCATGCTGATGGGAGTCAGAAAGAAGTCTCTCAGATTAATAGAGGGCAATTTCCATATGGGGGCGTTAAAATTAACACGCCATTCATTGCCCCAGTTAACAGCAGATTGTAAGTCATTTTTGAGATCACTTGACTATTTGACCTTATCCAACTGATTGGACTTACTATTGAGACTGGAGTAAATAGTTATGTCATCAGCAGAGATACCGTGTTGAGAACTGATTCCACCAGGAAGGTCATTGATGAAAATTAAGAATAAATTAGGTTCAAGGATATAGGCCCAGGGGACAACTGCGTTAGAACAAAATGATCTAGAAAAATTGTCGTTCAAGACAACGTTCATTTCACGATTTGAGAAGAAAGATTGAATCAGTTCAAAGATTCCTTCGAAGACATCATAACCTCTCAACTTGTGAAGAAGACCGGTATTACAATTGAGATATCCAAAGCAACAGTCCGAACTTCACAATTCTTATCTAAAGCTTGAAAGACTATTTTATGAATAATCGTTAGTACGTCAACAGGTAGCCTGGAGAAGCGAAAGCCATATTATTCGTTTCAAAGAAGGCCATGCGATATGAGATTAACCAATTCAGAATTGATTAGGGTTTCAAGTACTTTGCCAAAAAGTGGCTAATAAGCCGATAGCTTGAAGGGTCAGACGGTTCACCCGACTGGAACTGCAGAAGAGAATTTCTAACAAGGAGGAAAACAAGAGGTAGCGAAGTATTTATTTTATAGTTTAGAGAGAACAGGAGCCAGTTCGGGAGCACATTTCTTAAGGACTATTACAGGAGATACCATCAAGTCGATATGCTTTGTGGAAATACAGATTAGAGATGATAGCATAAAATATGGAAGGAGTTATATCCATATCGCTTATTGGAATCTCAGTTCTTAGAGGAAAGTAAGGCAAAGGTACTCCAAATAAGTCAAGAGTAAAGTCTAAGGAGAAGTTATGTTCAAAACATTCTGCATTAACAGCATGTGTAGTAATCTCTTTTATGCTAAATTATATTTGTTAGATTTTGAAAATATTCAAAATTTGTCAACAATGTTTACTTCCATTTACAGATTGCTTTCTTTTCTGAAAACTCCAACTTTGATCGAACTGCTGAGGTCATCGCTACTTTCAGGCTTCATTTAAATAAATACGCAACAGACCACCAAAACAATCGCTTATTTATAACGATCATAGTAAATTAACTTCATATGCAAATAAGTTGTCTTCGTTAAGGAAAGATGGTTAAATTGGTTATACGCTGGTAGCAATAAATAAAGAAAATCACATTTTATGCGGTACTGTTAGTCCTCTCGGCAATAGCACTGATTAGTAGATAAAACCAGTTTCTGTCTATATTTCTGAGAACTATTGAACTCACACTCAGATGTCCTTAAAGACATATGGCACAGTGGCTAAAAGTGTTGGTTAGATCCAGTGACAGTGTAAGTTCAATAACTGATTAAGGTAGTGGAGAACTTGGATAGGGGAATTGACAGGAGATAACTGATAACTGACATCCATTAGACATGGCACGTGGAACTAGAACAATTTACCCTAGCATGCAAAATAAAGGGTTCAGTTCGACATTCCAACCACCTGAAGAAGTCCGGAGAGTATAACGGTCGTATATATATATATATATATATATATATATATATATATATATATATATATATATATATATAAGGAAATTACTGGAAAGTAATTGAAACTCACCTGAAGCGAGCTGGATGTGTAATGCTCCTCATGCCAATGACATTTCCACCGAGCTTCTCTACGGCATGTGACTTCACTGAATCTCTTTTGATATGTTCCTCTCGAATTTATATTTGAATTGGGGTCATCAGGAGAGAATGTGTACCGTTTCGGGGCCTTCCTCTCAACGGTTTCACTTCCACGCCGGCCCCCCTCACTGATGTGATGTCCCATTATAACGATATACAAGTGTGTTGTAGATAAACTAGTTCAAATGTCTAAACTAGTTCAAATATATATATATATATATATATATATATATATATATATATATATATATATATATATTATTGATTGCTGCAACATTTTTATAGATGCGGACGTATTTTCACATTTATAGGAAAAGCGTTTCGATTTTTTAAAATCATTTCATACGAAGCAAGGCGGGAATGTCACTAGTTTGCAGGGTGGTTACAGAGAATGAAAGCGAGAGAAAAGACTGGGTATAGGGGGACAGGATTAACCCCTAGTGCCTGAAGCGTCCCCAAAGATGAAATTTCAACGAAACTTATTTTGGCCTCTTGTCCTGTACGCTTTAAACGGCCATATATCATTGGAGTGGGGCTATGGATAAATTTACTACATTTCTTATGCAGTCCTATTATCAAATTCAGCCGAATTTAATGGGAGTCAGTCGATACCTTCGCCATTCATATTAAAAGGGAACAGTGAAGGTTAATCCCAATGAAGAAGTGGCGTGGGGGCAGTAAAATATTTTCCCAATCCCGTGAAGGTGTAGGATTCCCATTTTAAGCTTGGCATACGGATTAATGCCAACCTGTATTTATTTGATGTAAGACTTAACAGACAAGCAACTTTATATATTTAAATTTCATATATATATATATATTGCTATGTTCCAATATCCTCGCACCACGGTTATGGTCCAAGGTTAGGACCAAGGAAGAACAACACGAACACAAGAGTAGGAATAACAAAGATATATTAAACAGAATAATAATACAAGAAGTTGAAGGTGTTAGTATGACTGTCAGTCTGGTTTAGAGTGAACTACTATTGTATCGACTCCCTCTATCTCGACTCGTTACACTTCCGTTCTACCCGTCTCTCTTGAGAAGCGCAGTCTTTATAGTATAAGGAAGAGTTCATTGTGTCGTTACAGGTAAGATCCCATAACATATATATATATATATATATATATATATATATGATAAAAATATGGTTTTAAGGTATGCTATATTTATGGATTGAAGTGGCCAATATCAGGAATAGAGTGTATGTAAATATAAAAGCAGTTAATGAATCAACACTTAGTGGTGACACTTTTTCATTCTTAAACTCAATCTAACTTGCATTGAAGCATGAAACTGATTGCTGTACTGGGTGTTGACTTCAATGTACACTTATATATATATGTAACGTAAATCATTCAAACGAAAAACAAATACTGAAGCTAATTATACGGCAAGAATCACTCTCGCAAACAATATTTAATAATAAAATACAATCAACCTCGAATCCGTTAATGAATGGTATGATCCTTGTTTATAAAATTTCAACCTCAGCATCGCGACTGCACGCTCCAAAATTATTCTTACATTTAAAAATATGTCATTGCTAAAAAAACACTCTTTTGGACTGCACAATCTTTCGATGTCGCATTACTACTTGTAATTTAACAAAAACACACTGAAATGTCTACCTGATGATGGTCGTTCGAAACGACTGAAAGCCCGGCTCGTAGAAAAAATAAGACCTGATAAAACCGGAATTTATAAACAAGGATCATACCATTCATTAACGGATTCGAAGTTGATTGTATTTTATTATTAAATATTGTTTGCGAGAGTGATTCTTCTGCTTGTGAAACATGGTACAGAGTAATGTTGCCAGAGATATAATCTTTCAGCAGCCATCCTCTTGACCCAGGGCAACACTAACTCTTCAAGGCACTGAATGTAGGCTTCAGTGTTAAGTCTGATGCCCTGTGGGAAGATGAATGGAAGCATAACGTCGCTATAACTAGTGATCACATTTCCAGCGTGAATGCCTAGCAGTACAGCGTGTCGTTTCCAAATTTCAGGCAGAATAAATAGCATCACGGTGCTCTTTTTCTCTCAGACAGATATTGAAGGAGTGAATATGGCAACAAAGATGAGGACAACAGTCTAAACAATGTAAATAGTGTAAATAATTACAATACCTCATCTTAGAAATAAAGACAGATATTGAAGGAGTGAATATGGCAACAAAGATGAGGACAAGAGTCGGAACAATGTAAATAGTGTAAATAATTACAATACTTGATCTCAGAAATATAGACAGATATTGAAGGAGTGAATATGGCAACAAAGATGAGGACAACAGTCCGAACAATGTAAACAGTGTAAATAATTACAATACCTCATCTTAGAAATAAAGACAGATATTGAAGGAGTGAATATGGCAACAAAGATGAGGACAGCAGTCCGAACAATGTAAATAGTGTAAATAATTACAATACCTGATCTCAGAAATATAGACAGATATTGAAGGAGTGATTATGGCAACAAAGATCAGGACAGCAGTCCGAACAATGTAAATAGTGTAAATAATTACAATACCTCATCTCAGAAATAAAGACAGATATTGAAGGAGTGAATATGGCAACAAAGATGACAACAGTCCGAACAATGTAAATAGTGTAAATACTTATTATACCTCTTCCTAGAAATATAGACCGATGGATAAGGACGGCGTATTCGACATTCGAAGAAAATGCAGTACAAAGGTTATATAGAATTTGTTGTAACCGGTCAAATTTCGTTGATGATTGGATAAGGCAATTACCTCAAAAATCAGGCTCCAATAAGTGAGACTTATTTTTGCAATGAGATTGCTTTTTATTTTCAATCAAGAATAAATTCCTTCATTTGACATTGGGTCATACTAAATAAAGCTATTTCAGGATATTGGCGTCGAAGCAGTCAAAACAACACCTCTGCTACCGTAATGATACAAATTCCAATGGGTTTCCTTCTTTTATTCTGTATTCGTATTCTAGAAACTAAACAAAAGATGACGCTTTTTTACAGATGAGTGAATAACACTAAGGGTTAGAAAATTATTGATTCAGGAATGTATTGTTAATTTAATTAGAAAGAATTGTGTCATTTCCAGAAGGAATTCTATTTATTTTATCTAATCATTTTTCTTTCCTAGATTTTGAATTATTTTTGACATTGGATTTCCCAAGGGACTGCTGAGTTGCTGGAGTCGAGAGATAAGAGAGAATATATATATATATATATATATATATATATATATATATATATATATATATATATATATATATATATATATATCGCATAAACCTAGAAAGAAGAACATCCTGCAAAGGTAGAATCAATTACACACACAACGTTTTCATTCTGATTAATAATGTTTAGAATCAGTACATTTCTTGGTGCAAACACCCAGTGCGTGCTACTTCAACATGAAATTATATGGTATCTTCTGTTTTATCACCTGCGATTGCCTCCAAATTGCATTAAGATGTATTTTGCAACGATAATATTCCAGATATTGGAAGATATTATAGTTATTTGTTAAATATTACTGATAGATTCTGTTGAAGGTCATTCAACAAGGTTCTGATTCTCTAGCGACGACCAGCGAAACAAGCTTGTTAACCATCACGGAAACTAGTCCTCATTATTTACACGTTTACGGATTTATAATAATTGAACATTGTCTTTAGTTATGGTAAACATATCGGAGACATCTGTCTATATTTAAAACTAGTTTTAATAATTTATTTCTTTAAATCTCAGAGTGAAGATGACTTCATAGGTAGGATCACTGAAGTTCTTGTTGATAGAAGTTTCTTAGCTAGGGGCTTGACATTCAGTAGAACAAGTCGACGAGACAATTTGCAAAAAGTGTGCTGTCACATCCCAGTAATAAAATCACCGAACACCTCATACAAAATGGACGTTTTTAATTCTGTTTGGGTCACGTTCTTATTTTCTTCTGAAAGTCCCTGAGACTATTTTTATTAAGTCAAAGTGATCTTCCTTATACAAACAGGAGGGGGGTTGCTGGTATTCAATGTGATTTTTCTTTAAAACTATATTCGTCTAAGTATTATTATTGATCAGTCAGATAATCGCCTAGGCGATTATGCATCTTTCGATGCATGAATGACGAGGGAGATTTTTTTCCCGCAGTAGGTTGCTATTTCTTTCTGCGGTAGGCCAGTTGCCATCCAAGGATATAGAACCTGTTCTGTCGTGCTATTTACCCATAGCTGGGCGAGGGAGAATAAGAGGATTCATACCTTTCTCAAGCGAACATAATGGATTCGACTGGAATTTGAACTCGGCTCTCCGATTCCTCAATACGAACCGCTATCCATTACTCCACCGTGCCTCCGCCTATTGATACGGTTTCTATTTCAAGTGTGGTGGCCTAAGGAAAATGTAACGAATGCTAATCTATAAAATTTACTCCTAATTACCCCCCAAAATTTTTTACCCTAACAAAATTTTTACCCCCCCCCCAAATTATCGCCCCCCCCTAAATTTTCTTATTTTTTATAAATGTACCAGTCTGCTTTTTTTTTTACCCAAATAGGAACAAATTTTTCAACTATTTCCATTGTTATGGACAATTGAAGAAGAGCAGGAAGACGAGATGGCGATAACCTTAAGAAAGGCTTTATTCAACAAAAGAAACGTCTACGTCTTAAGAGAGAGCACTTTATTCTGCATCTATAATGACTAATCACAACACTTGAATCAAAATCTCATCAAATTTTAAAATCAAGCATCTATGGTATTCTTTGTTTGCAGAAAACTAAAAACTAAAACATCTTTTATAATTTGTGTTTATCATTTTGCCTTTGTTTCTCTCCTGGTTGTTTTTTTTTTGTTTGTTTGTTTTTCTATCTCCAACACAATTTCAAAGACTAATTTGCTCAAATGTCTTGTCAGTGATTTTAACAGAATTTACAATCTTTCACTTGCATCATTCAATAATGTATTTAAAAATTTTATTAAAGATACAAAATTTCATTATAGTAAACCAAACTGACAGGACTGCTCCACTCATAAAAAATAGGGAACATTTTTTAGATTAGCATTTTTTAGACCTTGCTTAGACCACAATGTTTTGGATTTAAAACAATTCAAGAACAGCAGGAAGACAAGATGCCGACCACCTTAACAAAAGAAATGACACTATTGGTATTTCTCAAACATCAGTCCCCTCCCCAAAATTCATCAGAATATATATAAGAGAAAAGGTATGTTACTTTACATACAAGCACAAAGGAAGAGTTCATTTCATAACACAAAACACTTGTTAGAATATTGATTAGTTATCGATTTTGAAGTGAGGTCCTGTTTATAATATTAATACTGTGTAAATTTGATCTCTGACATTGAAGAGTGATAGGGACTGTTTGAAACTCATGTTTGAAACTGTGCTTTTAACATTGATATTTGCATACAAATTTTTTTTTTCTTTTTGCAAAAGAACAAATAGATATTTACATTTTCATGTGTTTTAAGAAAATATCTTCAACAAGAAGAATTGTCTGGTGAAATACATTTTCTTAATTTTTTTTCATTAAACATACAAGCAGATATTCATATTTTTAATTAAAGAACAGATTTTTTCCAAAAGTATAAAAATGCAAAAATGTTCCAACGAAAGAGGAGCAAATTTTTCAGTCAATATTTTGGTTTAATAAATTCATAAAAGTATATATCTGTTTATTCTTCATTTAAGATAAATAATTAGTATACTACAATGTTTAAAAACAAATTAAAAACTTTAACACTGAAAATTAAAAAAACAGTATGCAGATATGAATGATGTAAGCACATGACATCCGTAAACAAACTTCTCATTTCCTATAACTCTTTAAAGTCAGGTATCGATTTTACACTGTATCTCTATTATGAACAAAGCCCTTCTTCTAAAATGATAGCTAATAAATATTTTTTTATTATTCTGACAAGTGTTGTGGCCTAAGGAAGATCTCAAGAATGCTAATCTACAAAAATTATTCCCCCGCCACCCCCAAAAGATTTTCTTATTTTTTTTACAAATGTACCAGTCTACTTAAGTAGTATGAATGGACATAATTAAAAAGATGATTAAAAGGGAAAACAACTATGACAATTTAATACAAAAGAAAGAAACAAAATAGTTGATCTAACTGCTTATCACTCCTCACTCATCAGTACTTGATCGATGAAAATTAACATTAACTAAAAGAAATACATGAAATAGAAAATACATTGTATCAATACAATACTTAAAAAAGTCGAAAATACTATTTTCATTAAGTCAAGACAATCTCAGGATTGCTTAAATTCAATGTGATTTGTCTTTAAAAAATATATACATCTCAGTATATTATTGATATGATCTATTTTCTATTTCATGTTTCCTTTTAATTGGTTCTGCACAAAAATTTTAATTTTCCTTGACAGATTTTGATGAGTGAAGAGCAATAATGAGTTAGCTCAGTTTTTTTATTTCTTTTTCTCTCTTAAACCACCATAAATGGTTTTCCCTTTTTATTCTCTATTAATTGTCTCTGTTTTATTATTCTATAATGTATTTAAAATGATGCATTCACTCTTAATTCTTTTACAAGCTAGCAACTATTTTGTTGTTATTGTTAACCTTACATTGACTCCATGGAGCAAGAGACTTAAAATCCTGACAGTTTAGCAGAAAAACATTTGTCATGTAAATAAGCTAAAAATAAGGAACATTTATTTATTTTACTTCTGTGTCCCACAAAGAATTTACAAACATTGTTCAATTTTATTTATTATGAATACATTTTTATAACTTCCGTAATTCTTTTTAATTTACAGCGTGATGATTTTTGTAATGCTGTTGAAAATTCTTTGAATACTGTTCCTGTTGTTACTTGCATTTATGATAAAGTAAGTAAATTTTTTTCCTTGACTCATTTGCTTCAAGATTAGAGAAGAAAAGTTTACTCTAAATGCTAATATTGTTTAGCACATGCTTTCATTTTTTTCTTTTTTCTACAAAGCAGAAATTGTTTATTTGAAATAAAAATAGCAAAGGATACAAATAAGATCAAAATATGTACAACAGAAATAAAACAATTTCACATTTTTTATGAGGGTTGATTGATAAATAATATTTCCTATTTAGAACAGATATAATAATGAAATTACTTAATTTATTTCTCTTCGCAATTACAAGCTTAGTTTTTCAACATAGTCATCATTTAGTGTTAAATATGTTTTCAAACATTCAATCCGTGTTTTCATTCCAGCCAGGAATAAAGTTTCTAGCTTACTTTTCATACAAAAAATATGGACCTTCCAGTGCCTCTTTTAATTTCAAGAATAGCTATTAGGTTGGTGCAAAAATAATGTCGTTTTCTCACATGAAGTTGAACGTCAAAAAACGACATTATTTTTGCACCAACCTAATACAAGTTTGATCTATTTTGTTATTATTGACTCCATGGAACAAGAGACTTAAAATCCTGACAGTTTAGCAGAAAAACATTTGTCATGTAAATAAGATAAATATAAAGAAACATTTATTTGTTTCAGTTTTGTTTCCCCACAGACAATTTACAAACGTTGTTCAATTTTATTTATTATGAATACTTTATGAATTTAAATACAGTACTAGATTGGTGACAATGTCTTATCAATTCACAGTTGAATTGGTAAAGTGTAATCGTAAGTTCTATGTTAACAATATCTTTTCTCGTATTTCTGACCTGTGGAACTGTTTTCCAGCTCCATGCTTTCCAGCCAACTTTGAACTTCAATAATGTAAATGCAATGTCAATCGCTATCGACTGTCTTCCTGATTACTCTTCTATTGTTCTTGCTCCTTAATAATGTTTCTGTTTTCGAATTCTTTCACACCCAGTAATCTCTTGTCTTAGTGGATTTAATACCTTACTTCGGGAGATTTCGATTAAAAATACGAGGGTCATTCAATAAATAAGGTGAATTTTTCGGTATAAGGACTTCTAATACAGATAGAAGCTTACACTTTTTTATTTTTTTTTGTTTTACATCTTTATCACATGGATTTAATTTCTTTTGCAGATTAAAAATAGACTTTCAGAGTTTTGGCAATTAACAAAGATGGCCGACCAAGAAGCATGCTCCAGGATTGAACAGCGGTCAGTTATGAAGTTTTTGGTTGCTGAAGGGTGCAAACCAGTTGAAATTCATAGGAGAATGTCAACTGTGTATGGTGCCACATGCTTCAGACAAAAAATGTCTACAATTGTTTAAATAATGACGGAGCACTGTTGAGGATGAAGACAAGCCTGGGAGGCCTACAGAAGTGAGGTCTCCTGAGGTGATCGAATCAGTCAATGACCTCATTCAGTCTGACAGAAGGGTGACAGTAGATGACATTGCAAGGACTTTGAGCTTATCTGTTGCGACAAACGCAGGGGTCATCAGTAAGAAGGAGTCATCTTGCATAATGACAACGCAAGGCCTCACACAGCAGCCCAAACGGTGCAGACCATCAACGAGCTGGGCTGGTAACATCCCCCTTACAGTCCAGACCTTGCCCCTTCAGACTTTCACCTGTTTGGTCCCTTGAAAGTGTTCACGAGAGTTACGAAGATTAAAAGTGACGATGAAGTCAAAAGTGTTGTGAGCGACTGTCTGAGACATCAGTCCAAAGATTTTTACGCTGAGGGAATACGGAAGCTTGTGCACAGATGGGAAAAGTGTGTGACAGTGCTGGGAGACTACGTTGAAAAAAAAGTAAGCTTCTATATGTATTAGAAGTCCTTATACCGAAAAATTCACCTTATTTATTGAACGACCCTCGTATATGAAATCATTTTTTTTGTTTTTAAAACTCATTGAATGATAAATAATTTGTGTGTGTGTGTGGGGGGGAAATCGCCGATAAAAAGCCGTTCGTCAAAAATGAACAAAAAAATGAACTTTACGACTTGAAACGCTTTCTTTACACATTCTTATAATTACAACTTTAAAAAGTCACGATGATTCTTTTTTTTTTATATTGTCATGGATTTTAACCCTTCCAGTACGACGAACTCCCATTCCGTCATTAACACATCGAGAGACAGACCCCACTGAAAATGTGTGAAGTGTTTAGAGTAGTCCTTCTCTCGATGGTCGGGAGCTCAGAATCATAACAGGGTTGCTTATGCTCTAGCCTTTGTTTTGAGAATAAATTCAGGCTACAACACCATAATTATATATATAAACACACAGAAAGAACATACACAAACACATACAAATATCGTATATACTCGCGTATCATGCGACCATTGAAGACCTAATTTTGAAGCTAATTTGACTACAGTGAATGGATATACAGATGTGTCAGCGGCGTAGCCAGGGCCAACAGTACCTACGCTAATTTTATATCTCGAACGACCTCCTCAAAATTAGCTTCAAAATTAGTTCTTCTAAAGTCGTATGATGCACAAGTATATACGGTATATATTTTATACTGGATGATGGAGCAAACTGTTCGTTGTCAAATGTATCAATTATCTTTATTAATACTATTATAGGGTGTGTCTATATTTCTTAGATGCGGTATTATGTACATTATTTACATTATTCGGACCATTTTCCTCATCTTTGTCGCCATATTTATTACAACGTTTCGGCCGTTGTACGCTTCGGCCTTCTTCAGGTGGTTGCAATGTCGAACTGAACCCTTTACTTTGCTCACTCTTCTAGTTCCACGTGCCATGTTTAATGGATGTCAGTTGTCAGTTATCTTCTGTTAATTCCCCTCTCCAAGTTCTCCACTGCCTTAAATTGAACTCACACTCTTTGGGTCCTGTCACTGGATCTAACTAACGCCTTTATCCACTGTGCCATGTGTCTTTGAAGACATCTGTGTATGAATTTCTGGGTATTATAAACCTAAAGCTCAAATTTCAATTATTGCTGTTATCCTACATGTTTTTACCGGAGCTCATATTGCAATTTTTGTTATTTGTTATTATTATGATGATGATGTAAACAGCTCGTCATCAAATGTATCCTCTCTATCTATAAAAGGCAGGATTTGTGTGTGTGTGTGTAACGAATGCATGGCCGCAATTTTCGACGGATTTGCACCAACATTTACATGCACATGCTCCAAGTTAGCAAAAAAGGCCAAGACCGACATTGCATTTCCCAACTCCCAATCGATAGTGGAAATAATCGAGTGTTTCATGCTTCTACAGCAGTTTTCATGTAGTTTGCGGCCATTTTCTACTGGCCAGAGTGAGAGCCTATAGCTGGCTGTCACGAATAGGCAGGAAGATGCTATTGGCCAGCGTGAGAGCCAACAGCTGACTGACACAAATCTTAACTAGTATGCTAGCAGGCAAAAAAAATCGATAGCTGTATTCGTCACAAGTGGAAAAAATTTAAATCTGCATGGCACTTTACTCCAATTGGCTCATTCGCTTGCTTAAACTCAACGTTGATTCTGATTCTGCAGAACTAGGTTGGGCGTGAAAAAATATTTGTTGTTAACATTCTTTTTTCATTAGGTTTTTCCAGTTACGAGTCCTTTTTTTAAAGCTGATCGTTTTGTGTTCATTTTGTTTAGTTCTTTTTTTGTAACATATTTAATGTTTAGTATAGAGCTTAGAAAATATTCGCAGTGTGGGATAGGCAAGAAGTAAGGCATGTAGCAACATCAGCACGGCAAAGTCAAGTGATAGCGATTGCTGTATGGGTCGTACGATTTTTGAATCAAGCACGGGCAACGCCGGGTCATGCTGCTAGTCAATAAATAAGGAAAGTGTAAAACTACCCTCAAATATATGAGAAAAACCGTTTTTTATGTTAAAAGTATTTAAAAGATAAAAAGTAGAATGAATTGACTATTCTGAGTACAACATAAACAACATAACGTTAAAATTCTTTTCATCTTAATATTCATGACAAAATGCAAAGATGGACCTGCAAGGATTTGGCATCTCAACTTCAGTCACTTTCTCACTGACTTGACGTGGCTTCCCTCTTCCTTTTCTACAAATATTTCCATGGCAACTGCTATGACAAGCATTTTCGTGCTACTAGATTACCATGTAGGTCACATCCATTTCACTGTTGAAATAGTTAAATGTAATCACCACTTCTAACAGTTTCTTTTCTCACACTTCGAGTCCGTGGAACTCACTTCTGTTTAATTGCTTCCCTGATAACAACAATCCTCAAAAATTTAAATGCAACGTCAATCACCATCTTCTGTCTTGAATCCCGTTAATCTTTTATCCTTCCACAACCCCGTCCTCTATACGCAGTCTTTTCTTTTACTTTCACTTTCACTTTCTGTAATCCCTTTGCATATTAGCCGCATTCCCGCTTTGCTTGGGGTGAAAATTGGAAAATACGTCCATAAAAAATGTTGCTACAATCAATCAATATATATATATGTGTATATATATATATATATATATATATATATATATATATATATATATATATATATATATGAAATGGACAATGTCCGACAATTATTTTAAGACAAATTTTATGTTTATACGTTATAGACACAAATATTTATTTAAGTAAATGCTCTGTTTATAATAAACAGTATTAACAACATTTGCCGGCCTGAATGTCCGAGAAATTTTCATTGAAAATATGCGTCCTCCGCATTTACTTAAATATTTGTCTATAAAAAGAACGTATAAACATAAAAAATGCCTTAATATACATATATATATATATATATATATATATATATATATATATATATAGTATATTTTTAAAAGGAATCTAATATTTAGCAGCCCATTGCCATATAACATCTCTACTCTTAAGACACTTATCTATATCTATTGCATACTCCGAACAATATAACTGGTTTTATCTACTATGACCACTCGACGTTCTCCACAATTGTCTGAGAACGAATTTCCTTTATTCTCTCTACGTTATTCGTTGACGATTCAATGCGCATAAATACAATATTTTTTCGCGATAGCAATTCTAATTATTACACATTCTTCTACTAAGAAACCATTATTTGGTGTTCGTTTTCTGGATAATACTTTTTTTTTGCATGGAAACTTCGAGCATTGCAAAATAATCTCATTTGTCCAAAATTCTGTTATTTGTTTTTCAAAATCCGAGGAGTCCATAAGAACAGATCTGATGAGGAAGATGAGGAAGATACCGTTCGACAATATCTCGGAGAAAAGAAGTTTTTGTCGAAGAACTTATTTCTTACGTTCAGTTACAATGCTATATTTATTGAGCTGTCGAATGAAGTCGAAAATATTTGTTATCAAGAATAGCATGCCGCTACAGCTTTTAAGAAGACATGCTTACTTTTCCTAATGCAGTTTATTTTTACACGACACTAAAAGGACTGTCATAGTATCACTAGCCATCACATTCTTCTGATCAATTAGTTGGTTAAGAATGATCGAGACGTATATACTTGAGTCTTTTTAGTTTTGTTTTCACACCAATGTGCGCCAAAGTTTCAATTACTGTTTTCCAAGTTCTCTATTATGTGCTCTCCATTTGCAGGAAAGGTGCAACACAATCTTACGCAATTATGTAGCACTTTATCTGAATATACTAAGTTCACTAAATACTAAGCTGACCTATATGAAATGTATTTCGACAAATGCCAAAAAGAAGAGATTTATTTAATAAAAATAATATTGGTTTTGTCCCACATCTTTTTTCTACGTAACTTCAAACTGTTTATTTTTCCCTTAATAAAGCATTCAAATACTTCGACTACTTCTTCACTATAAGAGAATCTTCTATTGCGTATGTAAAGCTTGAAATACAGTGTGTCTCCCAAACTGACATTAATTTCTAGTCTAATAACAATTCTCGTTAAAATCATCTCAAATTTTAATTCTTTTTTTCAGGGTGAAGAATGACGTTAACTAGAAATGAAAAGGTATTTTGCGTGTTAGAATATGCTAGAACAAAGTCAGACAAGAGTAGACAACGTGCATTTTCGAGAAAAATCAAGAAAAATCCACCAACTGGAAAGCAGATTTAAACATGACACAAAAAGTCGAAGAGGAAAGCTGTCTATGCAGGGCAAAGGGATCAGGATACACCACCAAGAGATTAGTTTTTTTTTTTGCGAAGCCGCAGAAAGTTTGTGAGGAGAGCATCCATAGAAAATCAAATTCTTCGTACGACACCTTAGGACTGGAGCATGTTACGCAAGACATGCTACAGCGTGTTTGGCAGGAGCTGGACTACCGACTTGACGTTACACAGTTGGTGCGCATATTGAACATTTTTAGTAAGATTTATGAAATCGATTATAAAGTCTGCATTTCTTTGAATCTCGAATTTGAATTTTGATAAATAAAGTTTTATTGTTTAACATGAAACCTATTTAATTTCCTTTTCCTGGGACATTGGGTTACTCAGGGGACGTGGGGTTACTCAGATATTCACCTTTTAAATTAAAGTCAATCTTTGAGACACTAAATTTCAACTACAGTCAGCTAGAATTGAACAATTCCTGTTTAATAATTCACATATTATCATGACTTTTCATCTTCGATTTTTAATCGACACAATTGGTCTATATGGCTTCTTCAAAATCAATCTGTTTAAAGTTGTGTATCTTCTGCAACACGGCATCTAAGAAGACGCAACAAATTATTTTACAATCGTCAAGGTCCACAGGCACTAGTGATAAAAGCATGTTGCTATACAATCTTTTATTCTTAATAAAATAAAGGCGTATAAGCCTTTTATGCAGTTGGCTCGAAACTTTAGATTTTCCCATGTGAAATGTCGTCTTATGGTAGTCCAATTTTACGCTTTCTTTAAAGGAGTATTTAATCAAACTTGAAACATTTTAACCAATTTTGACAGTATAATAGGATAATATTTAATTTACAATTTCCATATTTCTACGTGTAAATTCAGCAGCTTTTAAATTACTGCTCACCAAACGTTTTAGATCATCGACTCCTAAAAATAAGATAAACGTGTATAATCATTTCATGCAGTTGGCTCAAAACGTTTGTAAGCAAGTATATTAGGTTGATTAATGTGAAATGTCATCTTTGATGAATGATAAAATTACTTCCATTTAATCAAAATGCACTTTTATTTAATAAAAATAATATAGGCTTTTTTTACGGTTTTTCCTCCTATGTAACTTTTTACTTCATTAAAAAAAAGTCTTCGTCGTTTTCCTTAAAAAAAAATCATTCACATTCTTCGACTTCTTCACGATAAAATAATCTTCTATTGCGTATGTAAAGCTGAAACGGTTTAACTAAGTGACCATCAGTGGGAAAGACGTCTTGCGAATACGGTGGGTTGATAGAATTCTTTCTCTATTTAGTGTCAACTAAAATCAACTCTTCCATCTGCAGTGATACATCCCTAACAAACAGGAAAGCAAAAAAAATAATAAATATGTTGGAACTGTCTTCCCCGTAACTAAAAAGAAATGGCTCTTAAATAAAACCCCGAGAAGATTATTTAAATGGCAACAGACAAAGAACGACCATAATTTAACATCCAAATAATCAGAACAAAAATTGATGAAGGCACTGTTTTTCTACATCTTGGTCACAAGCTATCTTGCAAGAATGATTAAGAAGTTGCAGTAAAAAAACGAATAAGCCTTTGATAAGTTGCTTTCGGAAAATATCAAGCTTTACTGAAAACAAAAAAGCAATATATATAAAATCGAAGCAAAACATTCTTCAAAGTGTTTTATATGGCATAAGGAGTGTACATGGCATCAAAGAGTTTTCAGCTCATCTGAAACATTCCCAAACAATATGATGCACATCGTGACACTTCACAAACTGATAGACAAAGTGATTATAACCACTCTTAGAAATATAACCATTTTACATTCTTTGATGCAATCTGTAGAAATCCATTGAAACTATTTGGCCACATTAAAAGAGGTTCAGTGCAGGGGTCACTAAATTGTGTCTTGATGATGCCTGGAGTAGAGGGCAAATAAAAGTGGAGGAATAATATAATTATATGGTGACCAACTCATGTGAGCCAATCATTAAATTTGCAAAGAAAGAAGCCATGTAAGTTCGCAATTTTATGCAGACAGAAACTAATACATATATATATATATATATATATATATATATATATATATATATATATATATAAAGACATTTATGATATGTTTAACGTTATTTTTTTTTATAGATACAAGTATTTAAGTAAATGCTCTGTTTTATAATAAACAGTATTAAATAACATTACCGGCCTGAATGTCCGAGAAATTTTCATAGAAAATTTTCGTTCTGCGACAGGAATAGAACCTGTATCCTATACGGAACCGTTATTTCGCGTGACGTGTCTTAAACGTTCGGCCACAGAGAAGCGTCCGGTTAGCAAGGTCGATTTTACTATCTTTAAACTTAAATCTTCCATGAATCTCTTCTTTTCATATCTCCTCTTAGCGTATCAAATGTAAACAAATGACGTCATATATTTTGAATTGGACAACGTCATTTGTGTCTATAAAAAAAAAGAACGTGAAACATATCATATATGTCTTTAAATAAATTGTCGGACTCTGTCCAATTCAATATATATATATATATATATATATATATATATATATATAAGTTAAACCTAAAGAGCCAGACAAACCTACCACGGTTTCACCTAGGAGGATTTTAGTGATACTAAAAATGGACGTCATAACTGAAGTCAAAGAGATTATAAGCAAATAGAAACACCAATAAAATTATGTTCACATCTTTAAATATTCAGAGAAAATAACTGAATCTTTTCGACGTTGATCATAAGTCACACACACCATTTTTTCTCAGTAATCATTGTATCATGTCAGAAGAAACTTTTGTCAGGACGGTAGAACACAGGGAGAAGTAGATTCCAGCCTTTCAAGCAGATGGATTATTAGATTTTCGAACTGAACATATTTTCAGCAACTAAGACAATCATAACATCTCAATTATTGCGTAATAGCAATCTGAAGGCGCGAACAGTTTGAAATTTGCCCAGCTTAGGTATTGATTCAATGTATACCAAGTGGTTGGCGCGTGTGTACGGTCTTTTTTATTTAATATCAACATCTCTCTCTGTATCTCGCCCCCCTCTCTCTACACTCCCCTCACACACACACACACACACACACACATATATATATATATATATATATATATATATATATATATATATATATATATATATCCAGGGAGATCTATATGTCAACAGACAGAGCAAAATTATTATTGGTTAAAGAGTATCAAACACTTTAAAATCTCATAAGTAATAAGTTTTAGTTCATTATAGCTCTAAAAAACAGCAGCTGTCAACGTTCAAGACCTTCACAAATATTTGTTTGTAGGTCTTGAAGATTGAGAGTTGGTGTTTTTTTAGAACTCTCATGAAATTATAACCTATGGGATTTTAAGTGTTTGATATTCTTTAATCAATAATATATATATATATATATATATATATATATATATATATATATATATATATATATATATATATATATATATATAATAAAAAGACTTAAACACTAATATTCCATGGTCATAATTTATTCCATTGGAATCGTAAATACGATCCAATTCATCAGACCTACAAATTCAAAAAGAAAACAAAAAAAAAACATGTCTGGGAATAAAAAATAAAATTTAGTGAGAGTCTATGTATGAGAGTGTGGGGCGAATGCTAGAGTGAATGAAAGCCAAAAGGAGGGGTAACAGAATAGAGAAGAATAGGAAGGTCTAAAGATGAAGGGGGGATTAAAATTTAACAGAGAGAAGTTTTAAAAAGGGGGAGGCAAAGACGGTTTAAGTGAGAAAAATATGCATATTTTCAAAAGTCTGATACATTAAAGATATACCGGAAGAGTGTATCCATTTCTTGGTGACATACACACAAAATAGAAATAATCTAATCTAATCTAACAATAAATTTTTTTCCGCAATGCACAGATCACATCGATCACGGAAGTTATTGGGGTTTTAGCTCTTGATAGGTATCTCCATTCGAAAAGTGGGGTTAGTCCCTTATCCACCAGATTCCAGTAGTGTTTGAATAAGGAAGTTTGATATATATATATATATATATATATATATATATATATATATATATATATATATGTGTGTGTGTGTGTGTGTGTTATTAAAATTTAATTTTTCTAATGTGCCTACAAGTGTTTATTTTTCTGGACACAAAGTGTGTAAAAACTGTGCAAATTATCTATAATTCCGAGAGCTTTCGGATATACTTTTAGCCATTATCAAGGATGATTTTATTTTTACTTTTTAAGTGAATGTATGAGTTGTGTTGTGTATGCATCAAGGGTTATAGGTATGTTTTATTTTCCAATCATTGTCAGCACATTGTGGCCGTGTTCGTAGTTAATGTTATTGAGTATTTGCTTTTTCTTTTTTCTTATTAGGGCTTCCACTATTTTTTATCTTTTTTACATGTAGGTGAGCCTATTGTGCTTGTATTTTCTACTAGTATGTTTCGAATAAACTCTGGTAGGTTTTTGTGTGTGTTTAAATGAGTTCTAATGGAGCTGTGGTCGGATAGGTGTAAAATAAGTAACCTCATCTTAAAATATTACAAGGCACTTGCAAAATAAAAACTACAAAGAACCAAAATCATTTATGAGTTCAAATGTCCCTTAATGAAGTGTATTCCTGATCAAACCAAGCTCATAAATAACTACATCGGTCATACTACTATATGCCTATCCAGACGACTAATATAGTCGAAAGCGCTCGGATATGCAGAACATTTCGACAGCTTTTACACACTTTGTGTCCAGAAAGGAAAAAAAAAACTTGTACGAACAGAAGAAAACTTAAATATAAATCTTAATCGTAGTACCTTGTCAGATGTCTTTAATGAAACATGTATAAAAGAGGGATTGCTGCCCAAATACACAACACAGACACATACACATATATATGTGTATGTATGTGTATACAAACATGTTTCATTAAATATCGACATATCTATTTTTATAATAATCCTTCCTAGTTATCTAATTAGTTCCTTGATGTTAAGTTGAAATTCATAATGATTTAAATGTCCTTTGGGGGATTGTATCTTCGACAAAAATGTAAGTACATATGTTGGTTTGACAGCCACAATATTATGATTTCGTACACATAATTTATCGGATACAAGTCCTAGAGCACAACATTAAAAAAACACATTCCTCTCCACCTTCGTAATACAGAAAAAATACTTGTTGATAACATCATTTACCACACCAAAGAAATAATAAACAAAAACTTCAAATTGTCAAGGCCCTCTATATCAAAAGCAATCAAACAACACTTACCAAGTATCTGGGTAAGAAAAATTCCTGAATGAAGGCGTCGTAGCGTCTTCATTGAGGAATTTCATCTAACATCAAGAAACTGATTAGACAACTGGAAAGGATAAGTATAAAATAAGTAGACACAATACGTCTATATTATTCAATGAAACATGTTTAAATGGAAACATTCTGTCTAAATAAAAAAGAGTACAAGATGCAATTCACTCGACCAGAAATTTAGAAATGGCATGCTGTACTGCTTGGCATTACTGACGGAAGCTCCAATTACAACATACGAACATTTCAGATTATTTGGGTGTCCATCTGTGGGCAGTGGAGAAGAATCGGAAAGAGTTGGATGAGTATAATGGTGATTACGAAGGCGTTTGGAGTTATCACTGGTGATGGTGACGTTATGCCTCTATTCATCTTCCCACAGGGCCTCAAACCCAACACGGAAGCCTACATAAAGTGCCGTGAGGCGGTAGTGCTGCGCTTGGTCAAGAGGGTGACTGCTGGAAGACGATTTATCTTCCAACAGGACTCTGCACCATATCACACAAGCAGGAGGATCCAGTCATGGTTGTCAAATCACCCCTCACATCTAGCCACCAAACTCCCTAGACTGCAACCCCCTTCATTATTATGTGTGGGTCCCAATTGAGCGAGAGACCAACAAAACTCCTTGTAACACCAAAGATGAACTGTAGGCACGGATTATGGCAGCATTCACCAACCGAAACAAGAAGCCTCTTTACAAGAGTTGCAGGAGATTCCGAAGTTGTCTGGAGGCTGTAATTGAAGCCAATGGCGATTTTATTGAATCAATTTGCTCTTTAGTATTTCAATATATTTTTGTGTAATTTTGGTAAATATATCTGTTAAAATGAGATGTCAGTGTCATTTTATTTTTGCCTAATTTAGACGACAATTCATTCATCGTACACTGTATATATATCTATATCTATATCTATCTATCTATCTCTCTCTCTCTCTCTCTCTCTCTCTCTCTCTATATATATATATATATATATATATATATATATATATATATATAAACGATCATAGCTTCTTCTTGTGACATAGTCGTGGCACCATATAGCGTTAAATATGTTGTTCGAACTGCTGTTTGGCAACTACGGTCGTTCTACTGTACAGAGGCCGAATCAGATGTGGTTTTTTTAAAAGGATTTATATGATTTCATTAGGCTCAACAGCTGACTTCAGGTCAATACACCAAACTCACACTGTGTCTTACTGAAAATCAAATCACCCGTCATTAGGAGAAAGCTTTTTTTTTGTAATATTAATTAGCTCAGAGCCTGTGTTGGCTATTTTTATTGTCGCCGGTAGGGATGTTTTGGCGATTACTTTTCTGTATTATAGAGGGAGAAGTATGGGGAGCTGTAAGCATGGATGCTGAGAATACTATGGCCTGAACATATGAACAAAGAGTTTTATAAGTTTTAAGGAGAATAGGAACTAAAATGTCACTTATTCTCAAAATCAGAAAGTTATAGTTAAAATTTTTGCAACATCTAATGAGTAAAAAGGGCCCCTGTAATTTGACAGTCATAGGACATAATGGCTACAAGTGGGAATGGAGAGTGATATACTTTGTGTGAGTGGCTATCAGAACAGAAACAAAGACGTATAGGAAGGTCTAAAAGTTTGATTAGTAAAAGAAATGAGAGGAAGATATGGAGAGCCATGTTCGTCCATATCCTGAATTGAAACCGCAAATAAAAGAAATTTATGATCATTCTTAAAGCAGAATGATTCGATTTCAATGCGCTCCGTTTCTCAACCAATAGTAAAACACTGACACACAACTGCGACATATAACAGTCGCTGTTCAGTGATTGTAAACCCACACTGGGCTATGGGACAGATAAAGATGATGATGATGATGATGATGATGATGATGATGATGATGATGATTGCTTTCATTGATTCTTGTTTCTTGGGTTACACGTCCCATCCGACAACTCCGTTCATTTAGATTTAATATTTCCTAAAATGTTTTCTTTTTGTTTCCCTCTTATTTATTTCTCTGTGGATAATCGTAGATGACACACAGATGATTGCTTTATCACGTGAACAAATTAAGTATGGTGAAATTATAAAACTGGCTTTTAAAATAAAAGCAAAAAAACAAACAAACCTTTCTAATCGGTATTTTTAATTATTGTGCATAGTCGTATAGAAATATTGTAATATTTAATTCATGACCATAATTGTGAATATCCGATGGAATATTTTTGTCATAATTCCATCGCTTTTTATTGAAAAACTAAGAAGATCAATTATTTGATTTTAAATTAGTAAAATGTTGCCGTTATATTCTTCGATCAAAAGTGATGAGCTGTTTTTTATTATCTTCTTTTTTTTTGCATTTTTCAAAAATTATTTCTTTCTGTTTTATAGCATTTCTTTTTTTCCCTTTTATTTCTTCTCTCTCTCTCTCTCTCTCTCTCTCTCTCTCTGTGTCTTTCTCTCTTCTTTCTATTCTTGATTTCTTTTATTATTTTATTCATTTTTCTTTCTGGCATGTCTTCTATCGTTCCTTCAGATCATCAGTCCTCTTTTTTTATCCTTCGTTCACTTAGATTTTCTCTTTCTTTCTTTCTTTCTTTCTTTCTTTCTTTCTTTCTTTCTTTCTTTCTTTCTTAGTTCTTTCTTTCTTTCTTCTCCTTGTTTGATTTCGTTCTTTTTTCTTTCTCTTTCTCACTTTCTGTTTTGTTTATTTCTCCTTTCTATATTTTCCTCACCGTTTCTTTCTTTTTTCTTTCTTTCTTTCTTTCTTTCTTTCTTTCTTTCTTTCTTTCTTTTCTTCTCCTTTCTTTTTCTTGTTCTGTTTCTTTCTTTCTTTCTTTTTCACTTTTTTCTTTCTTTTGTCCTACTTTCTTGTTCTTGTTCGGTTTCTTTCTTTCTTTCTTTCTTTCTTTCTTTCTTTCTTTCTTTCTTTCTTTCTTTCTTTTGCTTGTTCGGTTTCTGTCTATCTTTCTTTGTTTCTTTCATTCTTTTTTCACTTTTTTCTTTCTTTTGTTCTCCTTTCTTTTTCTTGTTCGGTTTCTTTCTTTCTTTCTTTCTTTCTTTCTTTCTTTCTTTCTTTCTTCATCTATTCCCCACTTTGCTCTCTTGGTTCTTCTCTAAATATCTATCGAAGGGGAGGAATTACCCGAAGCTTAACAATTCGTCAGAATGCTATCAAAACTCCAGAACGATGCTTGTTCTCCCTTTCTTTATCTCCCCTCTCCCCCTCCCCTTTTCTTCCACACTTAACGGTCTTTTCGGCCGGAGGCGACACAATAACCCACTCAAAAGACCTAATCAACATCATTGATGTTTATCCAGCCGTTTGTTGGCCTTTTGGCACACAATTCGCATTTTTCTTTAACTCGTCCCCAATTCGATTTCTTTTCTTGGTAGGCCACTTGTTAAATAAGGTCATACGCACAGACACAAAGATAAAGACACCTACAGAAACACAAGCTATATGACACACATACACACACATACATACACACACGCACGCGCGCGCAATCTTCGCTGTTATCTTTTGTCTTGTATGCGTCTAAGATAAGAAAGTCTGTGCATATATATATATTTTATATATATATATATATATATATATATATATATATATATATATATATATATATATATATATATATATATATGTAGATGTAAATGATTCCTCGTATATATCGATTAGTAACCTGACCCAGTGCTCCGCTAATGTAGACTTATGCCACATTAATCCAAGTACATGGAAAGATCTGCACAAACCTTCTGTATAGACACACCTGTGTCAGCAAAATATTATTAGATTAATACATACACATAAATCATATTAAAATCCTGTTTTTTCTTTGTTATTTGCTTAGCACGTGCGTTACGCCATGCCATTGCCTCAGATAGATAATGAACCATTCCCTTCTGACTGCGAGGAAAGACGGAAGAAGACATATCAGAGGCGCTGGTTTGTTTTAGGGAGTTGAAAAACAATGAATAATAAGAGAGGAACACTTCGACGTGGTGTAAATATTAACAAGCTTGTCTCGCAAGTTCAGTTACGATTGAATAGTAACTTCGATCCCCACTAGGTTGCCCTATACTTTTGGCCTTGTCACACAGCTAAGTTACGCTTAGTAAATCACTATAATAAGAAGAAAGAAAGAAAGAAAGAGAGAAAGAAAGAGAGAAAGAGAGAAAGAAAGAAAGAGAGAAAGAAAGAAAGAAAGAAAAAGTGAAAGAAACAAATAAAGAAAGAGAGAAAGAAACAGGGAAAGAAAGAGGGAAAGAAAGAAATGGCAGATATAGGATTTGATAACGCTGTCATTCGTCTAACATCTGCTTCAATGAAAAAGAAATCTATCAATGTTTAATCTTTTTCATTTGTACCCTCTCACTTTTTGAATAATGACCTGCATTCCTACATGATTGTCATTTATTAAATTGGTCAAACTTAAATGTTTAACAAATCCCACCCTTTCACTGTTCAAACGGTTAGTCGTCTCTTCTACTCCAATAGCTTCATGTCTCGCACTTCTCGCCTGTGGAACTCCCTTTCTCTTACTTGCTTCAATATAACTATAATCTTCAATTATTTAAATGCAATGAGAATCGGCATCTCCAGATGCCTTGATCTATTCCCCACCCTTCTCTTCCTCCTTTCCTCTATCTCCCCTCTTTACTCTTGATCCCACTCCCTGTAACCCCTTGCGTGCTAGTGGCATTCCTGCCTTAAAAAAAGCAACAGGTGACTTCCCACGGGTATTTTATAGTCTTGAAACTGGCAAGAAACTCCCCTAATCATTCAATTAAGAATTAATATTGATCCGAAAACCATGAAATTTTCATGTCAAAAATAAAATGAATAAGAAATGGCGCAGCAGAGAATGCCCTTTACCTTGACGGCTAGCTAATTCCTTTCTCAGGTATACTTTGTTCAACAAACACAGAGTCCACATGCGGTTTATACTGCAGCTGTGCTAAGCGGTGCGTAATTACTCTTTTTGAGAGAGTGCGCGTTATCAACAGTCTGAATAAGGCCAGCACACTCCAACCCTCGGTCACGATGACTTGTGCCCTCGTTCAACCATCAACGTTTCGTCTATCCAATTTTACTCACAAGGCTTGGATTGCGTCCTTCAGACCGATAGCATCCACCTTCCTGACAAATCGACCATGGTGAGATTCGAACCCGGGTCTCATGGTCAGAAAGCGAACGTGCTAACCACTCGGCCATCCATGCTAGTATATATTATTACTGTTGATTGTAGTCGTCTACCTATCTACAGCTGAGGTAGAATTTTCTACTTTTTAGTTTGAATTATATTTTCCTCTTTCTTTCACACTAGAAAACACACTACCTTTACAATTACCATTTGCTATATTAATCACCGATATACTCTAATGGTTGTGTAATTCTCATTATTACTGCGATCCAGAGAAAATAATATCTAAAGCTAAAAGGTATGTTAATCTTAAAAGTTCCCGACATTATTTGATTAATGTGTGATCAATTATGTCAGTCATTTTGAAGGCGTAGAATGAAGTTGTCTGTTTTGATCTCACCGGCGAAGATTTTCTCATAGATTTTCTGATTTTTGGCACATAAAGCCCCCGGAAAGAATATCTCAATGCTATTTTTATATGAGTTGGGTTCCTCTCTTAACACTCAACATTCTGGAAGAGTTGAATCGATTCTTCGACTTTCACCTTGGCATGACGCCCACTTTCTTGTCTGTAAAGGAATGAATGGTGGCTTCATTGAAAATGGATTGGCATCAAGCAACTGGAGAGGCAGATAGGAAATCGTAACTTTACTTAACATGGTTGTCATTCTTACTCGTCTCAGGCGCTCTTACGTTTTTGCCAAACGTAAATAAGAAATTATTTTTATTGATATTTGGCAAGAGACAGCCAATAAAAGAATTGCTGAAGGCATTTACTGAGTTTCTTTTATTTTTCACTGGAATGGGAATTCGAAGACGATTTAGAGACAATCAGACGAATGGAAGGATTTCGTGAAAATCTTTAAAAGTATGTATTGGGCGTTGCTAGCAAACAGATATTTATATCGGCATCAGTGGACTAAGTCTGATTTTTCTTATTATAGCATTTTTATATTTATAGTTTTACCTTATCAAAATCCTATGTCCCAACGCCAGTCATCATATGATTATCATTACTGCGGTAGTAGAAAGAAAAAAGAATGGGCATGTGGGCAGCCTGACGTTCACTATCGCATAATTTCCCCTCTGTAAGTCAAATTTAGATGTACAGGAGGTTTAGTGGTTAGAGAACGAGAATTCGGCGAGCAGAGTTCCAATTCTGATCGAAATCGTTAAATTCGTAAAATACCATTAGGAAAAGCAGGAGCCGTTTTTACCCAATCCAGCTATGGGTTAAATAGCTCCTCTATCCGTAGTTGGCGACCAGTGTACGAGAAGAACAATTCTGAATTCAAAATCATGTAACCCTGGCGGAGGAGCGCATATGCTTGAACTCTAACTAATATCTACCCAGGACACTTACAGTTTAAACCACAGGGTGGTACCGTGGGTGTTGACGAAAGACAAATGGGCTTAAGTAGATAGGAATGCTCAGAAACGTCCATGCGAAATCACATTGATTCCCAACAAAAACGGTACTTATGATGATGTAGTCAAACTCGCCTTCCCCATAACTTTGAGAAAAGAGACGAATGTATATTTAAATATATATTGTAAGACAATATATCAGGTTTTTAGAATGGCAAAATATATTTTTCGACACAGATATGTACAACTGTGAAAGACAACCAGAATGGTAAAGAAAATAGACGAAAAGAGATAATAAAATGGAAATAAATTATGAACGTCGTCGTCGGACGGCGAAATAAAATGAATGGATATGAAGAGTGTCCAAAATTGAGTATTGATGTCTGCTCTCAGTTTTCATGCCCTCTGATAGAAAAGGCTAATAGAAAATGGTTCTCATTCCTTCTAGAAATTCCTGATATTAATGAATGCAGGTTTTCGCCTCGGTCATATAGATAGAAAGACGATTCGAAACCTACTGCGTGTCTCTGCGCGTGTGTGTACATAAGTAAAATGCAATCTTGATATATCTCACTCACTACAGCAGTAATCTGGAAAAAAAACATCCACGACTAAACTCAAAGAACATTGTACGTAATTTCTGTTTGATTTTTTGGGGTGAGGAATTATTACTTACATTAATGTAAATAATGTAAGCTATTCTTTTCACCTTTCCTTCTTTTAATCTTCCTTATGGTTACCCTATTTTTTTTATTCGTTAGCCATTTTTATATCTTTTGAGTTTTTCTCTTTTTCTGTTTTCGAGGCATTTCGTTTTATCTTCCTTTCGTCTTCACTTT
>OZ038512.1:79345505-79383005 GCA_964036315.1 Acanthosepion esculentum
CTTATTTGCTTCTATTTGTAGGTTTTCTTTCTTTCTTTCTTTCTTTTCCTTATTTGCTTTCTTTCTTTTCCTTATTTCGGAAAATTTCTCATTTGCTTCTATTTGCAGGTTTTCTTTGTTTGTTTTTTTTGTTTGTTTCTTTCTTTCTTTTCCTTATTTGCTTTCTTTCTTTTCCTTATTTCGGAAAATTTCTTATTTGCTTCTATTTGTAGATTTTCTTTCTTCCTTTCTTTCTTTCTTTCTTTCGTTTGCTTCTATTTTAACTGCCTTCGCCTTCGCCCTTATTAACAGATTGTTTACGATAAATCTTTCTCGTTTTATAGTCGCCGCAATATATCTCGTACTTTTGACTTATTTTCATTTATACATACCAATAAATATTTCCTTGGTAACAAAGATACTATACTTTTTATATTGATATTCATACTAAAAAACATTTTAAAAAGCCGAATGCTGCATTGAAACACTAAATTCGGACATTGGTCTTAACGTAAATGATACTTTTTCACATTAACAGCGACTTACGGCCATATCACGTTGAAACACCGGTTCACGTGCGATCACCGAAGTTAAGCAACGTCCAAACTGGTCCGTACCTAGATGAGTGACCGCTTCGGAATACTAGGTGCTGTAAGCTTGGATGTGCCGGTGGTGCAATGGATAACGCATCAGAATTCGAAACACGGAGATTCGAGTTCCTATTCCAGATGGGTCTGTTATTTTCACTTAAGAGCAAATACCATTGGTAAAGGTATTAATCCATCTCTTCTCCCCAAGCTGTCGGTTAATTAGTATAAACATTATTATCTTCAAAAGATTCTTACAATCTAAAAAAAATCTGGCTTTAAATAACCTGCAAAAAGGTTGATAACCTCTAAAAATCGAATCATTTTTCACATCAAATTACTTATGGAAGTTTAGGGTTCTTTTGTTTTTTTAGGAATGATTTCTCGCCACGATTTTACAAATGTTTACTGCATGAAAATACTTTTATTGGATCATTAAATCATGTTTGCTTCTCTTTTTTTTTTATCAGGAAACTTTTCTTTTGTTTTGCCAATAAAGTGACCAAAGAAAATGGCTGTCAGAAAAGTATCAGTGATCTGAGCGTTTCTCCATGCAACGCTTAAAAAGCTTTCTATTTGTCGGGAACCTTAAGAAAAAGCCGAAACTTTTGAGATAAAAAATATCTCTTTGATATTCAAGGAATCTGGGAATAACCATCGAAGAATAATTCCAATAAATTGACGTCGATGCCATATTGGCTATCGAGTTAGCTAAACATTTTACTGTTTGTCTTGGTCATGGGTTCAACCTTTCTATCCGGTAGTGAAAAAAATGTATAACAACTAGAATCACAGGAAGAAAATAATACAATATTTAAGATATATCTCATATTAGACGATATTTAAGATATATCTCATATTAGACAATATTTAAGATATATCTCATATTATACAATATTTAAGATATATCTCATATTAAACAATATTTAACATATATCTCATGTTAGACAATATTTAACATATATCTCATATTATACAATATTTAACATATATCTCATATTAGACAAAAACAAAGGAAAACTGAAAATGGTCAGAAGGTACTTGGCCAAAACATTATATCTCTACAATCAATCCTGTTCAAGCATCTCGTCTCCAGTCACTTTCTAACGGACGTGACGTGGCTTTCCTCTGTCTGTTCTAAAAATATTTTCATGATAACTGCTTAGACGTGTTTTTCTCTGGTGCCCTGACTACTTGAATTTAAGCTTACTGCTAGATTAGCAACTAGATTTCGCCTTTTTACTATTGAACTAGCTAGATGCAACCGTCATTTCTACTCTAACAGTTTTTTCGCGCACTTCCCACCTGTGGAACTCCTTTCTTATTTCTTGCTTCTCTGATAACAACAATGTAAAATATGGTTAAATGCAACGTCAGTCGCCATCTTTTGCTTCTTTGAATCCTTTTTGCCCCTTTTCTTACTCCTCCCCATTTTCAAACTTCTTATTCTCTTTGACTTTAACTGCCTGTAAATTCCGGCGTTCTATTTACACTTTCACCTTGCTTGGGGTGAAACTGATTAATAATAATAATAATAATAATAATAATAATAATAATAATAATAACATCTGTAACAACCAAGGTGAGAAGAAGAATTCGAATATATTTAAGTATCGTGGCAGTTAATCTCAAAGATCAAATACAAAAGGATTAATGAAAAGCGATTAAAGCTCTAAACGTTATTAACAAACAAATCCGTAAATAATCCTTTTAGATGGAGCTTTGATGTTACAAGGCAGTGATGATAGGTTTTTGGTTCAGCCAAAAAGAGATTTAAAAAATTCTGATTTTTGGCAGAATCTGACATTATGGTTGAATTATTATCACGAGAAATCTCATTTTTATTTGTTTTATTACTGAACTGACTCAAGTTTGTGCAATAGTTTACATTACCGTAAAGTGGTAAAATCGAAAAGTAAATAAATTAACAAAAAACAGAAACAGTTTAAGCGGTTTGTCGTTGCTTACTCATCAGACCGCAGTCGAAAAATGTACACGCTGATTTAAATAAGCAACATCAGAAGTTGTTGAGCATCTCTTAATTAACTATCAATGTACCAGGTTTTATAACCAAGAGATGTTCTCAGTACTAAACCAGACTAATTCTGGTTTTTATTTTAAAGTGATTACAGGCAAATCCAAACTATGGAACATATTGAAGATTCATGCACACTTAACAACCTTGCAACCATAACCCCCCAGGCAAGTCTCTGTGTGTAACACTAGATGGGTGTAGAGTAGCGACTCGATAAGAAGAAGAATTTAAAGTTTTAGTGTAAATTTATTTTAAGTCCTTCCAGCCATCCCTTTGCAAGCAGAAGCGGTGGCCTTTAGGCTGAAAAATAATTAGCCTTTGATGTTTATATATTTATTATATACTCACTGTTCAGATCTCTCTCTCTCTCTCTCTCTCTTCTTCTCTCTCGATTGAGCTCCGATAAGAGAGAAAAAATAAACCGGTTAAGCAGTTCTTGTTTTTCTATTTAGTTAATTTGTTTAATTTTCGATATTACCACTTTACATTAATGTGAACTTTTTGCTATTCTTTCCCCTTGTTTTAATGTCAGTTTTAATCTTAATTATTGCAGTTATAATTCTTTGACTCTCGAATTATGTTTGATGACTCAACAATATATATATATATATATATTTTTAAGCGTATCACCCCAAGCAAGGCTGGAGGTCACTATCACGCAAGGGGTTATAGAAGGGTTGGAGGAAGAGCAGATAGGAGTGGTAAAGGAGAGGATGTGGAGAAAGAGAAAGACAGTGGGTCGATCAAGGCAAGGGGGTTACAGAAGATTTGGAGCGAGAGCAGATAGAAATGAAAGGTGAAAGGATGTGGAGAAGGGAAGTGGATAGATCAAGGCAACTGGAAATATCGATTGACGCTACACTTAAACCGTTGGAGATTGCATTTGTCAGGGAAACAGTAATAGGGAAGGGAGTTCCATAGGCGAGATGTGCGAGGCATGAAGCTATTAGAGTAGAAGATACGTCTACATCTAACAGTTTCAACGGTGTAGGGGTGGGAACGGGATGCCAGCCTCGTAGGACGTTTAAATTCACGAGGCCTAGGGACAAGCGAAAGCAGCTCCTCGGAGCAATTACCGTGAAAGTATTTGTAAAAAAGGCAGAGCGAGGCAACATCGCGTCTGTGAGAGAGCGACTGCAGACGAGATGACAGATCAGGGCCAATCACATTGCATATCCGTCTCTGGATCTTATCAAGAACCCTGAGGCAAACAGCAGAGGTTCCAGACCATATATGGCAGCAATACTCCATGCAAGGGCAAATGGTCGATTTATAGACTTGGAGGATCGATTCTGGGGAGAACAATTTCCTGGCTCGGCACAGGGAACAAACTTTCCTTGCGGTGGATGAAGCAATTGACTCGATGTATTCGTTCCATCTCAGATCAGCGGACGGACAGCGTGAGACCGAGCAGCCGCAGAGAGGAGCTAACCATGTAACTATCAATTAATTCGTTATTAAGACACAGAAGATTCATGAAACTTTTGAATCAAAAGAAACAAGATAAAAAAAATAATCATCAGTAGACCCAGTCATACATTTTTCAGTCATTATTTTGAAGTCGTTTCTTCATGAATCTATTTGACAATTTCTTTTTCCATTCAATAAATATTTACCACCGAGTAGATCTGCCTCTCAATTGCGCATTGCTGAGCGCAAAAAAAAACCTGGCAGATCATTGCTAATGAGGACTTCTCTTGTTTTTTTCAAAACATGGCTTGAAGCCCAAATTGTCGACGTCCATCAAATAAAAAGTGTTTTCAACGAAAGTATAACGTTCGTTTGTCTATAGATAAACTCGAACACGCGCATGAATATCGAAACGCTGGATGATGGTTCAGTCAGGGCAAAAAAGAAATTAACGGTGAAAAAAAAATGAAGACAGTGAAAAAATATTAATCAAGTATTTAAAAAGGATCTTACATGAATACACGAATTTTAGTCAGTGAGGCATAGATCGTGACGCGACTAAATGGTCGGTATCTCACCGGCTATTGGGATGTGATCGTTTCTTCATTGATAAGATCATATAACCGGCGACTAGAATTGTAACACCGAAATCTGGAAGCACATTGTTATAGCGAAAGGTGCCTTTCAAAAGCTTAACAAAGTATTAAGAAACAGGAAAATGTTGTTAGAAACAAACCAATAAAAAAAAGTTCCTCGTCTGTTATGTAATAGCAAAGGAGGGGAAAAACCTTACATTCAAAAGATAAGGAATTTTTAAGCCGCCAGAGTCGTCGACATCTTGAAGGGACACGACACACACAAAAAGATCCCATATGAAATAGATCCGATTACTTATTTATGGCATTGCGATGACTTGTATAATTCGCCGGAATTAGGGCATATCACGTTGAAACACCAGCTCCCGTACGATCAACCAGTTAAGCAACATCGATCCTGGTCTCTACGTAAATGGTGACCGTTTGGGAATAACAAGTGCTGTAAGTTTGTATGTTCGGGAGGTATAATGGATAATGGCTCGGAATTGTTAATCGGAGAGCTGAGATTGGGTTCGTTATATTCATTTAAGCGCAAAATAATATTGGGAAAGGTATGAGTTCACCACTTTGCCCCAGCTATGGGTTTATTAGTAAGACTTGTATCACTAAATCTTTTAAAAAAGAAAATTATTACAATCTAAAAATATTTTCTGTCTTAAATAACCTACAAAGAGTTTCTGTCTATATCTCTGAGATAAGGTATGATTACTTGCATTATTTACATTATTCGCACTGTTAACCTCATCTTCATTGCCATATTCGTAACGTTTCGGCCGTTGTACGCTCCGGCCTTTATGTCTATGTCTCTCTATATCTCTGTCTATATCTCTGAGATGAGGTATTATGATTGCTTGCATTATTTACATTATTCGGACTGTTAACCTCATCTTGATTGTCATATTCACAACGTTTCGGCCGTTGTACTCTCCGGCCTTTATGTCAATGTCTCTCTATATATCTGGCTATATCTCTGATATGAGGTATTATGATTACTTGCATTATTTACATTATTCGGACTGTTATCCTCATCTTCATTGCCATATTCAAAACATTTCGGCCGTTGTACGCTCCGGCCTTTATGTCTATGTCTCTCTGTATATCTGTCTATATCTCTGAGATGAGGTATTATGATTACTTGCATTATTTACATTATTCCGACTGTTATCCTAATCTTCATTGCTATATTCACAACGTTTCGGCCGTTGTACGCTCCGGCCTTTATGTCTATGTCTCTCTATATATCTGTCTATATCTCTGAGATGAGGTATTATGATTACTTGCATTATTTACATTATTCCGACTGTTATCCTAATCTTCATTGCTATATTCAAAACATTTCGGCCGTTGTACGCTCCGGCCTTTATGTCTATGTCTCTCTATATATCTGTCTATATCTCTGAGATGAGGTATTATGATTACTTGCATTATTTACATTATTCCGACTGTTATCCTAATCTTCATTGCTATATTCACAACGTTTCGGCCGTTGTACGCTCCGGCCTTTATGTCTATGTCTCTCTGTATCCCTGTCTATATCTCTGAGATGAGGTATTGTTATGACTTGCATTATTTACATTATTTGGATTGTTATCCTCATTTTCATTGTCGTATTCACAACGTTTCGGCCGTTGTACGCTCCGGAAGAGGCACGTGGAACTAGAACAATCTACCCCGGTGAACGAAATAAAGAGTTCGGCTCGAAATTCCAATCACATGAAGAAGGCCGGAGCGTAAAACAGCCAAAATGTTGTGAATATGGCAATGAAGATGAGGATAACAGCTCGAATAATGTAAATATTGCTACAAAGAGTTGATAAGCCGTAGGAAACGAATCAACCAACGAACCAGTTAACCGTGTATACGGGAGCTCTGTCTTGAGCGAAGACATTGTGACTTCCAAATATGGCTGACAACCAGAGCAACTTATATCTATCTAGATTTGCTGGTAAACTCAGTTATTCACTTTTAATACTTCAATGAACACTAATGTCGATTATACAGGGTGTCCATAAAGTTCGTGTGCACTTTAAAAAAATTATAACTTTATTTGTATTTGCGATAGAAATAATCTGTAAAAAATGTTATAAAGTTTAATGTACCTAGTTTTAAGTATAGCTAAAATAACTAATGTGATTTCAGGCATTACTGTAAATCAGTCGGCAAATGTTTTCCGTGAACTGCAAAATCGTATTACCCTTTGTATTGCTAATGATGGAGGACATGTGGAAACATAAATAAAATTTCAATAAAACCTTAAAAAATATAGATTTACTTCTTTCTAATCCTTTTTACAAATTATATATATATACAGGGTGTCCATAAAGTTCGTGTGCTCTTTAAAAAATTTAATAACTTTATTTGTATTTGCGATAGAAATAATCTGTAAAAATGTTATAAAGTTTAATGTACCTAGTTTCACGTATAGCTAAAATAACTAATGTGATTTCAGGCATTACTGTAAATCAGTTGGCAAATGTTTTCCGTGAAATGCAAAATCGTATTACCCTTTGTATTGCTAATGATGGAGGACATGTGAAAACTTAAATAAAATTTCAATAAAACCTTAAAAAACATAGATTTACTTCTTTCTAATCCTTTTTACAAATTATTTCTATCGCAAATACAAATAAAGTTGTAAATTTTTTAAAGTGCACACGAACTTTATGGACACCCTGTATATATATATATATATATATATATATATATATATATATATATATATATATATATATATATATATATATATATAATGAGAGAGAGAGAGAGCACATAATCTGTATAATTAATAGTAGTTTCTTCCTCTTTTCTACTGCAAATATATATTTAAAATACTGCATTCGTTACGACTGATAAATGGAAAACGATTTTCAACGTTTTCTATTCGAAATTAATGTCTCCAATTTTATTATATATTCGCCCATGGTTAGGATCGTCATCGACGAAGAGAGGAGAAGATTCACCCAGATCTGTCTGTGTCTGAATCGCATTGACGGCATATTTTTCCGGCCCGATGCTCGCTGGTAACTGTCCAGCCTGTCGAGGGTTCGATAGTTTCTAGTTCATTATAAATCATTTGGCGCCATGCAGGGCGGTCCGCATCCAGCTGTTGCTTACATAGTCGTAGCAACGTTTTCAGATTTCTCTTGGTGCAGTCTTTATAGTCACAGAAGGACCTGGGCTCGTCCTTCTCCTCGTTGTCTCCGATACATTATACTGTCAAACTGTAGGCGCACACCAACAACAACAAACCTTGACTTCAATGGAAAGCGGAAGCAGTACAATGAGGATATTAGTCAAATAACCCGCTGTAACATCCACAAACTGTACTAAGTATCGCGAACCGTCAGTTGTCTGAACTTTCTTTATTTTTCATAGTACAACTAGCAATATGGCAAAATGGCATCTGACATAAAATTGTAGAGGGATCATTAGCGTGCCACTGAATTACACCGCGTGTAAAATAAAATATGCAAAAATTGGGAATCATCGTCACATGTTGAATGCTTATCGAGACTAAACAATCAACGTGAGCAGAATTCGAATATGGAAAATACGTTTTGGCGATGTGTGAAAACCCACTGGGGCGGCCTCGTATATCTGTCAACCCCCGAATTGTTATGCTCTTGGCTAATGCAGATGACTTCGCTCTATTCAACGTAAATATTCTACTTTTAAAATCTGTTGTATTTACTGAAGATATAAATGGAAAGACTTTACATTTTGGGGAACCAAATATCGTGACCAGAGACATAATGACGTAAGACGGAATGGATAATTTTTCAATTCTAAAGTTTCCAGCGCTATCTATTAGGCAAATCCGAGAAGGCTATTTGAATCATTATTTGTTTACGATCCTTACAAAATTTCTGACGTAAAAAAAATAATATTAACGACAAATGAACTAAAAGATATCAGTCAACAGTGAAATAATTATCTTTTTCTTTTTGTCTAACATAGAAAAAAGGTATCTTTGAAGAAAACAGTCAATGGCGGTGAAGAATAAGATTTATTTTGGTAATCCAAAACGAAGACAATCCTACCTCACTACAAAAGACTCTTCAACATTTCACCTCCAATGCTGAAACGGAATCTATTTTTTCTTCTCTGCGCTTGGTGGAAATTAAAGAGAATTTTGTTTTTATTACGAATTGATAGTTGCTGTTATTGGTTGAAAGTACAGTAAGTAATAATAAACTGAAAGAGAAGATGATCAATGATTTTACGGCATAATACTTCCTGCCCTTGTGTTGCAAAGGTGACGCAGCGAACACTGATGGTGCTGGTATAGGAAATTATTTCACGTCCAGCTCATTCGGAAGGCCTGTTACCATCAGATTGTCATCTATGCAACCCTTTCGTCTGTTCAGAAATTTAAATAAATGTAAGATATCTAAAACGTCTCCGAAAAAGTAGATAAATCACAACGGGTATCGTTCTTTTTTTTTAAAATAAAATACACAGTTTAGCTGAGAGATGGATCAGGAAACCAAGAAAATGCTTTGCGCAATAAACATTTATCTGAATGAGATATTTTGTCAAATAATTTGGGAGTCTTAATATTATTAAATGATTCAAGAGTGTATTCCAATTTACAAAACGCTAATAATTTGCTCCACAGAAAGGATAGAAAATTAAGCATATTAATGTATGTTAATGTATGTTAATGTATGTTAATGAATGTTAATGACTACTATACGTTATATTTTCTCACTGCTATATTCTGAGCCGTGTGGTGTATCGTTTTATGAAGGAAATGCCTTAGTGAGTCATTGCTGTTTTCTCTTTCAGTGAGTCGGCCAAGCAAACCAATTACTGTAACGTTGTTCGATAACACGAAACACTATTCGACTCAATGAGTTCACACGATTGGCCAATGTATTCGTGTTGTGTGACTGAAAATTAATTTTGTATGGAGAATCACTGAAAAGGAACAGAAGAAGAAGTAGTAAGACGTTTCGACATTACAGAAAACGAGCACTGAACTGTTACGTGATGTTCTCCTATATGGCAGTGAATGCTGGATAAATTCCCCAAAGATGAAGAAGAGACTTAAAGCAAGAGAAATGTGATTCTACAGAAGGATGCTGAGGATACCATGAACCGAACATCTGATCAATGACGAAGTTTTTGAGAAAATAGAAACAAAAAGGAAGGACATTTCTAGGACACATAATGTGGAAAGAAGGCTTGGAAAATTTGAAACTCACAGGTCAGATTGAAGACAAGTGGGACAGAGGAAAACAACGCATAACCTACCGAGCGAGCTTGAGTGAATGGGTGGCAGAAGAAGGCTTAAGAGAAATAACAAAAAGACAGAATTTAGTAAGAGATAAAAAGGACAGGAAATTATGGAAAGCCATGATCGCCTACGTCTTGGGGAGACACGGAACATAAAGAAGAAGAAGAAGAAGAAGAAGAAGAAGAAGAAGAAGAAGAAGAAGAAGAAGAAGAAGAAGAAGAAGAAGAAGAAGAAGCCGTCGCCGCCGAACAAAATAAGGAGGAGAAAGTTTAACAAATTTCTGAAATATTTTTTGTTCATAGATATAGTAAAATACGTTATTCGGTTTGTTTTGATAATAATGAATTTATTTATCTTTATTGAGAAGAAAGAAAACATATTGAATCGTCAAAAACCGAATAGAATGCTTTTGTACGCTTTATTTTGCTTTGTTGATTTTCAAATGCAAAATAAATTTGAATAATCTAACAAATAAAGTTGGTACGAGTGACCAGGATCGAACACGCATGTTTCAGGAAACCCAGATCAAAATCAGCTCCCCAGACCAATTTGTTACAGTGCTCGACATCAGTGACGACAATATTTGCATTTATATCTGAAGGAAGCACAACTACCACAACCACAGAAACGACAGTGAAGTGCATTAAAGGGGGGGGGCAGTGCGTGCAACTGGCTCTTGTATTAGCATGCTGAGACTCTTAGATCCCAATCTCAATTGTTCTTTAATGTTTCCGGGTATGAACTGCCCTTAGAAGACCCACTTCCTGTCCTCATTATTGTAATGGCTGCCGAATGTAAATAAATGTATATTTAACCGCACCTACGTTATAAAGCCGAGCCAACCCGAGGTCCGTTTTATCATAACAGCCCCTCTCCTTTGCATAGAATTTGTCTGTTCGCCCACTTGAATGGTCATGACACAAGGTTGGATTTTAAAGTAAGAACCCCACATATCTATGGGACTAAGGGTGAACGTTGCTCAATCTCAATTTTGTATTTCCCTATTTGGACTCCGCACGCATTATCTGTATTATTTCAAGATTTAATAAAATGAGAGAGGGTGATGCTTGGGGCTTTCACATTCCTTTGGACGTTACCTCTTAGTTTCTGTATTTATGGAAGAGAATAAAACTCTTAGTTTTTAAAGAAATGTGTTCAACAATTTTAAGATAGAATCAAATGTCACTCGGGAGAAAAATAAAATATTCCACGGAATGAAGTTAAAATTTCGAAACACGTTAATGTTTCATTTTAGTACAAAAAATCAATAAAACAAATGCAGAAAAAGTGAATGTTTTAAATTCCAAATAAATATTTTCATTTTAATTTTTAGTGTCTCCCTTTTAAAAATAATTGATTTCTCGATTGAATCTGCCAAATACGAGAAGGGAACATTTTTTACTATTCAGTTTTACATTACTACTTGGAAATATAAAACTCTTATCTCACTTAGCAAAGAAATCCGACATTTTTAAGTATTAAAAGCTTCATTGAATACCAAATAATCTGTTAGTTTTTTTACAAGAAGTAATATTCGAAGTCTTATTGACTGCACTGCGTATTGATGTTGTTGATAGATGGAACCGCCAGAGCATCTTATTTCATTCCCTATAATGATTAGTGATGCGACTGAAGCGTATTTGCCTCTGGTGTTAATGGTCGGTGTTCGAGCTGATGTAAAAGCCTCATTCTAGATTGCAACTTTGCAAACCAAGTTCAAAATATTCAGTTTTAATCTGAGGCCAAACGATTCGTTCGACGCCAGGAAAAATTCGCGAAAAGATTTAACAGACGTTCCTTACTTCTTTTTTTTCGTTTTAATAAGAAACTAACAAATAAACACGAATTCACGATTAGGGTCATAGGGAGGAAGCTGCAGTTTGTTAAAAAATGATAACACGATGTAAACACGTAAAGGATTTAACAGTTTACACTTGTCTGGAAAACAAATTTTAGCAATTAAAGTCTTCTATACCAGAAGTTTTGATGTGCGTCGTGGTGCGATGGATATCGACTCGGAGAACAGAGTTGGAATTCCAGTCGAGATCGTTAGATTCACTTAAGCACAAATATCCATCTCTTCTACCCCCAGCTATAGGTTAAATAGCAGGACAAACTGGGTTAGCAGTCTAACGCAGAAAGAAATGGCAAACCTACTGCAGTAAAAAAAATATGCCGGGTCAGTCATGTATCGAAAGAAACAAGCGTTTATCACGTATGGCACTTAACTGACTGATACCATAGTTACGTAGATAGTAGTGTGGTGGATATATATGTGGGTAGATGAACAATCAGGTGTAAGAAAGGACTTTAATATTCGTACATATAATCCGTTTTCTCATAAATATCTACAACGAGATGGAACTAAAAATGTTTGTGTGATTAAGAGATTTCGTTCACAGCCCAGGACAGCAAACGGGCCAACTAGACTTTTATTTATTTCATTTCACCCCCAGCAAGGCAATGAAAACGATATACTTAACCAGGATAATTTCAATATGTTTCTATATCTCTGAAATGAGGTATTATGATTACTTGCATTATTTACATTATTCGGATTGTCATCTCCATCTCCACTGCCATAATCACAACGTTTCGGCCATTGTACGCTCCGGCCTTCTTCAGGTGATTGGAATTTCGAACAAACCTTTTATTTTGTCTACCGGGGTGGATTGTTCTAGTTTCACGTGCCATGTCTCTTCCGTGTGTTTCAGCTATGAAGACGTTGTTTAGACACAGTGACTAGACCCAAAGTATTATCTGGTCACATAACTCCCCAGATTGAAACTTATTTGATAGCTATGTGGTGGGCGCAGTTGAGCGAGAGACCAATAAAAAACCTTTTAACAACAAAGATGAACTGAAGGCAAGGATTATGGCAGCATTAATCAACTTAGACAAGGAAACTTCCAGAAGAGATGCAGTAGATTGTGAAGTTGTCTGGAGGCCGTGGCGGAAGCCAATGACGATTTTATGGAATAAATTTAATCTTTATTATTTCTTTACTAGTTTTGTTTAATTTTGATAAATATATCTGTTAAAGTGAGATGCCAATGTTATTTTCATTATAAAGTAATTTAGACGACAATTTATCCAGCGCATTCTCTCTCTCACTCTCTCTCTATCTCTCTCTCTCACTCTCTCTCTCTCTCTCTCTCTCTATATATATATATATATTACATGAATCATTCATACAAAAAACAGATTAGTAAAGCTTCTTGTATGAATGATTCATGTAATATAAATTGAACTGCACCACACACACACACACACACACACACACACACACACACACACACACATATATATATATATATATATATATATATATATATATATATATATATGCGCGTGTGCGTATGCGCGGTATTTATTGGAAAGTGCTCAATATCTGTGACAGAGCAAATATATGCGGTTGCATGGATAGTAGTTTGTAACCCCGGGTTTCACGCTTTCTCGAACTTCAGGCAAACTGGTTTATTTTTTTCAAAAATGGATCTATTTATGTGTTATTTGTGTCTAACTATTTGTATGTGGTGGAAGTGGATATTTGTTTCTTCTGTGTTTGTTTGGGATGACACACATATACATTGACACACATGCATACATGCGTATGCATGTTAGTTCGTACATACACACCCATATTCATAATTTGGGGCTAGGCGTAGTTACACATTAATACGTACAAGTACACATATTTATGCAATTTTCATTCTGTCTATTTCGGTGTCAAGATTGTAGCGATTCAAAATGTAGCAATGGACTCTTAGTAATGGGGTTAGGTGAGGAAGGCTTTGATCAAACAAACCATAAATAGAGCCATTTAAAAAAAACCCAGCGAAGGCATGAAACCCGGGTATAGAAACTGTTATGCATATAACCTCGAGTCCATTACTATTAGCGCGGCCATATATAAAAAACATATCTGCCTGCTCACGATATCAATATCCTAGTGTTGTTAAACGAGACACTTCTCAGTTAACTTACTACTACACACGTTAAACGTTGAAGACAGACTAACCAAAAATATACACGAATGACAAACGTAACTTAATCTTCATGGCTACACAGCGTCATCTACCGTAAACTTTCTTTAAACTTAACTTAAAAACCAAAGATTTGTGAAATTATTTTTATATGAACTTTAGTCCTTATTTTGTTATGGGAAAACCGATCTTCAAGTTTGTAAAAGTATATATATATATATATATATATATATATATATATATATGAATAAAAGGAAGACTTGTCTTAGCCAACGCGTTTTGTTCACTGAGGGGGACATTATGAAGGCACATTTGTCAGAGGAGGAAACACGTCGGCTAAGACAAGTTTTCATTTTGTCTTTATTCAAACTTTCCTTTTACAGATATATATGTCAACTTTTATATTTACATACGCTCTCCCCCTGATATTGAGTACTAACCAATAAATATAGAATATTTTAAAACTATATTTTCTCTCTCTCTCTCTCTCTCTCTCTCTCTTTATATGTGTGTGTGAGTGTATTTGTTTGTGTATGTGTGTTTATATTTGTATGCATGTGTTTTTGCATGTTTGTTCTACAGGATTTATCTGTTAAATTATGCATGAAAAATTAATTTCGGTTGAGCTCTGTGGGTGTGAAGCGTGCGTTTGTAAACAGTAACTATTAAAGCTAATATAGCATGACTCTTCGGCAGAATTGAGTTACTGTCAGTCACTGTGTGTTTATCTAAATCTAAAAATAAACACGCTAAAATTCACCTTCGTCCCTGCCGTGCGCCGACTGACGCCAATTCAGTGATGAGCTGCGAAACAGTCTGTCTGTGGATGACAAATATATATATATATATATATATATATATATATATATATATATATATATATATATATATATATATTTATGTGTGTGTGTGTGTGTGTGTGTGAGGTGGATTTATTTTTTGTACCGAAATCTTTTAAATTATCGATGCTTTCCTTGTGGATTTAGATGTTTTTGGTTTGTATATGTAAATAACTGCTGAAGAAAATTTGCATAAAGAAAATAAATCTTTCAATAAAAGAAACGGTGGGTGGCAAAATTGATTTGATAATCGGTGGTTAATCTATGAACCCAATTGAACAAAAACAGCAATGATGTTGTTGTTCATTTTCTATGATTTAATTTTTTTTGAAAATTCACTGAAATTTTAGAAAGGAGAAAGTTTGATTTGTTTTTCGATTCTAACTCCGCATTAAAATGGCCTACAATTGAAAAGTGACTCTCGAGCTTAAGAGGAAGGCGAATTGGATTTTCAATTTTAAGTTTTTCTTCGCCCGGCACCTGAACTCCATTTAAATCGAACAAGGAAGAGTGGCTTGCTGTTCCATGAAATGTTGACACCTTAAAGCGAATAAGATAATAATTAAAAAAAAGAAATGTATGATGCTGAGTTCAAGATATTAAAAATCAACTGTAAAGCTGGTTGGTTCCCTGTGCCGAGCGAGGAAATTCTTCTCCCCTGAATCGATCCTCCAAGTCTATAAGTCTACCATTCGCCCTTGCATGGAGTATTGCTGCCATTTATGGTCTGGGGCCCCTGCGTGTTGCCTCAGGGTTCTTGATAAGATCCAGAGACGGATATGCAATGTGATTGGCCCTGATCTGTCATCTCGTCTGCAGTCGCTCTCTCACAGACGCGATGTTGCATCGCTCCTCCTTTTCTACAAGTACTTCCACGGTAATTGCTCCGAGGAGTTGCTTTCGCTTGTCCCTAAGCCTCGTGAATTTAAGCGTCCTACGAGGCTGGCATCCCGTTCCCACCGCTTCACAGTTGAAACTGTTAGATGTAGACGTCTTTTCTACTCCAATAGCTTCATGTCTCGTACATCTCGCCTATGGAACTCCCTTCCCTATTACTGTTTCCCTGACAAATACAATCTCCAACGGTTTAAGTGTAGCGTCAATCGTCATCTCCAATTGCCTTGATCTATCCACTTCCCTTCTCCACTTCCTTTCATCTTTCATTACTGTCTGCTCTCGCTCTATATCTTCTGTAACCCCCCTCCCTTGATCGACCCTCCGTCATTCTTTTTCTCCACATCCCTTCCTTTACCACTCCTATCTGCTCTTCCTCCAAACCTTGTGTAACCCCATGCGTGATAGTGGCCACCAGCCTTGCTTGGGGTGATACGCTTAAAAAAAAAAAAAAAAAAGAAGAAGAAAAGAAGAAGAAAAAGGAGAAGAGAATAAGTTGATGAAGAAGAAAAGAGAAAAAGGTTGATTTGTTTTTTGGCTTATCAACCTTTTGCAGGTTATTTAAAGGCAGAAATATTTTTTTGGCGATAATAATGATTGAATGATACAAGTTTTACTAATTAACCCATGGCTGCTAGCAGAAAAAACGGATCCATAACTTTTCCAGTGGTATTTGCACGTAAGAAAATGTAACGAACCTTCCTGGAATTAGAACTCGGCTGTCCGTTTTTCAATTCCGTTATCCATTACACCAACCGCACATCCAAGTTTACAGCACCTAATATTCCCAAGCGGTCACCCATCTAGGTATTGACCAATCTCGGTGGTACTTAACTTCGGTGATCTTATGAGAACCAATATTTCAATGTGAATCAATGTATTAAAAAAGATTTTTGAGAAGTCAACGCGCACAAGAAAACCAAAGCAATATTTAAGAGAGGAAAGTAAGGACAGAAATGGAAAGAATTATTGTGAAGAGAAGGAAAGATGAAAAAAGGCAAAACGAATGACAGTTTGAAAAATCGATGAAAAAAGAATGAACAGAAGACAAAGAAAAAATGAGGGATAGAAAAATAAAATAAAATAAAATAAAGAGACAAAAAAGAGAGAGGCTGGTATTTGAGCAAAAGACAATTGTAAGAATTCGTTTGATTTCACCCAATACTGTCTCGTTTTCTTTGGGGGTTAGACCAACATTGCGTACATATTTATTCATACACCTTTTTTTCCGCTGTAAAAGTTAGTTCAAAATGACTTAAACTCAAGGAACAACCAAGCAAGATGTTACATGCAGATTTGGAAATATACATCCTTCTGCAAATTAATCGAAACAACTGCTTTAGTTTCTTTTCTTTCACCACACGGTCAGTTTTAGACCCACTGGAGTGAGAGGGTGTAATTGATTTCTATTTTTTCCTCAGATTAAGTCATTTACAGGGGTGCGCAGTAATACGAATCTATTTTCGGGATGTATGATGAAATTTGTTTGGCCTTGGAAAACATTACGTCATCTGTGATTGCATCAGATTTTTATCACACCCAGACACTATTGTCCCGACGGTCGATTAGTTGTCCTACGGCCATTGTCTGCGAAAATTTGTAACGCTGCACAAACACAATGGCAAGCCTTACCAGTGAACAATTCAAAGTACTAGAATCCCCTTGAAACTCTCGTGATTTAAATCCAGTTGAGAATGTGTGGTCAATTTGCAAGGAAAGACTTCGTGGAATGGACATACGAAGTACTAACATGTGCACTGGGTCATGTTTAATTGGAAAAATGCGAAAAAATAGTGGAATTATTCATTTTGTTTCAATTAATTTGCACAATGGTGTAGGTGATCATGGCCCTCCACATCTTCATGTATAATTAATTTGCACAAGGGTGTACATGGTCTAAAAGAGTTCAGTAAGGAGTAAACAGTGATGCTTGGAGTGACAGCCTTTAGCGATCGTTTCACGTCTCCACCATTTTAACGGAAGCTCAAATGAAGACTCGAGTTCTTGTAAATTCCTTTATGATAATACTAATGAACCTTGATGATTTGATCCTTTGAAATAGATTCCATAGTATTTTACCAGAACCTAAAAATGATTAATAATATCTGGAATATAAAAAGAAAATTATTGCATGAATTGTGGATAGATTTTGATAAGATAAGCAGTGGAGTTGAAAAACAAAACATTTGCCGAGAGGCAAGAAGAAGAGTGTTTCAAAATACGAAAAAGTGTGAAATGAATAAGAAAGTAAAATAATCCCCCAAGTGTGAAATGGATAAGAAAAGAAAATAATCCCCCAAGTGTGAAATGAATAAAAACCAAAATAATTTCTCTAATAAAGATGAAGAAAATCTTTCAAAATTAATCATATGGGTGTCATGAAATTTGGAAAGGATTACTGCCCGGCCAGAAGAAAAATATGGCGAAAGTAAATATAATGTTATGTAAATGAAATGATTTCAAAAGTTTAAATAAAGAGAAGAACAAGACCAAGGAATGGTTAAACAAGGAATGGTTAAACAAGGAATGAAGAAGGCTGAGAATAGATGCAAAAAAAAAAAGAAAAAAAGAAAATTTATCAGCTATAAATTTCCTGAAAACTCTTTTATACCAAATACAAGTACCGGAGAGAATGGTCTTGTTGATGAAAATTTTCTACTCATAAGATAAGCGTTCCACTTCAAATTTATATAAGTTTAATAAACTGAAACCAAAAAATCGTGTCCTGGTGAAAATTTTGAAAAAGAATATGCGTGCCGCCTCAAAATATTACGGGTAGGGGTGGAACTGAAGGAAATGATTTAATTGTCTCAGAACTTACAAGAGTAGATCTGAAAAGAAAACGAGTACGAGGAATATATATATATATATATATATATATATATATATATATATATATATATATATATATATATATATGGAGAGAGTGAGAGGTAATAAACAAATTGATATATATATATATATATATATAGAGAGAGAGAGATCATGAACAGATTGATATAGATAGATAAATAGATAGATAGAACAGACTGATATAAATAGATAGATAGATAGGTCATGAACAGACTGAGATAGATAGATAATGAACAGAATAGATAGATAGATAGATAGATAGATCATGAACAGACTGATATAGATAGATAGATAGATCATGAACAGACTGATATAGATAAATAGATAGATATATAGATTGATAGATAGACAATGAACAGAATAGATAGATAGATAGATAGATAGATAGATAGATGGATAGATAGATAGATCATGAACGGATTGATATAGATAGATAAATAGATAGATAGAACAGACTGATATAAATAGATAGATAGATAGGTCATGAACAGACTGAGATAGATAGATAGATAGATAGATCATGAACAGACTGATATAGATAGATAGATAGATAGATCATGAACAGACTGATATAGATAAATAGATAGATATATAGATTGATAGATAGACAATGAACAGAATAGATAGATAGATAGATAGATAGATAGATAGATAGATCATGAACGGATTGATATAGATAGATAAATAGATAGATAGAACAGACTGATATAAATAGATAGATAGATAGGTCATGAACAGACTGATATAGATAGATAGATAGATAGATAGATCATGAACAGACTGATATAGATAGATAGATAGATCATGAACAGACTGATATAGATAAATAGATAGATATATAGATAGATAGATAGACAATGAACAGAATAGATAGATAGATAGATAGACAATGAACAGAATAGATAGATAGATAGATATATAGATAGATAGATAGATCATGAACAGACTGATATAGATAGATAGATAGATAGATCATGAACAGACTGATATAGATAAATAGATAGATAGATAGATAGATAGATAGACAATGAACAGAATAGATAGATAGATAGATAGATAGATAGATAGATAGATAGATATACAACCCTATTTGAGTAACCATTAACAGCCTTAGTAGTATCTGCAGCAGCATGTCTGCCTTGAACATTATCATTTGACAATAACATTGTTCGAATATGGACTGATCGGGCTCATAGAAAAGACACAACTACTTCAGCCACCGCGAAGACCTTTCCCTATAAACAAGCCAAGACTGTCGTGTGTATAGAAAGGATTGTTTATCGTACGAATTACATTTCTAAAGTGATATGCTCAATGCGTAGATCTCCTAATTTGTTTTGTGTTGTAATTTGAATAATCGGAAAAGAGATGTACCGAATAATGTAAACATTAACTTTCTACTTCCGCCTTTCCTCTTTTGAGAATTGAAGCAGAATTCCTCCCTCTGCATCAAGTCAACATAATACCTCATCTCAGGAATAGAGACAGATACTGAATGGCCGAAACGTTGTGATAAATATGGCGACAAAGATGAGGACAATAGTCCGAATAATGTAAATAGTGTACATAATACCACATCTCAGAAATATAGACAGATACTGAATGACCGAATCTTTGTAATAAATATGGCGGCCAAAAATGAGGACAATAGTCCGAATAATGTAAATAGTGTACCTCATCTCAGAAATATAGACAGATATCTTTTTACCTAGTTATAAAATTAAACATTAACACTTGAAAAAGAAAAAAAGCAAGAACATTTAGTGTTTTAAAAACATAAAGGACGCCACTGTTTAATACCGACTTTTCTCGAAATGATCCGCTTCTTTACGTGCCAATTGTTTCATAAAAGGAATTTACTTTATTTATTTCGAATATATTTTAATTAACATGTTTTTGTGGTTTGTAAATATCAACCTTCTAATTCCAATCGAAGACAATAGACAAGGAATTAATAAATTTATAATCTACGTCAGAACCAGTTTCTTGTCAAGATAAAAGGAACCCCGAAAAATATATTTGGATCGATAACGGTACAGAATGAGAATTAGGAGAGCCGAGTTCGAATTCCAGTCGGGTTCATTACAATCACCTACACACAAATACGCTTGAGAAAAGGTATGAATCAGTCTTTTCTTCCTCCACTAGCTATGGGTTGAATAGCAGGGCAGACTGGGCCCTATATCCTTGATATCCGCAGAAAGAAATGGCAACCGACTGCGGAGAAATCTTCTGCCTAATAAGTCATGAATTGAAAGAGACATGATCACCCAAACGTGCATCGCGTATGCCACTTGTCTGTCTTTATCTCTTCTCCCTCCAGATATGGGTTGAATAGCAGGACAGACTTGACCCTATAACCTTGATTACCGCTGAAAGAAACGGCAATCTACTGTGGGAATATCTACTGCCTAATAAGTCATGAATCGAAAGACACATGATCATCCAAGCATGTATCACGTGATGGCACTTAACTGACTGATCAAGATTCAGCCATTATGTAGGAGTACTTTGTTCTTTTTTGGTATTTTGGCTTATCATTAGACTATTTTAATTATGATGAAAATCATCTCAATTAAAACAGTCTGAAGATATGACAAGACGAAGACCTTTCTTTGTTCATAATTCAATTACCTATTTACATATTTTTGTGGGGCTCTCCCCTTTTACACAAGATGGACTCATCTAAAGTATACTTATTCTGACAGAGTTGGAGATACGTAAAGATACGTTGAGATAAGGTTGAGATACGTAGAGTCTACACACACACACACACATACAGAGAGAGAGAGAGAGAGAGAGAGAGAGAGAGAGAGAGAGAGAGAGAGAGAGAGAGAGAGATAACTACGGCTTCACTTACAAGAGACTTGTACATATACTTTCTACTAACCTGTATTCCTGGACTACTAATCTTCATTTCAAGTTTGTATTCTTACGTTCAATACACTTATTTTCCTATTTCAATTACTGGCTTTGTTTATTTATTTGTGCAGGATTCCATCCTCGGGATCCACAACACATATGAAATGGACCTGCAATCGTATATTACAGGATGGTACTTAGGTGACGTTATGCACGCGAGAATATGGGCCCGTGTTAACGCTCAATAAGTATAAACAATAATAATATGGGGAGTGGGTACTGTTGATACACGTTCTATTTTGGGAGCTGGGCATATATCGATCGATATATTTAATAAATTCATAGATTTCAGTTGTATTTCCTGGACGTTTAATCTCGAATCAATTGAAACACATGATGTGATTTTATTTTCCATCAATGAAGTTTTATGATTTCTCCAATATCAATACCGAAGTAAAGCAATGTTCATTGCACTCAGAAGTAGATGGGTAACATTTGGCGACTTTTTACAGAAAATGTAAAATTCTTTCAGTAACTGATTTTTAATACTTGTAAAATCTATTTGATTATGTACAATTGATAAGTTTTAAAATGCAATAATAATTTAGCGATAATATAATTGACTGTTTTTACATTTACTGCAACCAGTCAGGCGTCAATTTTGGAACTGATATTTGATGATGTATAAAGTACTGGTTATCGCCAAAGAAGACGAAAAGGTTAAAAATGCATGAAACCAGAAAGACACAGGTAAAAACATAATGAGAAAAGAATGCTAAGAAATTTTGAAACTCATAAGATTAAAGAAGAACGGACAGGTGAAAGCATCGAATTAGCGACCTAACGTGCTTGTATTATTGGAGAACAGAACTCGGATAGAACCTGGTTAAAAAAAACCCAAATAACAAACAAATTTAAAATTGGCAGATAGGAAGTTGTGGAGTGCCATAATCACCCACGTCCTTAACAGATACAGCATATAGAACAAGAAGCCTAGCTCCAAGGCCGACAAATCTGTTGGTGTCTTTACGCTGTGTGGTTAATGTAGTGCTTATCTTGGGTTTCAGAGAACAAGTAACAAGGAAGAATCTCTCACCTATCTGAATGTTTCTATGTTATCCATCATGACATGCAATTAACGAGACCTTGGTTTTGTAAAGGGATGAAGAACATGAAGAAGTTAATGCCTTTCGTAAAAGCATGGGCTTAATGTGAATAAAAACAACCTAAATTTAACCTAAATTTTTTACTTCCATCATCCAATCTCAGTCATCTTTTCTCTCAAACATCGTAGCGAACCAATAATTTCAATGACTGGTAATGGGACTGCGTACAGAAGAAATTCGATGCTTACTTATTCTGAATACATTAGAACAATATGAGCTTTGGTACACAAACCAAATTTAAACTCTAGATGCAAATTTTATTTTTCGAAACGTTATCATCAAAGTCAATCGCTATGAAGAAATTTGATTTTTTTCATCACAAAATGGATTTTTAATCTATTTCCAGAGAGAAAAACTCTCTTTCACATATGAGTATTTGTAAAAGATTAACATTAAGCTGTATTTAAAGAATGTTGAGATATTTAAATATATTACACAGTTGTTACCGAATAGGTATCTGTCTTTTGCAATTATGAAAAATAAATGAAACGTTCGGCCGTCAGCACAATTATCCAGAATAAGCGACTTTTTAAGAAATAAATAATTGATCCGGTGTTATCTGATATTCTTAGTAAAGAGATTTTAAGAAATTGTTATATCATTTTTCTGACATTTATTTAATAATGTAAAGAATTAAAAATGTTTTTTGTTGAAATTGAAGTTTTAACTTAGTACATTTGTTTGTTCGATTTTTACATGAGTTACGATCTGAGTGGACACATATGTTTGAATTGACACACCTGTTATTTGTAACAGTGAAATGAATGTAGACCGGCCGAGAACGAGAAGTCCTACTCAACAACATTGGGCTTCCCGACAGGAATCGAACATATCTTCTCTATTTTGCCATCGGGGAAACCACTCGTTTAGGCGAAGTGATCGCTACCAATTAGGACACGGAAAACCACGTCTTCTCTTTAGTCGGACTTGGGTAAACTCAAACACATTTTTCAACTAAAATGACGTTTATATTAATAAAAACTAATATAAGTTCTGACTTTCACAGCTAAGACGCGCCATGTCATGTACACGGGGTCGAGTCATCCTCATTCACTTCGTATTCCATTAGTAAAGAGGAAGTTCAATTCGAACAGATTCTTCCCAAGAACCGCTACTTTGTGAAACTCCCTACCCACCCTCTTTGCTTCCTCGACCACTATAATCTCCAAGTTTCAGGTCAATGGTTATCTACTTTCAACAACCTCATTCAATAACTCTCTACTTTGAGCGACTCTTGGACCTTGTATCGGTTGAACAACAGTAAATAAAAAATCCATTGGCTACTTAAAATATAAAGCTTACTATATAATACACCATGTGTTTGTAATCTTTTGACCTATTAGAGTTATGTACCTTACACTGGTTACCGCCGATTCTCAGTTTTTTGTTATGACAAATGGTGAGCTTTCCGTAAAAAAGCAGAAGACAAAAATAGTATTCCATTATATTGGAAGGTTATATGTGTGTCATATGCATTACTTCCCTTTATTGGAACTCTTCATGTAATTATTACCTCCCTTAGGACTCAATATGCATTTGTAACGTCTTTTGGCTTTGTGTGTTCTCAATTAGTGTCAACCCGGTCGCTGGCCACTTTGATCATTGAAGCCATCGTTAAGGTATTTTCTCGTCCTAATGTTCTTATAACAATAATAAGGAATTAAGCGGAGAAGAAGGTTCATTCTTTGGATTCAGTTAGAGTTGCAACATAGAACATTCAGCAAGTATAAATTTTATTGTCAGAATTTACATTACTTATCGAGCAAATCGGTAATTCTAAAGAAATAATTGTTTTTTCTTTTCTTTCTTTCTTTTTTCTTTCTTTTTTTTTCTTTCTTTTTCTTTCTTTTTTCTTTCATTTTTCTTTTTCTTTATTTTTTCTTTTTCTTTCTTTTTCTTTCTTTTTTCTTTTTCTTAACAGCGGAGAATTTCTACGATGGAATCAACGTCTACGTGTCTATCATCAACGAGCCTGACAGTGAGGAGTGTGGAGTCCAGCAGTACAACTCAGCCCAAGACACATATGATATAACGGGTTAGGTGCCCAACAGGGCATCGTCCCTACGACCACACCCAGTAATTGGACATGATAATGATGGCAAATGCTCTATATCCAATATTTCTGGCATTAATAATAAAACAGTGCTCGAAGCTTCGAGAAACATATATATATATATATATATATATATATATATATATATATATATATATATATATATATATATATATATATATATTATCTTAGTATATATAATTTATATATATAGTAATGATACAACATGGTAATCCGTATGGAATTTTCAGGAGGATATAGATCTAGGGAAAGGTCTATGTCGAAAGAAAGAGCAAAACTATTATTAATTAAAGAATATCAAACACTTAAAATTCCATCGGTAATAATTTTGATTTCACGCGAGCTTTCAAAATGCAGCTCTCAATCTTCAAGACCTACAAACATGTCAGAAATTAAACGGAAAAAATGTTCCCGGTTAAAATCAAGAGATGTTGCTATTTTATTTAGAGAGTGTGGAAAAGACAGAGAGTGTTGATCTATTTTCATATACTCACCTACGTATATGTGTACATACACATACATTCATATATTTCTCTCTAAACACAATATTCTCACAAACTATATGTATCAAGAAACTTCAAATATGACCATACACAAACACCTGCACGCACACACACACACATATATATACATACATATTCACACACATACACATTTTTGCACAAGCGAATTCCTATTCAATTTACCATAGATATTACAACACACACACACACACACACACACACACACACACACACACACACACACACACACACACATATATATATATAGATTGCCGATTGATTCAAGGTATTATTGACTCTTTGTAATGTAAATATATGCTGCCTATTTTATTATGTTCATAAAAAACAATTGATCCAGCAGTAAAGAATTCCTATGTTTATAAAAAACAATTGATCCAGCAGTAAAGAATTCCTATGTTTATAAAAAACAATTGATCCAGCAGTAAAGAATTCCTATGTTTATAAAAAACAATTGATCCAGCAGTAAAGAATTCCTATGTTCATAAAAAACAATTGATCCAGCAGTAAAGAATTCCTATGTTTATAAAAAACAATTGATCCAGCAGTAAAGAATTCCTATGTTTATAAAAAACAATTGATCCAGAAGTAAAGAATTCCTGAGGGAAAAAAAATCTACAAAGTAAGACATATCACTCTGTTACTTGAACTATCTACTTAGTTCATATCATATTAACTGAAAAACACTTATAAAAGAAAATACGTGGATTTACCAAATTACAAAATACATAAAAATTCTCACTTTAAATATTTAAAATTTAGCGTTGCGATTTGCACGCTCCAACACCATATAACAGTTAACAAATAGCTCATACTTAAAAACATCTTTCGGTCGGATAAACACATATAAATCGTCTCCCAGTTTTGATTCTGATGGATAGTAAAGCCTGATGATGAATTGCGTGAAGCATTCGAAAGTACTAGCAGAAATAAAAAATAAAAAATACACCATATCCATTTTATTTAATTATGAGTATCTCATCATTCGGAGGATTATCAGTAGTGGAATGCTTATGTTTATGTCTACTAGCGAAGTGATTTCACCAATAATCGCATACACATTGCCGATTGATTCAAGGTATGATTGACTCTTTGTAATGTAAATATATATATATATATATACATGCATCAGAACCATAAATGTCAGATTGCAATAAATATTTCTATGTGAACATATACTACAACATTAGAGCAATGTAGATACAGATAGGAATTTATATAATCCGGGAGAAAGGGTACTTTTCTATTTCTTAAGGCAGTGTTTGTGTCTGCACTTTGATATAAGTTCACTTGCTATCTGAATATATATATATATATATATATATATATATATATATATATATATATATATATATATATATATATATGTGTGTGTGTGTGTGTGTGTATGTGTATATCTATGTGTGTATATGTGTATATGGACGGATGAAAACTTATAGGGTTATTGATCTGTAATTTGTGCTTTTTACGAAAGTATATATGGGAATGTGTGAATATATGGTGCTAACTGAAATTATTGTTAGCCATGCATGTTATGTTTTTTTTTGTTATTTTTTATTATGTTGTATGTTTTTATTATGCTGTTTACTTCTTTATACTAGTGATATGTCCATTATGACTATTCTTGTTGCAGTGTATGTATTATGGGTGAAGAAAGAATATATATGTGCATATATATGCATTCTTTGACCAAGTTGAATGCTACGCGGTAATCGGGTTAAACGGGACTCCTTTAAATTAATGTGGAATACGTTTTTAACTAAAACTCCTAAACGTAATAAATATACACTCGGGGATTAACCCCGATCTAACTTTAACTTAGGTTAAAATATACTCATATCCTGCTAAATCTTAATAAATACATCTAGGGCAAAACATTTCAAGACTCTAGGTATATAAACTTTATAAATATGTTTCTCTGAATATAATTAATAATCATTTAATTCAAATTTCTTAGGTAATTTAATTTAAATTTCTTGGTTAATTATACAAAAAGCTTTTACTAATTTACATTTTATTTTTAATAATTAATTTCGCTAATTTCGAGAAACTTTTAAAAAATTTTCTGAACCAGACACTTTTTAAATATTATTTACTGAATTTATTGAATGAAATACAGGGGATTAACCCCGATATAACTTCTCCATATTTTAAAGTACAATCATATCCTGCTAAATATTAATAAATACATCTAAGATATTGTTGTGGTAGGATCCACCTAATTTACATAGTGGAGTACCGACTATATAAATATGGTTGGTACCGGGAAGACATGTGAGGCGAATCAAGAGATTCAACTAGAGGCTCTGCCCGACTGCGACTTAGTCAACACATTCCCCAGGAACGGTCTTCCCTGGAATATACAAAAGACTATATGTAAATATTGTGTACACATTCTTGTTTCAATACATTTTGTTCTAAGTATATTTTGTGTTGCATTATTATTCCATGCATTAGTCAAGTTTCAACAATGGCGACGAAGTAGAAAGAACCATACGAAAAAAAAAAAGAATTAATAATTGAGAGTTTTCAACAATTGGGACAAGTCATTGAAGAACCCAGGCTGAAAAAATTATTAATTAAAAGTCCAACAGTTTAACGTAACGACGAAGGATTCTGAATTTCTGGATATGTAGAACTCATTAAAGGACGACTAAGCATAAAGGAACGTTCACTCAGAAAAATTTGAAATGTGTCGTAAACGGTGATTTTAAATTGAAAAAATTATCTACAACGAGACACCCGGTAAAAAGAAAAAAAACTGGCCGACTACAAAACATGCATGGATTTAAAAGGCGCACAAATACACCGTGTCGACTTTGAAAGGTAACGAACTTTAAAAAATTATTTTTTTTGTTTGTTCAACAATATAGTGACGAATTACCTCTGATAATAAAATCAGAAGTTGTCATTGAAATACGCGAACAGAAGTCGAAAACGAAAAAAAAAGTCCGACGGTCTCTGTTCTCAACAAAAAAAAAATATATATACCAAAGTTGATTATCACGGGCGTGAATGTAAAAGCAAGATATAAAATTAAAAAAGTCGTACGTTGTTTCGATTTTCTGGTCAGCTTATATGATATCCGTGGATACACAAATTAAAAGTATATTCTTTGTTGCATGAACACTATCAGCTATAAATGGATGAATTATCCAAAGCCATATCACAGTTTGCCTTATTAATAAGGGAACAACAGATAGCACAGCAAAAATATCAAGAAAAGCAAGATGAAAGACAGCAAAAATATCAAGAACAGCAAGAGGAAAGACTTTTAGAAATTCAAAAGTTAACACTGGAGAAATTAAACAATTATCAGGCAAATGAAGGAAATTCTTCATATTCTAATAACACCATATTTAATTCGCTGGAAACCTTCAACTATGTGCCAGACGAAGAAAAAACGTTTGAAGCGTACTTTAAACGATATGAAGATATTTTATACACAGACTGTGAAAACTGGTCGAATTCAAGAAAAGTCAGTCTATTACTAAGAAAGCTAGGTACAGCAGAACATAGCAAATTTGTAGATTTTATTCTACCGAGAAAAACAACTGAACTGGAATTCTCGGAAACACTGAAATTGCTAAAAGAGCTGTTTGGAGCAAATATGTCGCTTTGGCATAAGCGATGGTTATGCATGAATGTCTCTAAATCCGACGATCAGGATTACTTAACATATGCATCTATAGTGAATAGACATTGTGACAATTTCAGATTGGCAGAGATTACGGTTGAAGAATTCAAGTGTTTAATTTTTGCTCAAGGACTGGTATCCAGTAAGAGTGCCGAAATAAGACGTAGAGTTTTGTCTAAACTCGAATCTGAACAAAACCTTACCCTGCAAAAGTTAGCAGAGGAGTGTCAACGGGCCCTAAGTTTAAAGAAAGAGTCTCAAAAAATCGAAGAAGCTGGCATTGCTTATATTAAAAAAATAAAAAACAGTCAAATTACCCATCAGCAAAAAATTGGAGTAAAAATTCGGCATATTTTAAAAATAGACAAGAAAATTAAATAAAAAGAACGAGGATGGAAAAAAGGTCCCACCATATAATTGCAGACGTTGTAACGAAAGACATTGGGAGGTAAATTGCCCATATAGAAATAAGAAATGTTTCGTGTGCCACAAGAATGGTCACAAAGGATCGTGTTGTAAAACGAAAAAATTCAATAGCCGAATTAGACAAACAAATTCGAATATCAAATCAGATAGAGATTTGAGTAAATATGTGACGACTGAAATATTTAAAAAGAATATCAAATTTCAACTCGATTCGGGGTCAGATTTAACAATAATGAACTATAAAACATGGAAAATTTTAAAAATGAACTATAAAACATGGAAAATTTTAAAAAGGCCTACAATAATGAAGTCAACGAAACTCACTCGAACGGTAACTGGAAAGGAAATTAACTTCGAAGGCGAGGTTGTACTTCCCATGAAATTGAACGGGATCGTTAAAAAAATAAAAGTTTTCATTCTGAAAAATGGAGAAAACTTGATGGTTACAGATTTTATTGAAACATTCGAATTGTGGGATAAACCGTTAAACTCATTCTGCAGAAAAGTAGAAAGTAATACGCAAACAAGACAGGATATTAAAGATGAATTAAAGAAAAAGTTTCCGGAAAAAACATGGAAAATTTTAAAAAGGCCTACAATAATGAAGTCAACGAAACTCGCTCGAACGGTAACTGGAAAGCAAATTAACTTCGAAGGCGAGGTTGTACTTCCAATGAAATTGAATGGGATCGTTAAAAAAATAAAAGTTTTCATTCTGAGAAATGGAGAAAACTTGTTGGGTACAGATTTTATTGAAACATTCGAATTGTGGGATAAACCGTTAAACTCATTCTGCAGAAAAGTAGAAAGTAATACGCAAACAAGACAGGACATTAAAGATGAATTAAAGAAAAAGTTTCCGGAAACCTTTACACCTGGTCTTGGAAGATGTAACAAGTTTGAAGCTAAATTTGAATTAAAAGAAAATACTATGCCAATTTTTAAAAAGAAACGTAACGTGCCTTTCGCGAGTGTAGAGAAAGTTAACGAAGAACTTGATAGGTTGGAAAAAATGGGAATTATTTCGAAAGTAGAATCTAATTCATGGGCTGCGCCGATTGTGTGCATAAAAAAGAAATCAAACCAAATCAGAGTCTGCGTTGATTTTTCGACAGGGTTGAACTCGGTAATTAAGGACTACCATTATCCGTTACCGAGTCCGGAGGAGATTTTTAACAATTAAATGGCGGAGTGATATTTTCAAAAATCGACTTATCAGATGCCTATCTCCAAATTCCCGTCGAAGAGGAATGTTCGAAGTTACTAGGGATAAACACGCATAGAGGGTTATTCAAGTACAACAGGCTTCCTTTTGGTATTAAAGTGGCACCAGCCATTTTTCAACAAGCTATGGACGTCATGTTGAATGATGTAGACTTTGCGTGTACCTACTTAGATGACATCATAGTAAGGAGTGCAAACGTCGACGAACATCGAGAGCACCTCAATCAAGTATTTAAAAAGATTCAGGACTTTGGATTTAAAATCAAAGAATCAAAGTGCGAATTTGGTTTGGAGGAAATTAAGTATTTAGGTCACATAATCAACAAAAATGGCAGATTTCCAGATCCGGAAAGGTCCATTGCGATTAGAGACATGCCGACGCCCACTAATGTGGCGACGCTACAGAGTTTTCTGGGGCTCGCAAACTATTATCAAGCGTTCATTAAAGGAATGTACAATCTAAGAGCTCCGTTGAATGAACTACTAAAAAAAGAAAAGGCATGGGAATGGACGGTAGAATGTCAGAAAGCCTTTGATGAAATAAAGAAAATGCTTACGTCCGACCTCTTTTTAACCAATTACAATCCAAAACTTGATATTGTAGTGACAAGTAACGCTAGTTCATACGGGGTAGGAGCGTGTATTCAACACATAATGCCAGATGGTTCTAGAAAACCAATTGCACATGCTTCGAGAGCATACTCCCAGGAGAACGAAGTTACTCACAGATAGAAAAACGGGCGCTGAGTATCATTTTTGCCATAACAAAATTTCATAGATACATCTACGGCAGACATTTTATGTTAGAAACGGATCATAAACCTCTGATCACTATTTTTGGTTCAAAGAAAGGGTTACCCGTTTATACGGGAAATCGACTGTTAAGATGGGGAACCATTCTTCTCAATTATGATTTTCACATAAAGCACCTATCATCCAAAAATATAATTCATGCGGATACTTTATCAAGACTCGTACCGAGTCAAGAAGAAAGATTCGAAGAATCAATTATTGCAAATATCAGAGCAGATTATGAGGTGAAAAGCATGGTAAACAACATTGTTAGAAAGCTACCGGTTACATCAAAGGAAATCAAAAAAGAAGCTGAAAGCGATGATTTCATTTTAGAAATAAAAAGCAAAATGGTAGCAAATGACCAAAAAGTGCAGGAGATTTATTCAATATGTGACGGAATTTTAATATATAGTGAGAGAGTAGTAGTACCAAAAAAGTTGCAGAAAAGAATCCTACGGGACTTTGATATGGGTCACCCGGGGATTAATAGAACTAAAAGCTTAATGCGAAGCTTTGTATATTGGAAAGGAATGGATGTGGATATCGAAAACATGGTTCATCGATGTAAAGGGTGTGCGTTAGCAGCTAAAGCACCATCTATAGTATACAAACCATGGCCCAAGACGGATCATCCGTGGACAAGATTACACATTGTTTTCGCTGGTCCAGTAGAAGATTATTACTACTTAATAGTGGTAGATAGTTTTACAAAATGGCCGGAAGTACTACGCTGCAAAAAGCTGAACTAATGTTCGCTAGGAAAATTAAGTCAGTGTTTGACAAGCTTTTGCCAGGAAAAAATAGAGTAAAGAATACTATGTATACAGCTAGAAAAAGATACATCGCCGGAGAGAAGGTGTTTTTCAAGTGCTACAGAAACAACGTTGAGTTCTGGGAGCGAGGCATAGTGGACAAGAGAATTGGTGACCTGATTTACATAATTAAAGGGCCGAAGAATACTCATAAAAGGCACCAGAACCAACTTAAAAAATGTTACTTTCTAGAGCATGAAGAGAGTATACCGGATGAGGAGGAAGATCCCATTGATGTAATGTATGATATTTTTCAAGTAGAACCTCCGCAGAATACTCCTGAACCGAGAAAATCCGGTAGGAAACGAAAGTTCACGGACACATTGGACGTGAATCCAAAACGGAAAAGATATTAAAATTAAGCGGATTGACATATACATATGAAGTATGCAAATGGGATCTACAAAGAAATAGCCATAATCTTCATCCCATATAGGAAGCCAGTTTGAAATCCGAAAGGGATTTCAAGGCTTGGGAGGTGGGTGTTGTGGTAGGATCATCCTAATTTGCATACTGGAGTACCGACTATATAAATATGGTTGGTACCGGGAAGACATGTGAGGCGAATCAAGAGATTCAACTAGGGACTCTGCCCGACTGCGACTTAGTCAACACATTCTCCAGGAACGGTCTTCCCAGGAATATACAAAAGACTATATGTAAATATTGTGTACACTTTCTTGTTTCAATACATTTTGTTCTAAGTATATTTTGTGTTGCATTATTATTCCATGCATTAGTCAAGTTTCAACAGATATAAAAGTTCAAGACTCTAGTTATATAACCTTTATAAATATATTTCTCTGAATATAATTAATAATCATTTAATTCAAATCTCTTAGGTAATTTAATTTAAATTTCTTGGTTAATTATATAAAAAAATTTATGAAAATTTTTCCGCTAATTTCGAAATCTTTAAATAATGTCCTCTTTTAATATTATTTACAAATAATTTGTTGAATGAAAATATATCAACATTGAAATTTGGCTGTTGAGGGAACCAGACAGTTCACTCTGAAGTAACGACACTTTAAGCCCTTCCAACATCCTCAAGTTCTTCCATCATTCTCAAATGACATCCTGAGGTCAGTATATGAAAATAGGTCAACACACTCTGGCTCTCACGCCCTCTAAATAAAATAGCAATAACTTTTGATTTTAACCCGGATTTTTCCCCATTTCATTTGTGATTTGTTTGTAGGTCTTGAAGATAGAGAGCTGCTTTTTTAGAGATCTCACGAAATAAAAAAATATTAACTATGGGATTTTAAGTGTTTGATATTCTTTAATTAATAATAATAATAATAATAATAAATATTATTATTATTATTATTATTATTATTATTATTATTATTATTAATTAAAGAATATAAAACATTTAAAACCCCATAGGTAATATATATATATATATATATATATATATATATATATATATATATGTATATGTACGCAGCGTATCTTCATTCAAGTATGGTTAATTGAATAATCAGGACATATTATGTCTATTTATTTTATTTTAATCCTCTCGAATTCTCGGATCAACTCTTTAATGTTGATATTAAATTCCTTAAAGGAACACTCCGTAGTTGTGTTCATTTCTTTTATTTTGAGAAGTACTTTCATTCTCATCCAAGATCATCTTCAAGAGTGAATTACTTGCTAAAATAATAAAAGAAAATACGGCGTCCTTCTTAATGAATTTAATATCAACATTAAGAAGTTGATCCGAAAATTAGAGAGGATTAAAATAAAAATAAATTATAGACTATTATGGATCGTATATTGGTAGGAATATTGTTGTGATTTTATTGCATTTTAGTTGGATAATTGGTATGATAATCTACGAGAGAGTGTTGTGGTGGTATGACCAGCGTAATCAAAATTCTGTTTGAATTTGCATTCTTTTAGTAGGCATAAGGATTCGGATATTACGTTGGTTTTGCATAGTTTTTTAAAAATCTTTTGAAGGTCTGAAGTTATTAATGACGATAAAATTGGACGTGTTTAATATTTTTTACTAGGTAATTAATCTGATACTTTGCTCCGTGGAACCAAAGATCTAACAACCTCATTCAGTTTTTATGTTTGTGTCATTTGTGACACTTCAGTCCCGCCAGTGACCTGCATACAAGTCCACAGCGAGGATCTCGGGACATGTCAACAGGAATATTTTCTGACGCTTTTCACTGTTGTCTTTCGTCTCTTAGCCGATCAATACATCTGACACAACTCTGGCACAAATATAACCAGTTACTTCTGTTCAGGGCAACTCACTGGAAGTTAGTATGAGGCACATTGACAGCTGCGAGATTACGCTTTAGCTTGTCTTTATAGTTGAGACAAGGCCGTCCAACTGTCCTTTGTTCACTGTCAAGCTAACTATACATGTATAGGTATCCTGTTGTCACTCATCCTTGCAAAAGTTTGCGAGCAGATCAGAATTGGATACCCTATGCTCAAAAGTATAGTTATGTAAAACGGGCTTTTATGTCTTACAAACGCAAATCGTTGACACTTTTCTTATAAATTAGTCTAAAAAAGACGAAAATTTTTAATTTTTTATAAATCGATATCTAAAATTTATGTGATCTCAGTCGATTGCTTCTCTTTTAAAAACATTGTATCAAAAATTAGCTTAGGTTTGGGGATATTTTATAACGCCGACCTTTGATGCACAAAGAACATACCGGTCTTGAAAATATGCATTGAATATCTAGGCTTTTACTTGGGCTTGAAAACGGCAAAGGTGTCGGTTTAAAAGCAGTAATTCGAGCTTTTCTAAACCGGAAGCCCTCTGAGGTTGAACAGTCATAGGACGTCAGAATAAATGATGGTTCTGTATAGGACACAATTGTAAATTACTGGCGAGTGAACGATTTATTTAGTTTCAATCGGTTGATGGGATGCATTTGATACTCATCGAAACACGACTGCAATTGTGTAGCGATTCTGACATGTTTTCGATGCATCTAACCAACGCCTTTATCCACTGTACCATGTGACAGACCCAAAGAGTGTGAGTTCAATACCCGGTTCAGGCAGTGGAGAACTTTCAGAGGGAAAAATTACCAGGAGATAACTGATAACTGACATCCATCAAACATGGCTCGTGGAACTAGAACAGTCTACCCCAGTGATCGAAATAAAGGGTTCGGTTCGAAATTCCAACCACCTGAAGAAGGCCGGAGCGTACAACGGCCGAAACGTTGTGACAAATATGGCGACAAAGATGAGGACAATAGTCCGACTAATGTAAATACTGTTAATGAAACATACTTGAATGAAGATACACACACTCTCTCTCTCTCTCGCTATATATATATATATATATATATATATATATATATATATATATATATATATAATTTTTGTTTGAATGATTCCTGTACAAAAAATTAATGTATAGACTAAAATGATGATTGGAAAAAAGACAACTAATATTTTAAAATATTTTTTTATTATTTATTTTTAAAATATTTTTTACATTTTTCTGATGTGGGGTACCCTAATTTGTTGGCGATGAACTGTCATCTTTTGCTGGAGAGACTGGCTAGTTAGACCAATATAATGTTCATGGCAACCATTGCATTTATGTATATTAAATTCTCTGAGACGCACGAGAAATCATTTTAAATTTTGATCCGTCTTTTATATGTAAACACGTGTGTTTATAGCATGTGTTTATATAATTTCACCTTACAAGTAGAAGGCTTGCTTCTAAACACATCAGTTAGATAGCACCAAACTTCTATCTTTTTTATCTGGACCCTTATATTTTGTTTCCATCCTGAGTATTAGATTTTTCATTTTATATGACTATGATATTTTAAAAAAAAAATGAGAGTTACCCCCTTGATATTTTGTTTACTTCTGAATCCAAATTTAAATTCAAATTTTTTAAAAATTCTTTCATTTCTTATTTCTTCGCCTTTCGAACTTATGAATTTGAATGAAATAAATTATTAATTAATTCTAATATTTTAGGCAGCAAAAAAGTGAATAAATAATTTTTAACACAAACTTTTCAATCATTACCACGAGAACGCGAATTAACGGTCAGATTTTATTTGCACTTGAAGATTGCATGAAACTCTGAGTCGTGCTATCGACGTTGCATATTACGTATATTCACTAATGTATACTTATATCTCTGTCTCATAACATTGAGCACTGTATTTATAGCACCTGTAAAATTTTACGTCTATGTGTGTATATTTTTTATCCTACACAAACACACACACATACACACACACAGACGCACACACACACAACACTCACGCACAGCGCACACACACAACACTCACGCACAAACACACACCTGTATATATATATATATATATATATATATATATATATATATATATATATGAAGAAATATAATTTTAAGGTATGTTATATTTATGGGATAAACTGCTCAATATCAGAGATAAGGCGTATGTAAATATAAAATTGAAGTTAACACTCAGAGGCGACAGACTGTTTCAGGCTAAACGCAATAATCAGGTGGTCTGAGTGCTGACTTCAATGTTGTCTTATATCTGTATGTGCATATATATATATATATATATATATATATATATATATATATATATATATATATATATATATATATATATATATAAGTGAACATTGAAGTTAACACTCAGAGGCGACAGATTGTTTCATGCTAGTGTGTCCTGATGATTGCGTCTAGCATAAATCAGTCTGTCACCTCTGAGTGTTGACTTCAATGTTCACTTTCATTCATATATATATATATATATATATATATATATATATATATATATATATATATATATATATGTTAGATATGTCACCTTAATAATCAATTAGAACTAGAAGTAAACTTATATTTTAAAATAAAATTTTAGTATTTTAATGTACATTCTATGAATATTTTTCTAATCGACTATTTCATATTAAATCCCCACAAAATTTTTGTAATAAAGTTTAAAAAAAACTTAAATCGCTAACAAACATCAAATTAAATTCCTTGTAGACTGTTTAAACATTCAAATTTATATCAAACATTATAATATTTATAAACCCCCAAAATAACACTTACAAAGTAAAGCAAAACGACAGCGTCTATTTCGTTCATTCCAAAGAAAGTCAGTGACACCTTCTCGCATGACTTCCTTCTCTTTTTTTCTTTTTAGTTTTTTCACCTCTCCTCCTTCTATATCAATATATAACTTCCGTTAAGTTAACCGATTAAATGTGTCAATATCTGGACCTCCTCAAATAATATTAAGTATGAAAGAATAGAAATATTAAATGACATCTAACTCAATCATGTCTCTCCCCCCTCACTTCCTCACTTCGTTAATTTACATATGCTTAGTACTGCTCGTCAAAAATGTGTAAATTTCTTTTAATTTTTCGTTTCAACCTTTGGAAGTAAAGTCTGATGATCCGCGGTCCTTTAAAAGGGCTGTGGTGAAATAATTTATTACATGGAAACTTAAAGTGGTCTGTTTTTATTTTTATTTAAATTATTAGCTCTGATTTACATTGAACTCTCTGGATTTTATCTTCCTTGGGTCTACCCATACGGATTACCTA
>OZ038512.1:79388005-79430505 GCA_964036315.1 Acanthosepion esculentum
AAAAAAAGTATATTTCATTAATTAACTATCCTTCACTAGTGTTCTTTTATTCAAGGATTGTCTTAATTTTAATATAAAAAATACTTTTGTTTAGGAATATTGTCTTATATAGTGCAGAAAAATGTTTGAAATTTGCATTTTACTTGGCCTTCAACAAGTTGGCATCTATTTGTAAAACTTTCCTTAACTAAAGCCAATTTATGAATGAAATGTTCATTTAAAATTTTTCTTTCAAAAATTTCAAGTAGTAAATATATTTTACTTTGCGAAGCGATAGCGTGCCGGTTAGGCCTGCTAGTAATATTAATTAATATAATAAAATTAATATATGATATAAATTAATATAATAAAAGTTGACTATTTTTTATCTTCCATTTATTTTGCCAAAAATCATTCACTATCAAAACATATAAAAAGTAATAAAAAATAAACAGTTTATTAACACAAAAACAAAAATTGTATAACCTTAATATTTACTAGTGTGAAGGATGAGCCTGCTTCTTTGTTAGTTTATCCAGTTGGGGCTCAATTGAGGAGGGTACCACGCGGAATGGAGAATGAATATCCATATTATTCTTGCTCTTTGCCTTAATAATTAATTAAAAAATTTATATCAGATAGCACCAAATGTTTTAAGTTTCAGTAAAAGTTGTACCGATCGTACCAAAACCTTCATTTGAAAGCAAAAAGTACCAAGTTTGGTACGAAAGTACAAATAACGACGGCCCTGGCTCTGGTGGTGTACCGTTTGGCTGGCATCTACCAATTCTTCAAATGATTCCTTAGCATAGTTTGGACACTGGCCGCGTATCGGTAGCTGATAGTTCGCGTACCGATATCGGTCCGCGGACCACCATTTTGAGCAGCACTGCTTTAGGAATGCAATATATCCGTTAAAGACTCTCAAATTAAACAGGCATTTAATATTTCAGATATGCAAGTTGTTCAGCATTAACGTTGATCCCATTATCGTAGTGCCAAATAAACATACAATTCAAAATTCTCTGACCTTCATTATGTTTGCAAATTTTTTTTATGTCCGGTGATACCTAACTAGGTCCGAAGTTAAGTCGCAAAGTGCTAAGTCTTGTCTATATCAGACGGAATTTAACATGGGTGATTTTTATTTATTTAAAGAGCGGAAACAGGTAAAATTAAGTTACTTTGTAAATCGTTCGGAAACTTCTTCTGCATATTTGACAGACGTAGATGCAAACAATGATAATAATTTTAACAGAAACACCCAACAAAATGGTTAACGCCTTTTCGTCGAGGAATTCTGTCATAGCTGTTGGCAAACACCATTAAAAAAATCGGTGCGCAGGCGTTTAGCCTTGAAGCAATTCACGGTATGCTTGCTGCCGCCATAAAAGTGACATACGAGGCCGCAGAATATGAAACTGGCTGTATCAACTGTTTAAAAACAGCCTTAGTAAACTGTGAATTACTGTAAACATTAGGGAATGCCACGACTTGTAAGTAATGTAAAACCGTACCAACGTAAGTTAGACTTGGAGTTTACATGAAAGTTACTATTGACTTATTAGATGATCCATCTCTGAACCACACACACACACACACACACACACACACACACACACACACACACACACACATATATATATATATAAGTTGGAGGAGTTGTCTGTTATCTGTTAACATTTCAAAAGCCACGTGTGCACTGAAGTATGTTCCTTATCACTTTTGTTATTAAATACCCTACATTGTGATAATAGATATGCCAAGAATGGTGAAAGGTTGTGAGAACCTTGACGTATATTGACAATGGATGATCTACAGATTAAAGCACTTTCTATATATTTTCGTCTTAGTAAATTGCTTTTTCTTTTAATTAAAATAGATTTTAAATCGAAATTATTGTAAGACTTTCATGGTAAGTGCTCCGATGAGCTGCTTTCGCTGGTTCCCAGACTTCATGAATTGAAGCGTTCTACTAGGCTGGCATCTCGCTCTCACCCTTTCACTGTCGAAACTGTTAAATGTAGTCGTCTCTTCTGCTCCAGTAGCTTCATGTCTCGCACCTCTCGCCTGTGGAACACCCTCCCCTCTTCCTGTTTCTCTGATAGCTATAATCTCCAACTATTCAAATGTAATGTCAATCGACGTCTCCAGATGCCCTGATTTATCCCCTATCCTTCTCTTCATCCTTTTCTCTATCACTCCTATTTGCTCTCGCTCCAACTCTTTCGTGTGAGTGGCTTCCCGCCTTGTTTCGGGTCAAACTCTTATAAGAAAAAAAGACTCATTACGTCGAGCAACTAATGAATTCAGTGTTCAGTTGTTTTGTAAAAGGTCCTTTTTGTATACATATAAAATCTTTTATTTAAATTTCTTGAGATTTTTCCTATGTATTCCTTGCAGCAATTAATGCAGTTGATAGAGTAAATTTTATTTTTGAACAATGTCATTATTGTGGTATATAAAAAGTTAAATAACATATTATACCATAAATATATATATATATATATATATATATATATATATATATATATATATATATATCCGTCGTCGTCGGCATCCGACCTTCTCGAGATGGAGTAGCGCGGTGCGCTACGAGCCTGGGCCGTATAAATGGAAAACTGGGGCTGCCCAGATGTCTAGTTCCCCCTCTCAGCCTTACTAGCATAGTCCAAAGGAGAGGATAAACCATTACAGTTTGGTATCAATGCGGCTGCAGTTTGGTACCACTCCGGGTTTGAATTCAGAGTTGTTCTTCTAGACCAGTTGCCATCCAAGGCGATAGAACCCAGTCTGTCCTGCTATTTACCCATATCTAGGGGGAGAAGAAGAGGGTTTACACATTTCCCATGAGTATTAGCACGTAAGTGAATGTAATGGATTTGACTGGAATTCGAACTCGGCTCTCAATCTCAAGCCGATATCCATTACTCCACCGTGCCTCCTCTCTTTCTCTCTCTCTCTCTCTCTCTCTCTCTCTCTCTCTCTCTCTCTATATATATATATATATATATATATATATATTATATATATATATATATATATATATATATATATATATATATATATATATATATATATATATATTGAAGTGTTGCTGAAATTTGCTCGACTGAAAGTATCAGCATTATTTCAACCAGTCGTTGAATTACACCAAGTATAAGAACGATACAGTTCTAACCTTGTTTCGACTGATTGATTTGTTTTTACATTTTATCAACCTTTTGCAGGTTATTTAAAGCCAGAAAATGTTTTTAGATGGCAAGATTATTTGGGGATAATAATGAGACAGGTTCTAATAATTAACCATTAGATGAGGGGGCGGGAGTGTATTCATACTTTTCCAAGCGTACATGAGTGTACGTGAATATAGCCAACCCAACCGGAATTCGAACTCGGATCACCGATTTCCAATTCAGGGCTGTTATCTATTACATCACCTGTGCTTGCAGCATCTGCTATTCCTAAGCGGTTCCCCATCTAGGTACTAACCAGGCCCGAAGTTGTTTAACTTCGTTGATCGTACGAGAACCAGTATTTCAACGTGATATGGCCGTAAACCTCTTACTAAACCTGCACATGCAAGCTTACAGCACCTTATATTCCTCAGCGGTCACCCATCTAGGTACTGACCAGGCTCCTCGTTATTTAACTTCGGTGATTGTTCAACAACCGGTGTTTCAAGACGATATGGTCGTAACCCCTTTATACCACCGCATTTCTAAGGATACAACACTTGGTATTCACAAACCTGGCTCAGCGTTGCTTATGGCACTAGAACTGGTGTTTCGAGGTGATATGGCCGCACGGTAAATATGTTTTGGTTATGGAAGTAAAGAAATATTAGTCTAAGGAGATAATCCCTATTGTGTTGCAAAATTGGGAAGGGCCTGAAAACCATATTATAGGTTGATCCAAGTCTTGTAAAAGAAATTGGATAGATGAAATATATCTGTTGATGTCCCAAGTGACTATTAGAATAGGATTGGCTAACTTGATCATTTTCCACCTACTGCTGCTTAACCACTAATTGATACCATTGAATATTTCGTAAGGGAAGTAATCGTGAGATCCTTGACCTAACTGAATTATATCCCTTGAAATATTTTTATTTTATTTTATTTTTTGTTTAAATTTGAAATTAAAGAAGTTATTGTATTGAGTATCAGAAATCGAACGATGAGTGGGGGCAAGTTTTGATTGGCTGTGTTAAAAAGGAGAACAGGTATTCAAAAACTCTTGTCAGTTATTGAGTCGTACAATGAACGGATATAATATCGAATGTCTTACAAGGCAAACTTATTTAGTAATCGATATTTCTATTTGCACTTGTTTTCAATCTATTCTTTTCTTTAACCCTAGAATATATAGGAACAAAGATGAATCAAGTGGATTAGAATTTAAGAGAATGATTGGATAAGGAACACATAGGAAACCTCTATAAATATAACATGTTTCGCTTTTATTTAAGCTTCACCAGAAAATGAAATATGAAGGCAAAAATTCTTGTATTTTTTACTTTTGTCTTGGTTAAGTAGACCTCAAATTTATTTGTCTTGTCAGGTAGCGTTCGTGTGTATAATTCTTGTGCGTTTCTGTGTTATAATTCTAGTTGGTCTATGCGAAATTTGGTTGATAATGTGTGTGTATGTACGTATGTGTGCGTCTAGTGGGCATATTTATTTCACTCTAGTAGTGTTCGTATGTTTATTGGCGATGCTTTATGCGGCAGTGAAAGAATTTAGGTTTCACCGGTTGTGGTTTTAGGTAATCTGAACTTAGATTCTTTAAGTATGGATCTTATGAAAGTAGGTTTGTTTGTTTAACGGCATATCAACACCTTATGGGTCAATTAATGTGTACATTTACTTTTCTTGTGAGCTTTGAAGTGATAAAAATATAATATATGTTATTCTGCTTTCAAGTAAAAAAAAGTGTTCGGCCCTAACATAGATCCATCGTTTCGCACATGCCACTGTCTACATTTAGAGAGACTTATAATGCGATCGTTCAACGTCTCCCTTTCATTCAAGCGACAATTCACGTAACTGTTTCCGGAATGAAATTTTGTTGGCGCTAAAAAATTGTTATTTTCTTTTATATGGAAAATTTGGAATTTCTCCAAAAAGGTAATAAAAATTTCCAAGTCTAGCGGGTGATTTCGAAAGAGAATTCAAAAAGAGAGAAAATCAAAAAGGATAAAATATAAGACTGAACAAACACGTCAACAAAATAATATATATATATATATATATATATATATATATATATATATATATATATATATATAGAGAGAGAGAGAGAGAGAGAGAGAGAAAAGCTTTTGAGAAGAAGGAAGGAGGTGGTTAGTGTGAGCAGGCAGAGGCAAACAAAAGATTATGAATGGGATGATGATTGAAGATTGAAGAAGAAGAAAAATAATTCGAGGAGTAAATAAAAAAGAAGAAAGGAAGAAAGGAAAGAAGGAAGGAAGGAAGGAAAGAAGAAGAAAAAGGAAGGAATGAAGTGAGGAAAGAAGAAGACGATAGGTGAAGAAGAAGAAGAAGAAGAAGAAGAAGAAGAAGAAGAAGAAGAAGAAGAAGAAGAAGAAGAAGAAGAAGAAAGGAAAGATGAAGAAAGGAAGTAAGGAAGGAAGGAAAGAAGAAGAAAGCCAAGAAGAAGCGGATGAAGACAAGAAGGAAGGAAAGAAGAAGAAGAATGTTGTGACCAAGTAAATGGTTAAAGAAATAACAAAACAAATGTTGCAGATATATCATATTAAACAGTAAATGCAACAGAAGAGTGTTACACGACTAGTGAGTGTGTGTCAGTTGAGCCAGTGTTCAATCTATTCGACTGTTATATTTACTAGCCTCCCCACGAGGTAGGATGTGGGACAAAGCTGAGTTTAATGTGGGGAAATCCGAGCCCGTAGGCTCGGCCAAAATATCCCATAGACCCCGTATAAAATGGGGTCGGGTAGCTGTTTCCCGAGACGAGCCTCTCTCCTTCGACATATACTCGTCTGGGGATTCTCTATGCCCGGAGGTAGAGAGTTTGACCAGCACAACTGGAACAGATCTGTTCGACTTTTACCCTAAGGCCTTCTCTCCTACTTATCTTATAGTAGGCGGAAGAGTCCGACATAGTCTTTTTAGAGGGAGGAAACCACAACAAAGAAAAAGGAATGAAGGAAGGAAGATAGGAAAGAAGAAGAGGATGAAGAATGGAAAGAAAGACGGAAGGAAGGAAAGAATAAGAAAACAGGAAGGTATGAAGGAAAGGGTAAGATAGGAAGGGAGGAAGGAAGCAAGGAAGGAAGTAGAAGAAGAAGAAGAAGAAGAAGAAGAAGAAGAAGAAGAAAGGAAAGAAGAAGAAAGGAAAGAAGAAGAAGAAGAAAGGAAAGAAGAAGAGGATGAAGGCAGGAAAGAAGGGAGGAAGGAAGAAGAAGAAGAAGAAAGGAAAGAAGAGGAAGAAAACAGGAAGGAATGAAGGAAAGAGTAAGATAAGAAGGAAGGAAGGAAGTAGAAGATTGGCAAGGAATAAAGACAGGAAAGAAGTAAAGAAGGAAGGAAGGAAGGAAGAAGAAGAAGAAGAAGAAGAAGAAGAAGAGGAAGAAATAATTCTGGGAAAAAGAAAAGAAAAATATGTGAACAGGCAATGTAGAGAAAAGGGAGAAAGTATAAAAGTGATTAAAAACAAATGTTAAGACAAGAAAACAAATTTGCAAGAAAAAAGAAAGAATGTAAAGAAGAAAGAGAAGAAGCAAGGACTGGAAGATTTACGCAGACGAAAATCGAATGGAAATAAAGAAAAATGAAAAAATAAAGGAAATGAATAAAGGGAAAAAGAAAGAATGAGTGAACAAAACAAATGGGCAGATATGAAAAACAAAAAATAAAATATTTTCAAAGAAAAAACATGAATGAAAACTAAAAGCTGAACTTCAGAAAAAGTCACAATTAAAAAAAAAACCCAAAAAAACCCGGCAAATTCTCTGAGAAAAAATAACGAAATAAACAGAGAGAGGAAATGGAAGAATGGCAAAAATAGCAAACATTAAAATAAAAAAAATGTAAAATTTTATTCAGGCTAAACAAATGGTGGGAATTGTTACGTCATGATGGACGACGCCGATAACGTAGATTCAATTCATATGATTTCGCGTCAATATTGTTTGAATAAAAAAGGAAATGCATATATTTGCATATATAACCTTGCATTCACTGAATAGTTTTTAAAAAAATATCCAGTTCTTTATCAAATTTGTAGAAACCATTTCATTTATTGCAGATTATTGAAGTTTGGGTATCGGCAAACTGGTTCCTGACATAAGGAGGAGAATTAGGGTTAATAGCATGCTCTCCTAATGTCTGCAACAAAGACTGAGGGCCTGAGAAGAGTTTTCCTAAAACTGGTTTTAAAGGTGTTTCATAGTCCGGTATCTGTTAGAATAGAAAATTTAAACATGTAGTCACTGGTATATATTATATATATTTGAATTGTCGTCTGTTCCGTCGCGAGTTAGACGCTCTCTCTGGTCGAGCAGGCTAAAACACGACGTATCAAAAGGTAGTTTCTCCGATAAATGGAAGAAGCAAGTTCAAGCCCTACCGGAGAGGTCATTTTCTTTATTTCCCGGTAGACACAATACACACTCTTATAAAAAAAAACAAATATAAAAAACCGAGCGTCTACTGAAATACGAGCAACTACTAAAAATAACGTTTGAATATATATAATTTTTATACTTTCTCCCTTTTCTCTTCATTGCCTGTTCACATAGTTTTCTTTTCTTTCTCCCAGAATTATTTCTTCTTCTTTCCTTCCTTCCTTCTTTCCTGTCTTCATTCTTTGCCAATCTTCCACTTCCTTACTTCCTTTCTTCCTTCCTATCTTACTATTTCCTTCATTCCTTCCTGTTTCCTTCAGTCCTTCTTTCCATTCTTCTCCCTCTTCTTCTTCCTTCCTTCATTCCTTTTTCTTTGTTGTGGTGTCCTCCCTCTAAAGAGTCTATGTTGGACTCTTCCGCCTACTATAAGATTTGTAGGAGAGAAGGCCTTAGAGTAATAGTCGAACAGATCTGTTCCAGTTGTGCTGGTCAAACTCTCTGCCCTATTTTATACAGGGTCTATGGGGAATTATGGGGAATATGGGGTCTATGGCTCAGATTTCCCCACATTAAACTCAGCTTTGTCCCACATCCTACCTCGTGGAGGGCTAGTAAATAACAACAGTCAAGTAGATTGAACGCTGGATCAACCGACACACACTCACTAGTCGTGTAATACTCATCTGTTGCATTTACTGTTTAATATATGATATATCTGCAAGACTTGTTTTGTTATTTCTTTAACCATTTACTTGGTAACAACATTCTTCTTCTTCTTCTTTTTCTTCCTCTTCTTCTATATATATATATATATATATATATATATATATATATATATATATATATATATATATATATATATATATATTCTTTTATTATTACCTCCAAATCTTCATCTTGATTTGAAATTTAAACTTTAATTAAGAAATATTACTCATCTAAAAATAGCTTCAGATTAAATTGAGGAATTAGACTTTAATTTAATTTTACATTAACCGTCATTCACAATATTAAAATATTACTATTAGTAACTTCTTGTTTTTATTTTATATTCGTTTATTAATACAATATTCAGTTTATATTAAATCCCTAATTTGTCTGTGGAGAAGTTCAATATTTAAATTACTATCAAGCATCAAATCTAGTTTATTTGTGGAGTATTTAAACATTTAAATTACTATCAAACGTTAAAATCTGTGTTTTTCTAAATTGACCAGACATCAAGCGAAACAAGCCCTCTCCTTCCTTCAAAACCCTACGTGTTATATTTTTATATTCATGGGATAAAGTGCTCAATATCAGAGATAAAGCGTATGTAAATATAAAATTGAATATTGAAGTCAACACTCAGAGGCGACAGACTGTTTCATGGTAAACGCAATCGTCAGGCCACATGCGTTGTGTTTTTTCTCGACTATATCGAAGTCAACAGTCGCCTCTGAGTGTTGACTTCAATGTTCACTTATATATATATATATATATATATATATATATATATATATATATATATATATATATATATATAATGTTTCCCTTGCGAACTTTGAAGTAATAAAATATGATATATGTTATTCTGCTTTCACAATTATATTCAATTGTAAAAGCAGAATAACATATATCATATAAAAATATAACATACCTTAAAGCTATATAGCATACCTTAAAAATATATTTCTTCATATATATATATATATATACATATACATATATATATATGCACATTTCATTGAATTGTATGTTTTATAAAATATAATAATATAATATAATAGCATCATCTACATGCAAAAAAAGCTAAAAATAATGGAAGCCTCATTAATAAAAACAAAAAAAAACAACACCTAATAATATTAACCTTGAACATGGACACAATATCTTGACCGTGTTTTGAAAAATGATAGGTAAAATGTTTAATGCTAAAAATGGCTAACCCTAACCCTAACCCTAACCCTAACCCCTAACCCTAACCCTAACCCCTAACCCTAACCCTAACCCTAATAATGTATAGCCGAAAGCGTTGGTTTCCATTTTATTTTATTGTTTTACGTTCATTAACCACTTGCTTCTTAATGATTTTATTGCTTTGTTTGGGGTGAAATGATTGAAAACATATATATATATATATATATATATATATATATATATGGTTGGTTTGGTCGTTTTTTTGTGGCATGCCAACCTCAATTGTTTATTTAATGTCGAAATCTAAAATATTTTTTACACAATTTTATATCGTTTCGAGAGTTAATAATGGTTTAGTGATACAAATCTTACTAATTAACCCATAGCTGGAGGGAGAAGATGTAGATTCATACATTTCTCAAAGGTATTTGCGCGTAAGGTATTATACCTAAGCCAACTAGAATTGGAACTCGGCTCTCCGATTAACAATTCCAACCCATTATCCATTCCACCACGCGCACATCCAATCTTACAGCATCTGGTATTCCCAAGCGATCACTCATCGAGGTAGTGATCAGGATCGACGTTACTTAACTTTGTTAAACTTATGGGAACCTAAGCCTATGAGTTGGTGACAAGATACGCTTACAAAACAAAAACGGACCAAAAAATATCATCAATTTTCTTTTGTATGGATGAATATCTTGGTCAAATCGAAATCTATGGACGCAAGCGCGCATGCACGTCTTTCGTTTTTAGACACGGAATATACCAAAGTGCAGATGACACCGATTCACACATTAGAAGGAAATAATCCTTTCCAGAATGTCCAAACACGATTTGTTCATTTGTCGAACAATACAAGCGCAACGGACTGTAGAAGGAAATGTCTAGCCTTGACTATCATTCTTTTTCTATTCTTAGGTCATTTCTGTCGATTACATTAGAATTCGTGACAAACAACTGTACGGTTCTGATTAACTTTTAAACCCCTTTTTTTTTCTTTTTAAAGAACACATTGATGGCCAAACATTGGTTTGTATTTTTTTGTATTTCACTTCCGTGGTGTTTACAGATAATGGACTTGCTTGTATGTTGCATGCACTCACGGAAGGTGTGAGTTTCCATCCGGATTCATGGTTAGGTTTTAGCTTTGCAATAAGTTGACAGTATTCTTGAAAGCTCGTGATCTCTTTTGAGCTGAATAAAGCTAGCAAATGAAATCTTACTTTTTCTTTATATACATTTTCTTTTCCAATACTAATGTGTTGAGTTGCAATCTTGCAAAAATTTACATACAATTTACACTATTTAGTTCAAACTCTTGTCCTCATCTTCACAACGTTTTGGCTGTTTCAAGTTCCGGCCATCTTGTGAGTTCAATAACTGGTTGCAACAGAAGAAAAAAAACTTGAGAGTTGAGTTACTAAAGAGAATTAACTGAAACTAAGATATCAAAAAAGGCAAGGCATGTGGAATTAGAACAATCTACCCGCGTGTACTAAATAAAGATTTCGGTTCGAAATTCTAACGGATATCATCTCAAGAATTCAGGAGCGTACAACGACCGAATGTGGCAATAAAGATGAGGACAACAGTTTGAACGATGTAAATAGTGCAAGTAGTTACAATACCTCATCTCAGAAATATAGACAAATCCTGAAGAAGGTCGAAGCGTACAATGGCCGAAACGTTGTGAATATGGCAGTAAATATAAGGACCACAGTCTGAACGATGTAAATAATTACAGTGCCTCATCTCAGAAATATAGACAGATCCTGAAGAAGGTCGAAGCGTACAATGGCCGAAACGTTGTAAATATGGCAGTAAATATAAGGACCACAGTTTGAACGATGTAAATAATTACAGTGCCTCATCTCAGAAATATAGACAAATCCTGAAGAAGGCCCGAACGTACAACGGCCGAAACGTCGTGAATATGTCAATAAAGATGAAGACAACAGTCTGAACGATGTAAATAGTTATCTCATCTCAGTAATACAGGCAGATCCCGAATAGTGTAGTTACATTACGTCATCTCAGAAATCTAGACAGATGATTTTACATGCAATCGAAAGTATAATGTTTCGATAATACGATCAGCTCGACTTAGCGCCTTTGCTTTTGTAAAGGGTTAGGATTAAATTTTTGAGAGACACTTAAGGTAGAGGCTTACTGTATAGTGTTATACCAGAATAGAATGTGCAATCTATATTTGACTAGACCGTCGACGGAACAAGGTGAAAGTTTGACCTGAAAAGACGTTCGGGCTACCGAGTGCAGAATCACGTAACCAACTCTGAAAAGTGATGGGAAGTCTTTTATAGATTGCATGCAAGAATTTAAGGTTCACGTTAGAGATAGGGAGGGAGTGTGGGGACTGCACGCATGCAGTAGCACACTCGTAGCAGTTTAAATGAAATGCAATATTAAATATAAGAAAATACGGCACATATTATTGTTCTGCATGTCGATTTCATTCCAATTTCAAATGCCAGATGCATTATTGGTGTATTGTTGCCATATCTAACCTATTCAGTCTTTCCTTTATAGCCTTGATAATCCTGATTTTTCAAGTCAAAGGTCAATGGTTATCTGTTCATCTTATCCTCATCGTCTTCACTCTCTGTCTTTTTTTTCATATCACACTTTTCCTTGATCATGAGCCATTTTAACAGTAAAACCCTTTCTTGAGTGGCTCTTTTACCTTTAGGTGAGCTTTAGAAAAAAAGTTTATGTTTCATGAGGTTTGTGATATGGATAAAAGTGGGGGTAGGTAAGAAGCACAAATTATGAGGATAAATGAAGATAGATAACGCTTGAATTTTGACCTGGAAAAGTTAAGATTAGAATGTTTCGAAAAGCATCTATGCCCGCATCTTTCATAAAATGTCCGGGTGAAGGTTTTTGCTTACTTTTGGAACACGAAAATATGTCTGTAGAATTAAAGAATGGGATTCATTTGAACATTTCCCAGGGAAATCGCGAAAGACATCGATCAATTTTGGTCATTTAGATTGAAAGTGTTTTCATCACCTTTGTAAATTTGACAAACTCTCCAATGTTTTTGGCCCCCTTTATGCTAAACGCACAATGAGTTTTTCTGCAATTCACAGATTAACTGTAATTGTGTAAGGCTATATTACTTTCCGAGGAAATTCACCTTTCTACCTATGCAAAACTCAATGTGTATTATACCGTTTCGTTTTGCTGTAACCATTTCAAGTTTATCTTTAATATATTTGAGATTAGCTAAATAAGTTTTTGTCTGGTTGCCAAATTCACAGCTAGAATGATGCCCGTCCTTTCCAAATTACTTTTTCAGGCTAGATTAATGTTAATAAATTACAAGTTACTTGTTATTTAGGATTCACAAGATGTGTATGTTTTTCAATGGTTGTGGCTGGTATGTTTTTCTTGAAAAGATAATTTTGTTTGTAAGAGTTGGGTGCATTTAAAAATAACAGAAACTTCGAAATCCAACATGTCGCCATTTTATTGAAAGTATGATGTCGCTTACTGTCTGATTTTTCTGGCTTCCTTCAACGATTTCATCATACTTCATTCATTCATTCATTCTTTCTTTCTTTCTTTCTCTCTTTCTTCACTTTTTTCTTTTGAATTTACTTTATCTGATTTGTCTTTTTTTTGCTTTTTCTTTCTTCTTTCCTTCATCTTATTTTCATTTGTTCTTTCTTTAGTTTATTCTGTCTTTCTTTCTTTCTTTCTTTTTTCTTTCTTTTATCTTTCTTTTTTCTTTTTTCTTTCTTCTTTCGTTCATCTTATTTTCATTTGTTCTTTCTTTAGTTTATTCTGTCTTTCTTTCTTTCTTTCTTTCTTTCTTTTTCCTTTCTTTTATCTTTCTTTTTGCTTTTTTCTTTCTTCTTTCGTTCATCTTATTTTCATTTGTTCTTTCTTTCTTTCTTTCTTTGTTAGCGCCTTTTCCTTTCCATCCTTCCTTCCTTCCTTTCTTCCTTCCTTCCTTCCTTCCTCTTGTTTCTTTCATTATTTCGTTTATTTATGCTTTTATTCGCCCGTTCGCTTATTTGTTTATAGCTTATATTTTATTTTGTTCTTTTCTTCTTTTCGTACGTTTTTCTTACGTTCAACTTTTTTCTGACATGTTCTTTCTTTCTTTCTTTCTTTCTTTCGTTTATTCATTCATTCATTCATTTATTTTACTTGTTCAACAATTTTTTCTTTTCTTCATTCACACTTTCTTCCTTTCGTTCGTTTTTTCTTTCTTTTGTTCGCTCATTCGTTCATTCATTCTTTCTTTCTCTCCTTTTTCGTTCATTTGGACTTTTTTCCTTTCGTTCATTTTTTACTTATTTTGTTTCTGCTTTCCTTCCTTCATTCATTCACAGATTCTTTTTTTGTTTGTTCCCCTCTCCCCCCCTCTCTCTCTCTCTGTTTTTTATCGGTCGTCTTTCTTTCTTTCTCTTCGGCAAGGAACACAGTTGCTATGCAGTCTGGCCAAAAACTGAACATCTTTAAATAAATTATTTGCATCGAACTTTGCACTAAAACAAGCCTAAACACGCCTACGTTTATTTTCAAGACCTGAAGAAAAATGATTCTTTAAGATTGTTTGAAATCGTCAATATAAACGAGCCACGTATATTTACACTTTATTGCATCAAGAGCTTATGAAAGTTTTTTGATATATTTTCTATATCGTTACTAAATTTAGCCAAAGACATTCAAATGGTACAAACATGTAGGGATAGGGTGTTTGAGTTACGTTCTGTGTAAAACTGATCCAAGTAAACTTTTTCCAACTGAAAAGTCTATCCGTACAAGGAGCACCTCGTTCTAGAATGAACTGTCTCCACTGTCTCGCGTCTTGTTTTTATGCCTAGCTGATCTCGCAAATAAAAATTTCCATACCCTCAACCACTCTCGCGAATTCTCCTAGCTTCGAGATCGTGTCTTTCTTAAATTAAGGTGTCAGGGCAGCCATATTTCTTTTTCCTTTCCTTCACTCGCTTTACACGCCAGGCAACCTTACGTGCTCGCTTTGCCACACGGCATAAATCGTCTTCTCTTCTCCCTGTTCATCATCAGAGCAGGGAATATCCGCTTGCCTTTAAAAACAGATCCTTTATTTAGAATCAAACAATAACCTTTGGTATCGATAAAAAATACACACCAATCATTCGGCAATTTATTCACTAAGTTTAGTACAAATCGAAGAGTATGAGGCACTCAGTGAAATCAAGCCCACAGGCCTGTAGCAATAATCAAACTAGCTACCCACAGCTACCTATCTAATTTATTGTTTGACACACACACAGAACATTCAAAGACAGTTCTTTCCTACTCAAGATTGATTTTTTTTTTGTATACGCGCTTTTGTTAACACAATGTTTCAGCAGATTTATTCTTCAGCCTTCGTTATCTGTTAGAGGAGAGAATAAAAAGGAAAGCTTTTTCTTGAAGGAGAACTCGGGGACGGTTATTAAGCGGGGGATTTTTCTTTTCATACTCCTGAAGAAAACTTGTGAATGGCCGAAGTAATGATCGTCTGGAACGTTGTGTTAAGAAAAGCAAGCAAACAAAAAAGAAATCCAATTCCTTGAATAGTATTTGATGTGTTAATGTCTTTTATAAATGTTATAAAGCAGAACGCCTTTAAAATCTGATGACACCCGTAAAATCTGATGCCGTAAATGACACCCGTAAAATCTGATGCTGTAAATGACACCCGTAAAATCCGATGCTGTAAATTACATATTGTTTACCTTTTTCTTCATCAAAACCCTGTCCTACGCTAAATTTGATGTGTCATGACCCCCCTCCAAATTTGAACGATCATGACTCTCCACAGCCTTTTGTTATTTGTAGCCCTAAGGAAGATTTTGCCATCTATTTATATAAACTGTCTAGATAATTTATTCGCCGTTTCCTTTTGTTTTTCTTGCCTTCAGTCTGTGTTGTGAGTTTTAAATTCTCTAAGTCCTCTTTCCTTATCAGCTGTCCTTGAAATATCAATTTTTCCAATTTTAAGTTTTAATGTTGTTTTCGTCCCAATTTTCCTTAAAAATACTCTACTTCTTAACCCGTAGTTGGGGGTGCAAATAAGAAATGGATTCTTGAGCCTCTTCCAGGACAAGTGCGAAAGTCAACATGTCAGGCTAGACTTCAAATTGAATTTGGTACGCTAATTTAAATTTCTGCCTCGGTAGCATTAACGCTACTACCACATCTATGTCAGACTAATCAACTGTGTCACAAAATTTCGATTTTGTTTTGTTTTTGGTCAGTAAGTATATTGCTTCTGTCAAGGAAACACAGAAAATTACGATTATTCCTTTCAAACATTGTTTTTGCGACCTGGAAATCGATGTTTTGAAACTAACTTATTTTTCATTACACTCCAGACAGATTCAGGGCTGAGTTGCTGAAGGGTAATTTTCTAGAACTTTCGAGTAGTTTCTAAAAGTTTCATGAATTTCTAGAACTTTCTGTCTACCAAGGATTTTATAACATGATGGGAGAATATATTCGAGGACTGATTCGTGAAAGTAACTTACAGTATAAGTAGTAATTGCGTAAAACTACTTGTAAATGTTTTGTGGTGTCCCTTGAGTAAATAAATGTCATTTTGAAATCATATATCTTTTTGTTCCTACTTTGCGTGAACGAGACTGTTCACTTTCGCCAGTTTTCTCAATGGCAACAAGGTGAATTTCAGAAATATCATTATGCTGGTCAGAAAAAGCAAACTTTGAAAGCAAATATTGGCCATTTTTCCTGCTTTCTAGGTGCAAGCAAATAGTCGCTATCCAAGGATAAAATCGTGTTACACAATGTTGTTTCGAGCATTTTCCCATTGCCAAAAGAAAATGCCATGTTTTGCATCAAGTGATGGAAGTTAGGTACGTTGGAATAAAAGGGTAGGTTGGTAAAGTCATTTAAAATTAATTTGATTTAGAAACAAAAATGGTAAGGAATGAGATTGAAATAAACGACCAGACTGGAATAAATGTGTAGCTTGGGAAGAGTGGAAAATAAAATAATAGAGGGTCTGGAATAACAGTAGGTATACTGGAAAATTTAATTAGCGGGCAGGTCCGTCTATTCTGGAACCGAGGGTGCTGTTCACAGTTGAAAAATATTGTAATGACTACGCTAACGCAGGAAAGCCAATGTTGTCAAGACTACAAGTAGTAATGGGAAATAAAGGTGGCCACACCCAGTACTGAACTGTGACTATTTTTGGTAACATGTGGCAAGCCTCTAGCTGCTCTGTCGCTACGTTCACGGAAAGTACTCAGAAGAACTACAATGCTTAGTTAGAACCCGAACATTCACGGCAAGGACATGCCACTTACATAGTAACCACCCACTCGCATTCCATCCATAATCCATTGGCGAGAAGTAAATTCCACTCGAACAGCTTCTTCCATCGACCCTCCGCCCTGTGGAAGCGACTCTCAAGAGGATGTTTTCCCCGATCACTACAATCTTAAACTGCTCAAGTCTAGGGTTAACCGTTATCCCCTTTCCTATCCGTACAAACTGCCTACTAACGTAAACCCCTACCACGAGTGGCTCACAGGCCTTGTACAGGGCGAAACTTACTACAAAAGACGTTTCAGTGTTGTATACTTTGGTCATAAATTCTACCTGATGATATTTGTCTTGTTGCTAAGAATAACGAAATCCTTTTAACTTTTTCAAGTCCGAGAAATGTAGATAATTATGGACGATACTGTAAATATGGAATAATTTTTCTTATAAACTTTAATGAACCAATGTATTCTTCATCATGAAACGGCTTCTCATCAAGCAATTGCAATTTCATTTAAAGCATGTTTACCCTTTCGGAATGGATAATCCATATGATTTCAACCAGTCTGTGTAGAGGAGAGCAAACTGAAACCTTTAAACAGACGAGAAGCGACATCCATTCAGAAAAATGAGAACAAAAGTTAATGGATCTGAAATGGAATTCAGAAATGGCCTCCCAGAATCTTTCTAAATGCACTTTTGGATATTACACTGCAGTGACAACAACTTACAAATCTCTAATGCTTCGGTAGTGGATTTGGTATTTTGGTTTTACGTCCGGTATCAAAAGATGGTAATGTAGTTGGACCACAATAAACAACACAAAAACATGGTTGGAAAATCAAGGGGCAATTTTTTTATTGACGCTCGTGTGTGTAGTAAACTCGGAGGTAAGAGGCTGGTCGACCTCAAGTCAACCTGACGATGAGAGAGGGTGACTTAGGTTGATCTTTCCTTAGGACCGCCGCAAAAATACGCCCGAATCCAATAATTCAAAAGTATCCACACACTACATGATCTCCTTTCCGGAAGTGGGATCACAAACTTTGCACGTGACCAGAAACTTTTTTTCTTTTGGTTTCCATTTGCATTATGGGAAAATGAAATTATTTATTTTTTATTATTATTATGTTCATTATTTACTTTATTTATTATTTAATTTTCCTTCTCCCACAAATGAATATCTTATAAATCTTATAATAAAATCTCTTATAATATCTTATTGAAAAATTTCTATAACTTATATATCTTACAAATGAAAGTTGTAATGAACAAATGGATTTGACAGCAATCTAACGTGTAACGCATTTGCCAGCCAGGAGAGATCCAAATGAATTTCTCCATCCCGTTCTTCTTTCTTAGGTGATCATCATTTCACTGATGTTTGTCGCTGCGAAGAACAGGAGACGTTTCCATACTTAAATGATATTTAAAATGGGAAGATTATTGAACAGAGATAATCCGACTTACTCTGTTTCGAAGGTCGTAATGAGACGCTCCTTTTGAGTTATAGTTGTCAGATCTGCCTTCGGGCATTTACTTCTGGTTTAGGAATCAGCGGTATTCATCACCAAGACTGGTTGCTTAGCACAGATAGATAGACCAGTTTACACTACTATTTACACATAGATTATCGGCAGATATTTATGACAAATAATTTTAGATTAATGTGTACATTGCTTACATTAACAAGTAGTTTCTCAAAGAAAGATAAAAACGACAATAAAATGAAAAATATAAAAGCCTTTTGTTGGTCTTCTCCTAGGTTGGTTGCCAACCGCATTTAGAGAATCCGGTCCGTCTTTGCTATTTAACATATAATTTGGGGTGTAGGTAGAAGATATGGATTCATACCTTTGCCAATGGTATTTGTTCGACTTTTCGCTGCGAATCATTAACCATTCCATTACTTACACATCCAAGTTGAAAGAGCCAAACAAATAGAGTCGAATTTAGGAATTTCGCCCTCTCTCGTGAATCACAAGAAAAGAAACCATTGCGTTTCATATGGGACGATCTGCATTACCACCAAGGTTTTCTTCTGACTTTCAAGACAGCACCCTGACTTTCAAGACATCTTCCTTACATGGGATTTAATATCGTAGGGCAGACATAAAAAAGTCACTCCAGGTAACAGAAATGGTTAACAATTTATCAGATTTTATTTTCAAATGCTTTTCTTCTTTTTTTTAAAAAAAAAACCCTATTTGATGGCATATAATACCTACTTTTATCCCAAATAATAATGGTAACTGTTTCCTTATGAGGAAACATTCAGCACTTATTGACCTCGATAAGCTAGTGTTGTTGTCGGATGAAATTTATAAAAACAATATAAAAACTTTTGATTAGAACAATTTTTCCGGAAAAGGTGGCAGAAGGACGGAACTTGTTGAGAGCTGCAAGGGATAGAGAGAAGTGAAGACGCATGATCGTCTACGTCCTGAAAGGACACGGGACATAGAAAGAAAGAAAAACTATCAATAGGTTGATGAATCTTCTTGTAAATTTGATTGGCCTCCATAACTCTGTGTTCAGTCAGTGCTGTGATGACACGACATCGCCATGTGGAACGCTTAATAGACTGAGGTCAACGGCTGGAGGCTTCACCTGATGTCATCAACAGTCACGTGTCCACGACCAAAGGAAGCTTGTTATTTGACGAGATATTTACTTACTAATTCCACATCCTGTATTTTATGACGGCTTCAGTGTAGGTACCATCACCGCATTTATACCAATTCTAGGCACGTATGACATTATGGGCCGATATGGTTCCCGTATCAGATCTCAATATCCAGAGTCAGTGTTTGGAAGGCAGGTTTTAATGGATGAGAAGAAAAAAATCTCCGTTGATATAGTCATAGGCTGTAGTGAGGTTTTCTCTTGAAATGTTTCTCATAAATTTGGAATAAGTACTGAAAGATACTCTTTTGTTTTAATTCCTTGCCAGTGCAAACTCCTTTCTTGATATTTTTAACGCATTGCTACAACGGAAATCATTAGCAACGCATTTGCAATAAACATTTAATTGCCGAATTTTGTCATTAGGATTTTACCATTGATTGACTATATTTTCTTTCTTGATGTACAGTAAAAACAATAATTGTTGAAAAAAGAATTTGCCAGCTTCTGTCATCTATTATCAGAAATCATTGTACTGATTAATGTCAACAAAAGTTGTAGTAAAGTAATTAGACTGTGATGAGACAATCTGTACACCCGACTATGAATACATCTATCTATCTATCTATCTATCTATCTATCTATCTATCTATCTATCTATCTATGTGTTCATATCTATCTATCTATCTATCTATCTATCTATCTATCTATCTATCTATCTATGTGTTCATATCTATCTATCAAATGGACAATTGATATATGCCGTGCGAGATTTGAGAATATTCTACACAATGAAATTGTCATGACGAAAATTTATGCTCAGGGGATTCTGAGTTTTCTGATACTTAATCAAAAGCGCATCAGATCGATCACATCGCGGGACAATCTGACATTGTTTGAGGCAGATTCAGATTTATTTTACTTCAAAGGTTAATTTTAGTAGATGCACGCGTTTGAAATAAACCTCCTATCCAGTTTGCATTATCTCTACCGACCTGCGCACTCAAGAGACCTTAGTAAAGAAAAGCTGCTTTCCGACAGGTTTTGAACCGACATCCCCCTTTCTAGGAGTAACCATCATTTGATTCGGCTTAGTTTAGACCCACTTATCCGCAGAGAGCAGGACAACATAGCAAAGACTCGGTAGACAAAATGCACACGCATATATGTATATATACATATATTGGTGTATTTCATTTTCTTATTTTTTTATTTCTGTAAATTTCCTGTCAGTCATTTTCATAATTTGAGACCCGAAATGTCCTCTATTCTTAACTTTGCAATTTCCATATAAATAGATTGCTTTGGATTTTCAGAAAAGTGACAACGGGGATTTCGTCGTTAAATTACTTTAGGCAGTCAGTTAAAGCGAATGAGTTTGTTTTTATTTTTATTTAGTCTCTCTTTCCTTTTCCCGCTGTTGTCAGCTACATCTATATTGTTAGATTACATGACACCATTTTCTCCTAATGTTTAGCCAATACAAGGACCAAGGGCCACTCAAGGGAGAGCATTACTGTGTGGAATTGTATTAGTGTAAGAAGGGAAAGATAGCCGAAGAGGTCAAGATTTAATTAGTGAATAAAATGTCAGAGTTCAGGTGGAGATGTTCAACGTATAGAATTGCAGTAGGATTTAGATGGGACCGGAAACGCAATCTTAAACAGGAAACAAAGGATGAACCTCTACTCCTGTTCAAAAGACCGAGGAGGATTACGATACGGGTGGCAGGCAAACCCATCGCCTACTATTATGGTGTATTTACAGACTCATTTATAAATCTGGCCAGTTTCTACCTTTTCGACTCCTGCGTAAACCGAAACTATGTCTACCTAGCGATTAATTCATTGTACTTTTTATACTATAAGACTTATCTTTGATATTAAGTAAATCAATAAGTATTAAGGCGTAATGAAATTAACATCACGGCATAAGCTATAACGATATAATTGGTTAACCAGTTTCACTCCATACAAGGCAGTAAAGCCACTAAGACTCAATAGGGTTACAGGGTGTGGAAGATTTTGGAACAGAAACCTTAATAATGAGTGGAAAGAGAAAAGAGTAATTAGGAGGAAAAGTAGATGGCGATTGATATTGTATTTAAATTTTTGCAGATTAAAGTTGGCATAAATGTAAACAGTGTGTTTACACCGACCTTGGTAAATTGTTCACTATATATATATATATATATATATATATATATATATATATATATATATATATATATATATATATATGATAAATATTCGTATATCATGGTTATTATTTAAATAGAATGGAATTTGCAGCTTAGCGTTCATTCGACATTTTTCAAGCCACAGAATTTGTCAGAATAAAAAAAATCTTTTTATATCACTTCGAATGGGGTTCCTGTTCATAATGTCCATACAGTGTAGAATCGATCCCTGACGTTTTACAGAGTTATTGGAATTTGTTGTTACTTAAAAAATGAAAGGAATAAACTGTGATCACATCAATGATATGTGCATATATTTTTAATTTTCTGAAGTTCCAATAACTGTGGCTTGAAAAATGTCGAATGAACCCGAAGCTGCAAAATATGTGAACCATTCTATTTAAATAATATCCATGATATACGAATATTTATCATATATATATATATATATATATATATATATATATATATATATATATATATATATATATATATATAATTTTAAATAATGTAGGTAATTATATTACATTTACTTGGTTTATAAAGAAATATAGCCAATTAAATTTAAAAGTTAAATTTGAAAGTAGAATTTTTAAAAATGTTTTAAAATTGAAATTAAATAAAACAGATTCTAACCTAAACATCTTTTAAAATTGTAATTAAATAAAACGTACGCTAACCATAACACCTCTCTCAAAGCAATTCAAACACTGAAAAGAATCCAAGTGAACACCCAAAGTCAAATGAAATTAATAAGTTAGAATATAATATTGAACATTAAATGTCCTTTATACATACATATATACATTTATAATACTAAATTTATAAATAAAAGTTTATTGAATTAGTGAAATAATTTAACCACCTTTGCCGTCATTGTCATAAAGTTTACATAAAATAAAATAATATTTACTTATACTCGATAAGAATAAATAATTTTAAATACTGTAAGTAATCCTAATACATTTACTTGGTTTTTAACTAGAAGTATAGTATATTAAATATTAAAAATAATTTTTTAGAAAGGTGGATAAAACATATTCTAACCTAAACAGTCCCCCAAAATCTTTAAATATACAAATAGAAAAAATACCATAAGAATTTTTGCCGTTAGAAAAAAACCCAGATGACATGAATTTAGCGGATGTCAGAATTTGTTAAAAGATACATCCCTACCCATCCCTAAACATAACCCCGCTTTCAAATGTAACTATTAACTGATACAACGAAAATTAAAAATTGAACCCTCTACCACCCCTTGTCTAGATGAATGGATTTATCGGTAACCTTGGAAACCCTCAAACTATGAATCTTTCCTGTGCCGTTAACAACCGTAAATTTTAAAAAGTAAGTTACTCCAAAATTCGCTTGATGAGGAAATGGAACTAATGTCTTTGGTTTAATAACAAAATTAAATTCAGGGGCTTTAGCTTCTATTTCTGAAACATGGTTATCACTGTGTAGCGGTAAAACCATATTTTAAATCTATTAATTTATAATATTAATGCTCTGTAAATTTAAATTTACATAGAGCACTATTGTGTAAAAATAAAAATATCTATAAGAACACCGGATTTTATATCTTACTGTTCTTTTCTTTTTTATTTATATATATATATATATATATATATATATATATATATATATATATATATATATATATATATATATATATTAAATGTTATATTAAAATGACTTTCGGGGGTATTTTGGGGCTGCATTCTTTTGAGGACATTCTTTTTGGGATTTTCTTTTGGGGGTATTTTTGGGGTCATTCTTTTGAAGGAATTCTTTTGTGAGGGTATTCTTTTCAGGGCATACTTTTGTAAGGATATTCTCTTGGGGGCATTCTTTTGGGGGTATTCTTTTGGGGGCATTCTTTGTGGTATATTCTCTTAGGGGGCGTTCTTCTGTGAGGGTATTCTAATGGGGGAATTATTTTGGGGATATTCTTTTAGAGGGCATTCTTTTATGATGGTTATGTTTTGGGGGCATTTGGGGGGCGCTATTCTTTTGGGGCATTGTTTCGAGCCCCCATACAAAACATTGAGGGATAATAATTATTTTTCTTAAATGAATTATAAAGTGTAAAACAGTTTATGTAAGGTATTTCTCTATAATTAATATATATATATATATATATATATATATATGAAGAAATATAGTCTTAAAGTGTGCTATATTTATGGGATAAAGTGCTCAATATCAGAGATAGAGCGTGTGTAAATATAAAACTGGACATGGAAGTCAGCACTTAGAGGCGACAGTCTGTTTCATGCTAGTGCAATCCTCAGGCAACTCTCTCTCTCTCTCTATATATATATATCTGTTATTGTGTGTGGGTGTGCTTAAACGTATGAATACAGTCATATACATACAAAGTCAAACAATAATAAATAAACGTTTAATTCTAAACCTAATCTCTTACAATTAATGCGCTAATAGTACTTAAAATACCACCAAATCAAATAATAGCCAAGTGAAGACATATATAAATAGTTATTTTATCAGTTAAGCATTAGAACTGTTCGCGGTGCACTTGTTGGCATTCGTCCTGGGTATGACGATAGACTAGATCCGGCAGCGAGGCCCCTGATCCACAGGCTTGAGGAGCGTAGAACCACCTCTTAAGTGCTGTTGTTCTCAGGCCTACCCTGACCAGGAGTGGTAGCACCTGTTAGAGACCCAGCTATGGGCAAATAGTTAGACCCCAATCTGGGTCAAAAGACTGAAAGTATAAAAAATAGATTTTATAGTAAAAATACCAGCAATACATTTGATTCTCTACAAAAAACCCTGTTTACAGTAATACGTCAATGAAACCTGATCTACAACCTTATTTCTTACAAAGAATACATATTCTCTTCATACGAACCAATGCTAAAAATCTTGTCGGCATTAAATAATCCATTGAGGTTGATATAAACCTGAACTTGTTGGCATGAACCCAAACACGCATTATATAAACTTCCTCCGGTATACTACACGTTTTATTTATTTATTGCATTTTCATCTTGAAAGAGTAATTTAGTTGTTATGTTAAGGTTTGTTCTAATGCACTTCTTGACATGCAAATGTACGAGGAAGTGTTGAAACATTCCACTTTCCCAAAATCTGGACAGAGTTATAAAGAACGGAATTTTGTGGAGGATGGGCTTCTTGGTTGAACGAAGAGAGTTTTTAGCATTGCCTGATATAGATAAGTTAATCCTAACAAGTCAAGCAAACCTACCTAGGTTTCATTTAAACGGATCGTCAGGGCGATGCCGGCATCGCCTTGACGATCCGTTTAGGTGAAACCTCGGTAGGTTTGCCTGGCTTCCTAGGATTATCTTAGGTTTTGCTCTACTTAGTGTATTGAGAACTTTACGTAGTTGTCTTTTTACTCGTTTTGGAGGTTTTTTTCTTTGAAATCTAGCTTGAACACTGGACGATTGTTTTCGCCCTAGTTTCATGTTGTAGGTTCTTTTTTTTATTCCTCATTTTTCCACGGGTACCGATTTGTTCTAATGCAACTTGAACTATCCAAGCTTTTACCAAGCGAGTATCAACATATATATATATATATATATATATATATATATATATATATATATGTTGATACTATGTTATAATATATATGTTCATACTATGTTATAATTTTTTAATATATATATATATATATATATATATATATATATATATATATATATATATATATATATATATATATATATATATAAATTATAACATGAGCATGTTATAACATCACTATCAAAACAGACATTTTGTTTCAGCAAATTCAAGTGATGGTGTTGATTGCAAAATAACGGGTTTTAAAAGTTCAAAGACCAACCAAACCCCCTCAATAGGGGAAACATAGTCACGTAACTTATGATGATGAACCAGAAGTATAAGTTATTTCAAAATAACGTCACAATACACCTTAAATACAATCTAAAGGCTGTTCCAATAACTTGGACCGATTTTAAATGAGAATTAATTTTAAGCGTCTAATAATTTTTTCTTTTTCTTTCAGATTTGGCGTACGTATGGGCGATATTCTTTCTCTCACATAATTGCCATGACTTAAATAACATCCAATAGAAAAATAAAGAAATTCTCACCAATCACACTGATTTATTTATTCTTGACTTTGATCCCTCTTAATGAAACACCCTTCATTAGTGCATTAAAATTAAGATTAGATTAAGTAGAAATCAATATAACTAATTAAGCTTTAATTTGACAGTAAAATTAAAAATTACAAATTTCAAAAATGTAATTTAAACATATGCTATATTTATGGGTAAAAGTGCTTGATATCAAGTATAGTGAAAATGGCACAGTCACTCGTATCCGAGGATACCCGTTTACTGGGCCGTTAGCTAATCCCCATTGCAGACGCCTGCTCAGGCACATTTGTGGTTTATACTGCAACTATACTGAGCGAACTTTAGTTACAACAGTCTGAACAAGGCCAGCACGCTCAAACCCTCAGTCACGATGACTTGTGTCCTCGTCCTAGCACAACCACCGACTGGTTCACCAAGAGTTCCGTTAACACAATTTCGCTCACAAGGCTTTGGTCAACTTGCGGTATGGTGTTCAGGCACTTTCCAAAGGTGCCGCACGCCGAGTGGCGAGAAAATTCACTTTCTGAACATGAGACCCGGGTTTGAATTTCGTCCGGGTCGATTTCTCAGGAAGGTGACCTCTTGATGTTATTGGTCTGGGGGAGACGATCCCAGTAATATCAGGGTTCGAGCGTATATAAATATAAAGGTTGACTCTGAGATAAAAACTGAGCGGAGACAGTGTGTTTCATGCTTGTTTTAGGCTTAGAGAAGCGAAATGCACACTGCATCACGACAAAATAACTTAAAGTTTTTTATATGGAAAAGTGACTTGCAAGAATGTAGCATTGAGGAACAACCACTATGTTATGAATAATCAAGAGTGGTCTCCCCTTGTTTTGATACTCTCCTCTTTGAGGGAGCTATTTTACTTTACTGGGACTATAAAAGGACACAATGTGTGAACATTGTATCCTGAGTTGAATAAAACTTTCTCAAAGTCTACACCTGCGTACGTTTACCATTACACACTATTCTAATAAGAATGATAGAAATATTAAGAATAATTAGAGAGAATACTGAAAAACAGATTAAGAAAATCTCAGATAATCCATCGGTTTCAGTGAAGAAAAATCTTCCTTTACCTCAGGTCACGTGGAAAAGGCATTTGGTAAAGGATTGCATCAAAGGGAAAATCACGGAAACTGATAACAGCATCGACAACAGCAACAAAAACAATAATAATAATAATTGTGCTTGTCTTCCCCTCGTTACTTCGCATCACTTCCACGGGCTGCCAATACCTCATAAATAATGGACTATTCTGTTTGGATTGGAAAAAGGGAAAAAGACACTACTTAGTTTCAGTGAGAAAGATGAGGTCAATATCCGAATAATGTAAATAGTGTACATAATACCTCATCTCAGAAATATAGAGAGATACTGAAAGGGCGAATCGTTGTAATAAATATGGCGATAAAGATGAGGTCAATAGCCGAATAATGTAAATAGTGTACATAATACCTCATCTCAGAAATATAGACAGATAATGAAAGGCTGAAATGTTGTAATAAATATGGAAACAAAGATGAAGACAATAGTCCGAATAATGTAAATAGTGTACATAATACCTCATCTCAGAAATATAGACAGATACTGAAAGGGCGAATCGTTGTAATAAATATGGCGATAAAGATGAGGTCAATAGCCGAATAATGTAAATAGTGTACATAATACCTCATCTCAGAAATATAGACAGATAATGAAAGGCTGAAATATTGTAATAAATATGGAAACAAAGATGAAGACAATAGTCCGAATAATGTAAATAGTGTACATAATACCTCATCTCAGAAATATAGACAGATACTGAAAGGGCGAATCGTTGTAATAAATATGGCGACAAAGATGAGGACAATAGTCCGAATAATGTAAATAGTGTACATAATACCTCATCTCAGAAATATAGACAGATACTGAAAGGGCGAATCGTTGTAATAAATATGGCGATAAAGATGAGGACAATAGTCCGAATAATGTAAATAGTGTACATAATACCTCATCTCAGAAATATAGACAGATACTGAAAGGGCGAATCGTTGTAATAAATATGGCGATAAAGATGAGGACAATAGTCCGAATAATGTAAATAGTGTACATAATACCTCATCTCAGAAATATAGACAGATACTGACAGGGCGAATCGTTGTAATAAATATGGCGACAAAGATGAGGACAATAGTCCGAATAATGTAAATTGTGTGCATAATACCTCATCTCAGAAATATAGACATGCTAGAAAAATTGTATTTATTTTAGAAATATATTAGAATAACCTAGAACTTATCCGGAGAACAAAACCGCCTGTACATGAATGGAAAATAAATTGAAAATGTATACTAAAACTAAAACCAGGCGTCTGATGAGGATTCTTTTCACTGAATTTAGTGGAACTTTACAGCATGGCAATCACAAGAAAACTAGAAATTCTGCCAGTATTTATTTCTGGTGGGCATAATCTTAACAATATAGGATATGCAAATGGAACTGTATTGATAGAAGGCACAGAAAGAAATCTGCAGGAACTTCTAGAGAAACTAGTAAAAGGAAAAGCAAGAAGTTTAGTTTTAGGTAAGAGAAATTGTTCAAAAGCGACGAATTGGAGATGTCTAAATCAAGCAAGTACAGTGGTTTAAATATCTGGGAAGTGTTTTAACGGATGAAACGTGTGGCACTGAAGTCCAAAGGCCTACTGGAAAGGTAAAAGATGCCTTTCAAAAACTAAACAAAGTATTAAAAAATATGAAAATATCGATAGAAACAAAAATATACTGCTAAAATAATGTGTAATACCAAATCTTTTATGTAGTAGTGAATGCTAGTCAATTTCCGGTTCTACAGAAGGATGCTGAGAATACCATGGACGGAATATTGAGAGGAAATGGAAAAGAAAAGAACACATACTTAGAATCCGAAAGAGACAGTTAAAATTTCTAGGGCAAATAATAAGGAAAGAGGGAAAGGAAAATTTTACACACACAGGAAGAGGAACAGGAAAACAGCGAGCCTTGTGGAAAAACGTCATAACGGGAAATGACGTATAAAAGAAGATTGCAGAAAATATTGCGTCCGTCCAGTACCACAAATTTGAGCTTAATACATCTGCAGATTGGAATTCAAACAAATGTTGAATTTAAAAACTAAAACTGTTCCTGTTGTGAATGGAACTTTGGGTTTGAGAAAAAATGAACTCAACAACAAATCAACTCAGTCCGTGGTAGAGCATCTCCAAATAGGTCTAGCTAGCGCAGCCCATATCCAGTGAAGAGCTTTGTCCATTTTTATTACTGGCTGCTTTTTGGTTAATTAAACCGAAGCAACAAAAAGTCACATCCTCCGTTTGTTCCAGTCCATTGCAACCTCTCGCTGCTCCATTGATATTTTCCATAGAAAGCGTCTAATTGAACTACATTCCTTGGTCTCACCAATTATAACCGTGACGACTAAGACTCGCAATGCCACGCCCATTGTAACGAACCCACCCTCGTTCCCTTCGTATTCCATTGGTAAGAGGGAAGCTCCACCCTAGAATCTTCTCACAAATCGCTGTTTTCACTACAATTTTAAATCTGGTGTTAACCCTATCATCATAGACATTCTGTGTCTGTAACCTTTTACCTTGAGTGGCTCTTGGAACGTATACAAGCTGAAAACTATTGGAAAAAATGTTCTATAAATTTTAAATGTGTACATTAAAGTCAGTTTGGAGTTAATTGCTGCCAAAAAATGCAAATACTTTTGATACATCATAATATATTATTGAACTCTGATGAAAAGAATGTCTTGGAAACTATTAGCAGCCTGAAAGTGAATCAACCATTTTCTGAAAGATCTTTTTCCCCTTCGTCTGTCTCCACGGTGTCGCAGAAATTTGTTTGAAATGAAATTCTCTTTTCCATTTACGTAATTCTCATTTTGGTTACATTCATCTTATTTGGCATGTTTCAGTTTCGCAAATATAAATTTACAAAATATTCCAAAAGGTATTATATTATGGGAATTAAATAAAAACATTTTTTTCATATCAGCAGAAAGAAAAATAAGATGCCAAAACTAAGAAGCAGTCGCTTGTTTGTAACGCCTGTGTAAAAATTCCATCACAGAATATTTTCAAAGGATTAGTAATGTGGCAAGATCTGACAGTTTTTGTTATATTTTGTTTTTCAGTGAAAAGCGAAAAAAAAAATGGAATTATAACGAAGTGACAAAAATATAACACAATAATAGAATTTCCATAAAATCTAATGTAGATTGAATATAGAATAAATATTCAGTGACCGCAAAGATCGTTCTGTGTGCTTTGCTAGATAGCATTAGGGGTGTTTAGTTTTAAATTCATTCAAATTTATCGCTTCTAATTATTTTTTAATCTTTTCACCCCAAGAAAGGCAATAATACCACTAGAACGCAGAGTGTTACAGAGAGGGAAATTGAAAGGAAAAAAAAAACGAGAATGTGCAGGATTGAGGAATGAACAAAAAAGGAACAGGGTTCAAGAAGACAGAAGATGGTGATTGACGTTGCATTTACATTTTTTCAAGATTTTATTTATCAGGGAAGCAAAAAGTCGGAAAAGTGTTCCACTGGTAGGAAGTGCGAGAAAAGAAACCGTCAGAATAGTAGCGACGGTTACATTTAGCTATTTCAAGAGTAAAACAATGAGGCCGAGTTGACAATGTTGGAACACGCTTAAATTCAAGCAGTCAGAGCACCAGAGAAAAAAGCTTGTCAGAGCAGAGCTACCCTGAAAATATTTGTAGAAAAGACAGAGGGAAGACATGTCACGCCAATGAGAAAGTGACTGAAGTTGAGGTGCAGAGCCAGGAGTCGATTAAATTACAGAACTTTTCGATTTTGTCAAGAATCACGAGTTGTAGACCAGCAGATTGTTACCGCTGTTGAATCAATTTATATTTTATTGGTTTAGCCAAAATGTTAATGTTGCTTGTCACCGGATGGCATTAGGAGTGTTTAGTGTAAATTTCACTCAATTGATCGTTTTTTATTTTATTATGAAAGCTGTCATATCGATGTAAATTTTTCTTTGTCAAAGATGACTTATTTTTTGATAATCTGAATAGAGTAAGATATTTTATTAAAACTTTAAAAAAGGGTCAATTTAGAAGTATATATAGATATATACAAATAACAAAGTCAAAAAGGAAAGATAAGAAAAAAAAATGATCACCGTAAATTGGTGGCGTGAAGTAAAAACAAACAATCAGATAAAATTGATTTTAAGAAAGTTAAAAATGTGACTCAAACGCAAAAAATAGTTGTGTAATATATGGAGAAATTATTGTGATTATTCGTGGAAAGGTTTACAATTTTTCGTCCCGTAGTTTTCTTGGTGAAGGTTCGTTTATAGCATTGATAGCAACCAGCTTCCATTATTACCTCAGAATAATGGCGGTTATAAGGGAGATAACTAATGCACACAAGTCAAGCGTTGAAAATATTGTTATATAAATTTATTAATATTTGCTGTTTTGGGACGGCGTATATTAATAGGTTAAGAGTAGAATTTTTAATAAACTATTAATTAATAGCGGATTTATTAGTTATAATTATTTAATTAATAATATATTTTTATAAACATAATATCGGGATTTTATTTTGGTTTTTATAATTAGTATCAGTCTTCCCTTATGGCAGAACAATCTTCTCACAGATGAAGAAGAGACTTGGAACAACAGATATATGATTCTACAGAAGGATGCTGAGAATACCATGAACCGAAAATGTGAGCAACGACGGCGTTTTAGAGAAAATGGAAACAAAATGAACCCTTCTACTCAACATCAGAAGGAGACAACTGAAATTTGTAGGGCACATAATAAGGAAAAAAAAGGTCAGGAAAGATTGAAGGCAAGAGGGACAGAGAAAAACAACGCATAACCTACCTAGCGAGATTGTGGAAAATGGATGGCAGAACAGGGTTTAAGAGAGAGAACAAAGAGACAAAGAAGAGGACATTGTGAAGAGCCATGATCAACAACGTCCTTAAGAGACACGGCACATAGAAGACATGATTTTTATATTTGGCTTTATAATTAATATCAAAATTAAGATGGACTCTAATGGATAAATTTTCAGGAATTCACATAAATTAGACGATAAAAAAACGACTGTATTTTGGGGTACCATTTGTTTCGTAATCTCAGAAAGAAAGGTTCCGAGTTTTCATATTAAATCGTAGATTCTTTACAGTACGGCGCAAAAAATAGTGAAGTAAGTGGGCTGAAGCATTGCTGATGGCACCAAATTTATTCTACATTTAAATAGATTAAGAATGTAAGAAAAACTTCTACTATGTGTTTCTCTCAAAGATCTAAGTGACTGATTTGAACAATTACAGGAAAACCAAACGAAAGCGGCAATCGATATTAAGAGAAAGAATATTATATTCCATCAGGGTAACAATAGACCCTATGTTCCTTTAAGGACCAGACAAAAAATAACTGCGAAAATCCCCAGGCATTGCACTTTCAGAAAACCACTAATTCTTGTCTTTGCGAAATTGTCTTCATAAAACTATTTCCCTGAAAAACTGCAAAAGTCCGAAAGATCAGCAGAGAAAAACAAAGGAAAGTTGGACGGATGGGATTTGGAATTTGGCTCAAAGATAGTAAAATGCTAAAGTTAATGTAGAATAAAAAAATTGTTCTTTCTATTTAATAAGAGAATCGATCGTTCTTTTTTTTTGATTAGCCAATATTTATGCAAATTGAAAAAACGTTTTGAAATGTGCCCACAACACGTGCTTACGACACTCTTACTGACGATTACGGAAGGATCAAACGTGTGAGCAAATATAAATTCATTGTTTTAGAAATGATCAAGGAAATCAATTAAATTTGGATTTATTCAAATCAAAGCTGTTTCAAAAGATTAATTGTATTGTTGAAAGAATTGTTATATTTTGACAACAGGTCAGAATTAGATTAAATTAAAACCAATTAACTCATAATTAGATTTCTTAAAATACAGCATAGAAACAAATGTTGTGTCGTCAATTTATTGGAGATTAAAATTGTGTTTTTTTTCGGTTTGTATTTCATGGAATACCGAATGGAATATAGTAACATGTTTTTTTTTCGAAGACAAATTTCCTTTATGCTTTCGTTCAGAATATGAGGAATTTGGCTGATGACCGATATTCCTTGAATCGAAAAACAGTAATACGTGACATTAGTAGCATTAATTATTTTCAAATAATTATATAAATACATTCTTAGTATTCGAATTTGTGACTATTATTTCATTTATTAAAGCTTAATTTTTTTAATAATAATGATATTACAATTCTGCTTCTTCCTTCGTTCTGTACTTAGCACGTACGTTACGCCGAGCCAATACCTCATGGATAATAGACTATTCCGTTTTGATAGCGAGGAATGACGGAAAGGACATAACAGACGCTTTTTGTTTATTAAAGAAATTATATTGTTTTTGGAACAATGCCGCGGGGAGAGGTGATGGAGAAAAGGCTGGTCATCATTAACTATTCTACGCCTAGCTAGTTTGATTCCCGAACTATTTATTCTAGCAATTGGCATAAACACAACAAGAATTTATGCCCTTCCATTCAATTTGAACATGTACCCAAGTGGAGATCGAGGTTAAAAGGATATGGGGTATGAGGATTGAGTGTGAACGAATAGTAATCGGAGCTCTGGGCCTCGTGAGAAAAGGTTAATTTTATTAACAGTGTCGCAGGAAACATTAACATACAGGTTTTCTACCAACTTATGCATTGAACTCATCTCGTGTAACAACCTTTGTTTTTTTCTAAATTTTCATACTATTCAATGCAATTTTTGGTCAGGAACGTTGCAAACGATATAAAAGTAAGAATCAATATCAGTAATTGCAATATCGAATTTTATTTTTTAAATTTTTTCCATAAATTTCAAAATCGGCACTTTTCCAATTTTCGACCGCTGCCTACCGCTGCCTACCGCCGCCGAGCGCGTCGCGCACGCACAACGATGGTCCGCTGTTTTTCAAAACTTTACCACGAAGTCGGCGTGCGGCCCGTAACGCCTACTGCCGAAACAAACAACAACGCACAGCCGGCCGTGCGTGCGCGATCGCGCCGGCCGGCAGTGCGTTGTTGTTCGTTTCGGCAGAGAACACCGAAGAACGCGCAGCGCGGGCGGCGGCAAAGACAACGACCGACGTCGAGCCGGCAGTAGGCAGAACATCCATAGTTTGGACCCGTCTCTACATCATACAAAGCATGAAACATAACATACACAAAAGATAATAATAATAACGAAAACATATCTTCGATGTTTTTTTAACTAAGCAAATACATTAAATATAGAGATTGAAACTGAAAAATGTGGTATTTAAAAACTAAAATTGTTTCTGTTGTGGTTGGAGCTTTGGGTCTGATAAAGAAAGGAACTCAACAACATACCAATAAAATGATTGCTGCAGTATCTCTACAGGAAATTCAAAAATGGTTCTAACAAGGACAGCCTATATCCTACGAAGAGCTTTGTTCATTTAAAGTTTTTTTTTTGTTAATAACTGTTTTTGTTTCATTAAGGAGAAAAAAAAAGTCATTATGATCAGGCTCTCGATCATTATATAAAAGCAGGTCAAAAATAATTGTTATCATAATAATGGTAATGGTAACATTATCCTTTTCTTATGTGGAAACACTCAACACTCACTGGCCGAATAGCCTATTTTTATTCAAGGGTAAAACGTACATTAGCTGTTATCGCTCTTTCCCCTGTTGATGGTGGTTTCCTTTCTCGTCTTTTGTTCAAAGTCGTGTTGAAAGTCAACAAATTGATTACGTCATTTTTCTCTCTTCGTGTTACCTTGCTATCCATTTTAGATGTTGCTGCTGTTGAACATCCTTAAGTCATGTGGTTTCTGTTATCTGGTAGAGTTCTTTGTGATATTGTAGTAACAGTCCACGAGCTTCGGAGAAACTTCAGTTCAGCAAGGCATTTTCCAGGGAGACGCACTCTAAACTCTTCTCCTATTACACCCTGAATTCCTCTTTCATACGAACTTCGAAAAAAAATTATAGATAGAAATAAAAAAAAACCCTTCAACCCGGTCTTTTACATGGATGAAAATCTTTGACAAAGTCGACAGTAAACTGGAATCTCCCGTAAGAAAATGAAAACATTTTAGTGTCGACATTGGAGTGAATTTGAGGTATGATAAGGACATAAAATTGACTCTGAAGAAAGACAGCTGGTCTGGTATTTATGCAATGTGTTTAAAGATCACTATTTACATTATTCGTACTATTGTCCCCATCTTTGTCGCCATATTTATTACAACGTTTCGGCCGTTGTACGCTCCGGCCTTCTTCAGGTGGTTGGAATGTCGAACTGAACCCTTTATTTCTCTCACTGGGGTAGACTATTCTAGTTCCACGTGCCATGCTTAATGGATGTCAGTTATCAGTTATCTCCTGTTATTTCCCCTCTCCAAGTTCTCCACTGCCTTAACCGGGTATTGAACTCACACTCTTTGGGTCCTGTCACTGGATCTAACCAACGCCTTTATCCACTGTGCTATGTGTTTAAAGATTCTAGATAAAATACCAAGAAGAATCTGCAATAGTATTAGTCCTGATCTAGCATCTCTGCTTTAGTCAATTTTCCATCAGCGTAACGAATCTTCACTGTGCCTTATCTATAAATACTTTCGTGGTAATTGTTCTGATAAGCTTTCTTCTTTGGTACCTAGATTTCATGGATTTAAACGCAGTTCCGGATTGGCGTCAAGGTCTTTTCAATTTACAGTTGAAATGGCTAGATGTAACCGCAAGTTCTATGCTAACGGTTTCTTCATTCGCATTTCTCGCTTTAACTTTGATCTTCAAAAATTTAAATGCAAAGTCAATCGTTATCTTTTGACATCATATTTCCTTTTGCAAAAATGATCAATGAAACAATTTCTGACCTAAGGTCTCTGGTTGGGGCCCGGAAGGAAATTCGCATACAACAGAAATCAAAGGAAATAATAATAATAATAATTGTTATATTTATTTGCCTAATCTATTTGGTTAGTTAACAGAGATTAAGTTTTGTATGATTGTAAGTCTTAGGTTACCCATTCTCTAAAAGATTGGACGCCATTCTCTAATGTGTAAAATGGTTTCAACATAATAGCTTAGTAGGGGTTAATTAAGTCATCAATACAAAAACCTTACGAATTATTAAATCGAGAAGATGTCCCCAATCCTTTGGTCTAAAGTGTAGATTTGGATATCGCGATAAAAATATGAGAACTTGTCCAAGAGGAAGCATTTAAATAGCTAGGAGTGAGCAAAAGTTAATGAAAGAGAATGTTGGAAAATATTATAGGTGCGGGTGCCATATTTTGAACATCGAGCTGAACTCACGAAACAAAATCTCTGTAATAAATATCTTAGTGTGACACAGTCACGAAATCATATGTGATTAACCTTATGAAGGTTTGGCGTTTGATGGTCGTTGTTCCGAAATGGGCTGAGTTGGTCGTGTCGCTACGTTTGACTCCAAAGTCACACTGTCTCCGTCTCTGACTAAAAATCAAATCAAAATTTGTTTCACCAGGAGAAATATTATTTTGAATAATTAAATAAGGAACCACATATGATCTGTATTGGCTAATTTTGTTGTCCCCAGTAGGGAAATATTGCTAACAACTTGTCAGTGACGGAGAGGGAGATGTGAGGGTGAGAAAAACTTTGTATTGTCTTTTATTTGAATCTCTATTTTAACAGTTTTCTAATTTCAATTTTTTCAAATGTTTTAAAGAGAACATTATGGTCACATTAGGTATTACCATAGCTACCATGAAGCACTTTTTTTAAAAATAACAATGTCTGCTTGTTTAAGTATCGAAGTGGATTGGTCTGGATGTTGCCCATACTAATTTTTTTGTGATTTCTTTTCCATAAAACTTTTTCAGTGAATGTGCTTCCCTAATTAGTCATGTGCATTCTTGTGTTCAGAGGCTGCCAGGGAGGTTCAACCTGATATCAGACGTTTAACTGTTTCATTATTTTTGTTGCGGAATCCTCATTGAGGATTAGTGTTATTTCTCATTTTAGTTGCTTGATTATTTCTGCTATCAGAGGGCCTGGTTCTTTGCAGCAAAAGTAAAGCCTCTGAGTCCAACTGCTATGATGTCAAAAACTTCAAATTACAAAAATCTTGAAACAGACATTGAAATAATGTGAGGCATACAGTCCACCCACAAGTGCAGTAGTGATCGGAGCACTCGGATTCATACAAAAAAGAACTGACAAAATCTGAGACCAAATTCCTGGTAATTATTACCCTAAGGAAATTAAAGAATCTTACTCATCAATGGTTTCACCGTCTTTCGAAGAATATTGTCAATATACAATTAGGATATCATTTTGTTGTCACGATTGTCGGTAATATTTTCTTTCTTCTCGTCAATGTAAATCATTTTTTATTTATCTACGGACTTTAAAAATCTTAATGTGAAAGTAATATTTGTACTTAAAAAACATGTAAGATTGAATGAATATTATATAATTAATTTATTTACGCGTATGGGATGATAATTATCATAATAAAAACAGACATGATAATGAAAATAAAAATAATAATAATAAAAATAATAATAATAATAAAAGTAATAATAATAAAAATAATAATAATAATAAAAAAATAATAATAATAAAAATAATAATAATAATAATAAAAATAATAATAATAAAATAATAACAATAAAAATAATAATAATAAAACATAAAAATAATAATAAGAATAAAAATGATAATAATAATAATCAAAAATAATAATAATAAAAATATTTATAATAAAAATAAAAATAATAATAATAATAATAATAAAAATAATAACAATAAAAATAAAAATAATAATAATAAAAATATTTATAATAATAATAAAAATAATAATAATAATAATAAAAATAATAATAATAAAAAATAATAATAATAAATATAATAATAATAATAATAATAATAATAATAATAATAATAAAAAATAATAACAACAATAATAAAAATAATAATAATTAAAATAATAACAATAATAATAAAAATAATAATAATAATAATAATAATAATAAAATATCCAGAAACCATTGATCATCTTGTATCACGTTGCACGTTATTGGCACACACTGAATATAAAAACCGGCATGACAGAGTGGGCCAATATCTACACAAAGAAAATTTGCAACTTCTACGGGAAGGAAACTGAAAGAAACTGGTACGAACACCACCCAGACCCGGTTACGGAGATAGGACCTGCTACAATTCTATGGGACTACACAATACACACTGACAGAACAATCAAAGCCAACCGCACAGACATTGTTATTAAAGACCACAAAGAAAAAAGTGCCACCTTATTGATATGGCAGTCCCTGCAGACTGCAATGTATCTTTAAAGATATTCAAAAAGCTGTCAAAATACAAAGACCTTGGAATGGAAATCTCAAAAATGTGGCACATGGGAACATCAACAATCCCTGTTGTAGTGGGAGCCCTCGGATTGGTTGGAAGATTCCAGTAGACTAATTGAAGGGATTCCTGGAAGTCCATGCCTTAAAGAAATACAAATAAAAATGTTCTCACGAGTATTGCCCACAACTTACGAAGTGCTTTGTCTATGTCAAATATATTTTTTTTAATATGTTTTTTTATTTTTTTGTCAGTGAAAAATGTCATGAGGCCATTTCTAACCTTCGGTCCCTGGGCGGACCCGGAAAGAAATGTGTACACACCAGAAATCAAAGGAAACATAATAATAATAATAATAATAATAATAATAATAATAATAGTATCCTGATGCTACACCATGACTGAAGGTGTTAACATCTTTTTGTCTTGGTGAATTAAGATCGACTGCAGCTTTCTTTTGACAATTGCCTGAACCTGAGAATCAGTGAGGCCTGTCCATCTCTATTCATCAGTGAGGGGTGTGGGGTGTGTGTCATGGTTGGATATCGAGTGATTTTTTTTCTTTCTTTTGTCTTAGCTTGACGAGTGAGTCAATCATTGCGACTTAGGAGTCACATGTAGATACTTAGGAAGACCATCAATCGGAGATCGTCTAAGCGCAGTAGATTACGCGCACTGAAACTATTTCTAACTGGGCCCCACCCACAAGGTTATACACTGATACAGTGTAACCCGGATATAAGAGACCCGGATATAAGATAAACCCGGATATGAGAGAGATTTTCTCTGGTCCCAAATTAGAGCCTGTGTTAATGTATATAAAATAGACCAAACCCGTATATAAGAGAAACCCGGATATAAGAGACTTCTTCTCCGGTCCCGACAACCCACTTATATCCGGGTTACACTGTATTATCAAACCATGCCAGCATATGACGCTAATTTGTCTTGGATAAATATGTCAAGTATGGCCTCATAAAACTGTCGTGATGCGTATGTTTGGTTTTAATATATTTGTGTATCACAGTGTCAGTTTTTTTATGTATGCCTCGGTCACAATAATAATAATAATAATAATAATAATAATAATGATAATAATAATAATCAGAAATCAAAGGGAATAAAATAATATTAATATCACCTATTCTTTGTTTTTGATGAAAAGTACGGTCATAAAGATACTATATACTTGTGTATAAGGCGACTTTATGTACAGTTCGACCCCCCCCAACCGAATTTTGTGCATCATATTTAACTCCCCCCCACCAAAATTACCGGTGTATAGTGCAAGCAGTCAGCGAAAATGCAAGTTTTTTAAATATTTACGCTATTTACATTGTTCGAACTGCTGTCTTCATCTTCGTTGCAATATTTCCGAGTTTCGGTCGTTGTACGCTCCAGACTTCTTCCACCTCAACCCTTTATTTCGTCCACTGGGGTAGATTGGTCTAGATTCCACGTGACATGCCTCGTCCGGATGTCTCTTTAACTCAACTATTCAAGTTTTTGTTCACCTCAACTGTAGACAGTTATCGAACTCACAACTCTTTGGGTCAAGTCACTGGATTACGACCAACGCTTTTATCCACTGGGTCATGAGGAAATAATTCCAATACCTCCTTTAAGAAATATAGAAACATAATGATTTATAAAAAATTACTTGGGTATAGTGCGACCACTTATTCTTGTGTCAACAACCGACCATAAAAAAAACTAGCACTATATTCAAATGTATACGGTAAAGGAAATAGGAGTTAAGAATTAATAATACTATGGTTGATATTTATTAAAGTTGAAATTTTATGGTTCGTATTTTGCCATCACTTTTATCAGGTCTTAACAACGCGTTTTTAATCGATGGTTATTCATTATTTGTATCCTCTGGAAATGATTAAATTCATTTACACTATTTACTTTCAGACTATTGTCTTCATCTTTGTTGTTGTTATCACAACGTTTCTACTGTTGTGGCCTTTGGGCTTTATCAGATGTATATCGATCCGGGTAAACAAGAGAACCTTGTTGAAACGTTGTGAATGCAACACAAAATTAGGACAATAGTACGAAGGGAAATAATGTAAATCCTCATCCCAGAAATTAAAACAGACATTATCTCTTTTCTTTCAAAAGTTTTCTATTATTCTTCAAACATTTTCTGTATGCATATGAATGGTTTTAACTATTAGGATTTGGAAGTGTGTGATTATTTGGGTTTTGTTGTAAATCTCTTGAAAATTTAAGAACAACATGAGAAGATTTTTGTCTTTAAAATTATAAGTTTTATGAGATAAGCGTCGGGGTCGAAAAAAATGAAAGTATCAAATAAAACATTGTCATTATTAGGATGATGCAAAAGTTTCTTGTTGAGGGATCTCCCCTTTTTACACAAATTGACTCACCCAAGGTATACATATACTACTGCCAGTGAATACCCAGTGAGTACGTTAAGTCAAGTCGAGTAGTAGTAATAGAACGTAGAGTCGGTCGAGTAGATAGACAGAGTCACACACAGAGGGTAGTACAAGAGTCACAGTAACAAGCACGTAGACTCAGTAAGAAGTGATACAGCGATACGTCGATACCAAAGACTTTATATATATATTTGTCTACTAACCCCGCAATCCTGGAACTACTAACCTGTATTACCAGTTTGTATTATTACGTTAATCCATTTATTTCCTATATTCATTCTTGGCGTTTGTTATTATTTGATACCGGATTTCATCCCGGAATCCACAACATTTCGACTATTATTAACAGGTTTGGGGAGTAATTAAGTATTGTACCATCATCAAATAATCGCCAACCCCTCAAGGTTGAATGGCAGGATCCTGTGCTAAGAATTAGTTTATCACCTTTTCTATCAGTGTCAGTTTTATATTGCATTTCAGAGTTTAATTTGGAAGAATTACAGATAGTGAATTTTGGTCTTCTTGCTGTCGCTTCCGAACGCCAAGATTCACAATTTGCAGCAGACATTTTAAAATAAGGAATGCCATTTTCTTGCATTGATTTGAAAAATGAGTTTTGCATGTCAGCAGAAAGTGTAAAAGACAGTGATTATCACAAAACTAAAAACCCCAGTGCCAACATCAATGCAAGGATCAAATTCATAGAACTAACCTTTTTGTGTCTGATGGAATCCTGAATATGCTGTCTCTCATAGAAGGACTATCAGTGCAGATGTTTATTATCGGCAACATGATCGGGGAAGAGAAGCATTACATCGAATGTGCTTTTTTTTGTTAAAGAGAAAAAGAATTTTTTCTCTGTAAAACAACCCAAGAAAAAATGATAGTCTTTTTTCTATTTTGTCTGGCGACAACATGGAAATACAAAATCCAAAGCGTGGAATATGAAAAAAAAAAAAAAAAAACGAAAGCGAAGTCTTTATTCTTTACGTGTTGCATGTCAATAATGCATGCAGGGTAAGTGATGTATAGCATGTGGTGAAAAGGATAAAGGCTTTGCATGAGAAGTCGGACACTCAGCTTCTTTACATTCACTTACGCGCAAATACCTTAGGGAAAGGCATGAACCAATCTCTTCTCCTCCCGGCTATGGATTAAATATCAATACAGGCTGAGTCTTATAGACTTGGTTGACAATCAGTCTACTGGAGAAAGAAACAGTACGTAAAATCTTCTGTCTAGTCAGTCATAAATCAAAAGACATGACCAACCAAACGTGTATCACGTATGGCACTTAACTGAGTCAAAAGTGACTTAGGTGAGGAAGTTGTGGAGAGACATGATCGACCGACCGCGTATCACGTATGGTAGCAATAATATTCAAATATGTGTGTTATGAAACGGTGATGAAAGCGGAAACGCGTCTCTTATAAATTTGGGGAAAACACTTGCAGTTGTACAATGGGGTCAGCGATTTCTTCCCTGCTGTAGGATAATGTGAAACCTAAACTCTCAGTTTAAGGGAATTTGAAAAAGACGTAAACTGACAAGCATGTTCTGTTCCCACGAGATATTACGAAAGACCAGATTGGCTTACATAGAATTCAAGCAGCTATTGTTTCGTTAGCAAAATTCAACGTCATCCTTTTCTTTTTTTCTTTTCTTTTCGCTTCTCGTATTTCCGAAAGCCGAAAATTGTTTGGGTGGCAAAAAGTATTATAGATTAATGGGAAATAAAAATTTATTGCGGTGACATCGAAGTTAATAATCCTTAACATATTTTACCTCGTAAAGTGGAATAGAGCGTCAAATAAATGGCTCTCAAAGGCTTAAAAGAAATCATTCTAATCCTTACGCGATAACAATAAAACGACATTAATAGGGACCACTCAAGGGACATAACCTCAAAATGGTCCTCCTAAATTTCGTTGTGTTTAAATCCATAAAAATAAAAGATGTTTACTTCATTTTCGGTCACCGC
>OZ038512.1:79435505-79440505 GCA_964036315.1 Acanthosepion esculentum
AGGAACTTGGACAATAACAGAACTATAAGTTAAAAACATATTCAGGAAAAATTTCTGATACAATCTAATTTCAAGAAAGACAGAAGTTGAAAAAGAGAATTTTGCTACGATTACAACATTTGATGGCATGTAATCCAACTCTTATTTAAACGGGGTGTCGCAAAAGTCACCAAGGGTTTTTAAAGTTTAATAACAAAAATTGTTTATTGATTTTACTTAGTTTTCTTTCATCTATTTGGAGGTTTGGGAAATTAATCACATAAAAATACACAAAGCAGAGGGGAACACAAGGAGTGAAATATTTCTGCCGAAATCAAGTATCAATAACTCAAACTCAACGAGAATATCGTAGCCATTACAATGTAAGGGATTCTCCAAGTTTAGAATAACGATTCCGTCAGTAAACATCGACGAAGTGTCAGGCGACGTTCGGTAAGGAACGAAAGTTTATTTGAGGGATTAAGCCAGAGAATTCGAAGAAGATCTGAGCACCTTAACTCGACAGGTGGTTTAGACACATTTCGATCTGAAGGACATTACTGCAACGAATATTTAAAGTCATCAACCTGGTTACGTACAAGATGGAGCGACATAACATGCGTCACGCTCCACAATTCAGCTTCTCGGTCAAATTTTGAGGGAAATAATGATTTCTAACTGTTCCGGTATAAACTGTTCACCATGTTCTTCGCATCTGACAAGAGCTGATTTCTTCCTATGGGGTTATCTCAAAGAAAACGAGTATGCCAACAAGCTTCAGACTCTTCAAGAGCTGAAGGACAATATGCAGACAGACGTCAGAAGCCTCGTAAACACTGATGGCCGTCATAGAAAATTCCTTAGAAAAGGTACGTTCGTGAGAAGCTGAATACTGGCACCACTTAAAAGATATAAACTTTCTTAACGAGTGTAAATTTAAACTATTTACATTGTTCGGATTGTTGTAAATGAGATGAGGTATTGTAACTATTTACACTATTTACATTTATCGGACTGTTGGTCTCATCTTTATTGTCATATTCAACATGTCTCTGTATTTCTGAGATGAGGTATTTTAACTATTTACACTATTTACATTTATCGGACTGTTGTCCTCATCTTTATTGCCATATTCACCTTCAACATCTGTCTCTATTTCTCAGATGAGGTAGTGTAACTATTTACACAATTTACATAGTTTGGACTGTTGTCCTCATCTTTATAGCCATATTCACAGTCTATATTTCTGAGATGAGGTATTGTAACTATTTACACTATTTACATTGTTCGGACTGCTGTCCTCATCTTTATTGCCATATTCACCTTCAACATATGTCTCTTTTTCTCAGATGAGGTATTGTAACTATTTACACTATTTACATCGTTCGAACTGTCGTCCTCATCTTTATTGTTACATTTGTGATATTTCGGCCGTTTTACGCTCCAACCTTCTTCAGGTAATATTTGTTTGAACTTGAGGAATCTATTATCCGGAAAAAACTCTTTTAAGAGAAATATTTTATAAATTGCTATCGACAGTAGCACTGGCTTTTCGGTTAATGATTCCCGAATGTTTCCTTATAAGGAGACGGCTCATATTACCAGCATCATTAATGAAATCTTGTCTTGCCCTAGTTTATTAGAAGTGTAGGATTTTAGAGAGGTTGTTCTTCAAAGTGCTTTCATAGGAAAATGTTATTTTATTACAGTTAAAATAGTATTGCCAATTTGATTAAAGTTTAATTGGGTAAATTAATTAGTTCATTCGGCCACTTCTTGCCTACGCACATATAATCAATAAGAGAATTTATTCGTATTAATTATTGATAACTGCAGTTGATGCAATTTTTTCTCTTCTCTTCTATTATTTGTATGTACGTTATAGGTTCGGTGGAGGGGCTTTGAACATGATATGAAACATTATTAAACCATGAACGGATTCTCCTAGGAAACACTTACCTTATAACCGTATCGATTGCTCTTATTAGTTCCAGTTAGGACACACTTATTTTACGAAAATGAAAACCGGCAAAAGATTTATTTATGTTATTGAATCTCTTCTAACTTAATATTCAACGTTCAGTTTGTAGACAAGATTACCTTTTGGAAATATATTTCCAAATTCGAAATCTCATCAAAAATGAAAAGATATACTAACATATATATGTAGCAATGCGCCTCAAAACTCTCATACATCATTGTTTCACGTAATTACACATAATTAACATTTTATTATTTAGAATTTGAAAAATCGCTTTTAAAATTCGCTTTCAGCATTGGGCACACACGTCACTCCAACTGTAGGGAGTTCGATACTCACTAAGTGCCACACACTAGTCTTTTTGTCAGATAAAGTATGTAGTATAGCATTCGTCGGTTTCGAGAGACCCTTGATCTGCGTTCGAGAAAGTTATTCCCACTCCAGGGTACAGGCCTAGGTGGAAGTTTTATGAGAGATCGGCACTTGCCCATGCAGCACGCCACTCTCCACACAACCGATGTTATCCTAGAGAATAGTGGCCAATACAGCTTAGCGCCGGCATCATCACAGGAATTTCTAAAACGAAATTTAAGATGACATCGGGCTCCTAACCGACTCCGGATTTGAATTGTGAGTTCTTTTTACTATTCTGGCAACCAACCCAGGACCCAAATTGTCCTACTATTTACCCATAGTTGAAAGTTTTCGATTCAGAGTTTTTTCCTTTGTGACCGGTTGCCACACATCGTTATAGAACCAAGTCTAAGAGGGGGAGAGAAGAGAGGGTAATACCCTTTCTCAAGGTTATTAGTCTGTGAGTGAGTGTAATGAACTCGACTTGAATTCGATCTCAGCTCTCAGATTCCTCAATCCGAGCTGCTGTCTATCGTGCCTTCATCAGACTGAGTGTAATTTATTTTTTAATTAAACTTTATTTTAGTGGGTGCATGTCTTTGAGTAGACGTCACTGTTTATCTTACAAATAGGGAAATTAATGTCTACCTGACTAGATCATCGAAAGTCTTATTGAAGAAACTGTTACACTTGACTGTCATTGGGATTTTACGTAGTAACCCGTATAGACATTAAAAAGTTCCAACGAAACATGTACATCTTTTTAAATGGTTAATATGCAGAATTTCACTTTCTAACAAAAAATTCGCTTCTATAGACAAAATTTCATTTTCTTGCTGAAAGCGATAACTTTTATCGATCGTCAAATCTGTTTTCCCCACAAGAAATTGAAAAAAATAGCTTCATATTGAATTTTAACAGTAAAAAAGGCAACAATGTTACTTTGTGTGTTTTTTTAAAAAAATCTACTGAGTGCAAATTCAGCTTAAACTCATAGAAGTTTAAGACTTTCATTTTGTATTATCATGTCCTTTCAAGGAGTTGGCGATCATGGCTCTCCACAGATTCCTTTTGTCTTTATTATCTGTGAAATGCCATGACATTTGTGGAAAGATAGTGGAGTGGTTTCCGTTGGCTTCTCCATTGGTTTAGAATTCAGTGTCTTACTTTTTCTAGACTGGCTGCCACTCCCAGTCAGACAGAACAGTCTACGCAATAGTTTAACCCATGGATGGGAGGAGAATATATGGATTCAAACCTTCCCCAAGGGCATTAGTGCGAAGCGAAGGTAAGAGACTAAGTTGGAGTTTGAACTCAGATCGCCAAGTCCACATTCCCCGACAATAACCGTCGTAAGGATACAAACAGGAAAAGAAAGAAAGAAAGAAGAGGGGGAGGATGAAAAGGAGAATGAGAAAGTTATTTGTTTCGTAAAGTTGCCTTTTATTTAACAAATCGATTATAGCAAACAATTAGTTCGATACTTCTCATTTACGTCGTGTTTGAGGCCTGTGATAAAATAATCTAAAATGAATAAATATTTTCTGGTTCTATCATATCGGGGTAATGGTTAAGGAGTTCGTCTAGTTGACCATTACTAATAAGTAGATCCAGTAATACAGAGAGTTAGAGAAAAACAACAATAACAAAAATGCAATATGAGCTCTGGTAAAAAAAAATGTTTACTGAGAAATTAGGTTTATAAGTCCCAAAAATTCGCTTCAAGGACGGCCTAATGTATAAAAGCTGTGGGTTGAAGTAATCTTAACGTGACTTGCCCGGGGCAGGGGTGTACAAAATCTTGGAGAGTTATTAAAGAATTAACTGTGACTGAGGTATCCATGAAACAGTATGGAACTAAAACAATCTACCTACGTAGACTAAATAAAGAATTCGGTTCGAAATTCCAACCTGAAGAATGACGAAGCGTACAACGGCCGAAACGTCAGGGACATGGCAATAAAGATGAAGATGGAACAGTTCGATCCTCATTAAATGTTCCAAGCTTCACAATACTAGAATCGAAAGAAAGAAAGAAAGATAGCAAGAAAACAAAACACAGAAGCTAGTAGTAAATGGTTTGCCTTCCAGAGTTGCACCTGGTCTCTTATAGTCAGCACTAAATTCGATCTATTTAAGATCCTGTGATAAACCTAAGCTTAAGACTTGCAGCTGTAGCCTGTTCATTATTTACAAATGAATACATCTAAAAGAAAACAGAAATTCTTAATGTCTGCTTCTTGTCTGTGGCAAAAAAAAATAGCCGCATATATTGACTTGTATTAGGAAAGTCATATTCAATTACAACGTCTTTATTTTCCGCATGATTTCGATAATGAACCATTTTCTGCAGTAATTTAGTCTCTTTCAAAAATGAGATAACTTAGGAAAAGTAAAGTAAACCAAGATTGTAAAGTAAAAGAAAGATTGTTCTCTTGAGATAAACATTTTGGTTTTATTTCTGATCAATTACTGAAGACAAACAAAAAATAACAAAAGAAGAAATATCTTAAAACCAAACAACATTTCTTAACTATCACGATAATTATAATGGCAGATAATCAAAAACTTACACTATCAATTAGTTCGTCCAGGATTCAAATCGACAGGGTAGCGAGATGGATGGTTGATGACACTCAGAAAGAAAATTGCAATAATTCCTAGACAAGGTAATACACTTTTTCTA
>OZ038512.1:79445505-79555505 GCA_964036315.1 Acanthosepion esculentum
AATGTAGTTTGAATGTAGCAATCCGACGTAGGAAGTAATTTGTCCAATGTAACAGCACCAATGTCTCGTAGCACCTATTCAGGAATTCTTAAGGTCTTCCATATCAGAGGTTGGCAATGGATATTTAGGAAGAGTAGGAAAACGTAGTTTTGCAGGTCTCCTCATCTGACAGATTAGCAGTAGATCTTCCGAAAAAGAAAGCAAAATGGCCGCCTTTATACACATCGGGTCGAATATTTCTAGTCTTCCGATTGGTTAACCTTCTATGAGTCAGCTCATTTTGGTTTGCTCACTAGTATATAATCTAACAATTGTGATCATTTTTAAATGGTGATTATATAATTTCTTTCAAGTTCAAAAGAGTTTGTAGTTTGCATAGTTTTTGTACTGTCTTCTTCTATGCCTCTTGATTCCCTTGGGAACATAGGGCCGCTACAACACCCTCTCCAACGGTTCCGGGCGATCCTATACAGCTCGGCCTTCACCTCGGTGTCAACACTTCTGCGCCAAGTCTATTTTGGTCCACCCACTTTTCGCTTCCCTTGTGGATTCCAGTCAAGGGCCTGCCTGGTGACACTAGAAGCTGGCTGGTGGTGTGTGTGGCCGATCCATCCCCATTTCTCTTTCTTGGTGTTAATGGAATGGCAAACCCCAGTGTACTCGGTCTTCATCGACTTTCAGGAAGCTTTTGATAGTATCGACTGAAACATCATCTGGAGATTGATGCAGCACTACGGCTTCCCCACCCCCAGAGTTCGTAACCATCATCCGACAACTGTATGGAGATGCCACCTGTCAAGTCATCCATGACGGGAAGCTGACAGAAACTTTCTCCGTGCAAACTGGTGTTTTGTGCTGTCGTTCGTAGATTATTTTTCTGTAGATTTGGTAGGTTTGTTTCTTGGCATTGGGCATGAAGTAACAATGATGTTAACAGATTTTCAAGCTTTAGGCAAATTTTCGGGGCTGTAATTTTTAAGGTCACTTAAATAACGTTCTATGATGTCCAGGCCAAGTTTAATATATCTTCATGTATTACTAAATTTATACTAAAACAATATAGGATAATTAAAAAAAAATGCATCTGTGTGCGTGTATTGCTCTTTACAGAATAAGTTAATCTGTGTAAATATCTGTTTAATCACATACTTCACCGATATAAACATTATTTGCAATAAAAAATATTTTATTTCTGTAAATGAAAATGATTCTTCGAATGGCCTGTTCGTACAAATTAATTTTTAGTTTCCAATTTCATCTTGGACGCTGAGAAAAATCTTCGCGTAATCTAACACCAATATCCAGTTTCCTTGGAACCACTTTAAAATTCAAACTGTAGATATTGAATCGCGATTATTATTCTGACAAAGTGTCCTGTGAGAGTAGTCTGTGAATTCCTAAACCCACTTAACTGAATTAAACGTCACCTCTCTCTCTTTCTTTTCTCTCTCTCTATCAATCTCTCACATTCTCTCTCTCATTCTCTCTTTCTCTCATTCTATCTCTCTTATTATCTATATCTGTTTGCATTTGACTCCTCAATCTCCTGGATGTTGGTGTTTACATTTTACACAGTTTTCCGTATTATTTCTTAAGTAGAAAAAAGAATTTGGCTGAAAAGGTTTACGTATTTCCTTTTTTTGAGTCCCTCTGCCAGAATTATTAGGAGTTTCTATCCAAGCTTGCCCTTCCCCAGAAGGAGGACTGACGCAACATAGTCTTCATCGCCAATTACTTTTGCATTGCTCTACGATCATGTAATAAGCTGCCCATCGATATGAAATAATTAACATTTGATCCTTGCTGTTTACTCAAAGGAAAAGCGGGAAGAAAAACGTGTAAAAAAATAACAAGAAGAAAAACAACACGAACACCAACAACACCAATAACAATAATAATAATAATAATAATAATAATAATAATAATAATAATAATAATAATAATAATAACTCTGTAGTAAAGGAAGCCGACAAATTCAAAATGGAGTTTCAAATGGGCATAGAAATTCAAATACATCACTGTACACCGGCTGAAGCTGCAAAATACTTAAAAAAGAATGCAAAGACAAATGCGACCGACCAGATAAAGAAACAATGGCAAGATAAACCGCTCCATGGCCAATACTCTGCCCGTACCAAACAGGCTGACGTAGACAAAAACCGCACCCATCAGTGGCTACGTAGTGCAGGGTTGAAAGGTGAAAATTAAGGTTTTATCATTGCTGCACAGGACCAATGCTTGTTAACTAGGAATTATCAAGCACATATACTAAAATACTGTGTTACCCCAAGATGAAGATTCTGTGACAAATATCCAGAAACCATTGATCATCTTATATCAGGTTGCACGAAATTGGCACCCACTGAATATAAAACCCGGCATGACAGAGTGGGCCAATATCTGCACTGGAAAATTTGCAACTCCTATGGGAAGGAAACTGAAAGAAACTGGTACGAACACCACCCAGACCCGGTTACGGAGATAGGACCTGTTACAATTCTATGGGACTACACAATACACACTGACAGAACAATAAAAGCCAACCGCCCAGACATAGTTATTAAAGATCACAAACAAACAAAAATGCCTCCTTATTGATATGGCAGTCCCTGCAGACTGCAATGTATCTTTGAAGATATACGAAAAACTGTCAAAATACAAGGACCTTGAAATAGAAATCTAAAAAATGTGGCACTTGGGAACATCAACAATTCCTGTTGTAGTTGGAGCCCTTGGACTGGTTGGAAAAGATTCCAGTAGGCTGATTGAAGGGATCCCTGGAAGTCCATGCCTCAAAGAGATACAAAAAATTATTCTGACAAGTACAGCCCACACTTTACGAAGGGCTTTATCTATGTAATTATTTTTTTATTTTATTTTTTTCTTTTCTTTTCTTTTCTTTTGCAGTGGAAAGTGTCATGATGCCATTTCTAACCTTAGGTCCTTGGGCGGGACCCGGAAAGAAATGTGTAAACGCCAGATATCAAAGGAAATAAAAATAATAATAATGTGTCAAAGAACGTAAAAGAAATAAAAATATTTATTCTGTAATAAAGGAAGCTTACAAATTCAAAATGGAATTTCAAGTGGTTGAAGAAATACAAATAAATCATAATATACCTACTGCAGCTGAAAAGAATCTAAAAAAGAACGCAAAAGCAATGTACCAAATGCTAAAACAATGGCAAGATAAACCTCTTCATGGCCAATACTCTACCCATGCGAGACAAGCCGATGTAGACGATTCGCGTACCCATAAGTGATTACGTAGTGCAGAGTTAAAAGTTGATACCTAAGGTTTTATTCTTATTGCATAAGACTAATGAATGTTAACTAGAAATTACGAAGCTCACATACTGAAAAATAGTGTTAACCCAAAATACAGATTCTGTGATATCCAGAAACAATTGACCCTCTTGTATCAGATTGCACAGTGTTAGCACCCACTGAAGATAACACTCGGCATGATAGAGTAGGCCAATATCTACAGTGGAAAATATGCAACTTTTACGAGAAGGAAACTGAAAGAAACAGGCAAGAACACCACCCAGACCCGGTTACAGTGATAGGACCTGTTACAATTTTATGGGACTTTAAACTAAACACAGACAGAACAAATAAAAGCTAACCGCCCAAGACGTTGTTATTAGAGACAGCAAGCAAAAAAAGGGTCTCTTTATTGATATGGACTGCAGACTGCAATGTATCTTTGAAGATCTTTAAAAAGCTATCAAAATACAAGGACTTTGGAATCGAAATTTCAAAAATGTGGCACATGGGAACATCAACAATCCCTGTTGTAGTTGGAACCCTCGGGTTGATTGGAAAAGATTCCAGTCGACTCATTGAAGGGATTTCTGGTAGCCCATGCCTTAAGGAAATACAAAAAATTGTTTTCACAAGTACAGTTCACACGTTATAAAGGGATTTCTCTATGTAAAATATGTGTTTATTTTTTGTTTATTTTTTAATTGATCAGTGGAAAATGTCATGATGCCATTTCAAACACAGAAAGAAATCTGTACACATCAGAAATGAAAGGAAATAATAATAATAATAATAATAATAATAATAATAATAATAATAATAATAATAATAATAATTATCCTCCGGGTCATGCCCATTCAAACTAACACGGAAATAAAAGCCAACAGACCTGATATTATCATAAAAGCCAAGAAATTCAGGAAGTGTATACTTATCGACATAGCAGTACCATCTGAGAGAAACACCTTCATAACAATTATCGAGAAATTCTCCAAATACAAGGACCTGGAGATTGAGATTAACAGGATGTGGGGAATGAAGACTGAGACTATAGCAATAGTAATCGGAGCTCTGTGAATAGTGAGAAAAGGAATGGAAAATCTTAATAAAAGTGTCCCATGTAACATCAACGTACAAGATTGCTCTACTAGGAACAACCTATATACTAAGAAAGTGCTATCAATTAAATGACAATTCTCCTATAGGGCGTAAGGACCATAGTTTGAGCCCGGCTCTATAGGATACAAAGTAGGAAACATACACAAATAATAATAATAATAATAATAATAATAATAATAATAATAATAATAATGACAACAACAACAACAAGTATACATCATCTAAAGTCTTCAGAAAATTATCACTTCTACTATTGCTCAGTTATCAAAAATTGAATATAAACTTGTTAAAAATGAATAATCCTGACCACTCTCGTGGAGTCGAATTGATGGCTGTTTATATAGCGTTTCATCGTTTATAACTGAAGGTTATTTAGTATATATCTAAAAAGAAAAAATGAAAAGTATTCAGATTTTGGCACACCTAGTCGTGATTACGGGTGAGATTTTTTCGCCAACTAAATGAGAAAAGTTGGTTTGATTTTGACTTTTACCAAACAAAGAAGGAGGTAGCAAAAGATTTTATCAGGAAGATTTTTACTTAACATCCTTAAACATAATCAAACAAGCCGAATTATATTTATAAAACTATTCGATAGAATATTCCTCTACGACAACAACGTCAACTACTGATGTCAATATTGAATAATAAAGCCCTAAATTCGTTGCTTCTCAAACTGCATGCAGTGACATAATAGTGTGTTGCATCTATCGCCCAAGTACCACATACAAATACCATAAAAATTCCAAATACATATAGACAATTGTTGTGGCGCCCTCCCTCTAATGAGCCTGTTGTTGGCTCTTCCACTTACTATAAAATTAGTAGGAAAAGTGAGCCTCGGGAGGAAACAGTGATATAGTCTGAGTGCTGGTCAACTTTTGGCCTATTGTTGTTGTGACCAAGTAATTGGTTCCTTAACCAATTACTTGGTCACAACAACAATAGGCCAAAAGTTTCGCTGTACTCTCTGGCTTTCGAAGAATAGCCTTAAATTGAAGGTTGCGTAACTTTTTCAAAACTAATTTAGCAGCTCATCTAGAGTCAGAGGGACTTTCTCTTCCTAAAGATGGCAACGACCCTATTGAAACGTTTAATTGCATGAAATTACGGGATATTGATTTGGAGGAATTACTAATTGAATAATAATTATTAAAATTCTCAACAGAGTACGTTGAATGATTAATAAAAAAAAATGAAAACAAAAATGGAATTACAAATTATCTTTTAAAATAGATGTAAAAGCCAACGTACACTAGACTTCGCCGACAGGCTCAATATTTTAAGCTTTTGGAAAACCCGAATCGAACCTAGTGAGACGACACACCGGCCCCAAATAAGGAGGGAAAAGAGAGCCGAATGACCCGTAATGTTGAAATTAGTGACTGATGAAGAACAAGAGGAGGAGGTAAGATGGAGATTCAGAGGTGAATGGAGTGTGGGTTGAAGAGGGGGATGAGATTACGTCATCAGTTATTCAGTGATGATAATGATAGCGAAATCAACCTATGGCCGCAAAACCTTTCATTAAAATTGGAACTCTTTTTGCCTAACCTAGCTTGCTGGCTAATCTTAGGGGTTGACTAATTTTGAATTTTAGGTAACCTCCTCTCTAAAAAAAAATGGACGTTAAATAGTACCATGGACGTTAAATAGTACCATTATCCGCGTTTAGTAGGAGATAATTAAAGCAAAATGGGTATGAAACTTACTAATTATTAGATCCAGAGTGTGTTTCAAAACTGTTAGCCTATAGAGTATATGAGGAACTGCTCCTGTAAACATTGTGGTCTTACCAATATTATCGCAAGCATAACTATCTAATATCTAATATTTAAAGACAAGAAATATTTATATCATCAACATTATTATTACGATAGGTATCCATTTTCGAATGCAGCTAAAAAAACAAAATTTACTTACTGAATTTCAAATCAAGCGTAAACAATATTTCCACTAAACCATTTTGCTTTTATGCTTGTAGTCAAAAAGGGGGCAGTCCAGTGTATGAGGTAAATATCGCGGACGTCAGAATCAAGTATGTATGAACATTTGACTATCAGAGAGAGGAACTCGAAGGCGTTTGAATTTTTTTTTTCAGAATTGGAATAGCAGATAAGGTATTAATGCTGGCAGTGTAACGGTTACCTGCGTCGTAAACTGGAATCGGCGACCCGAGATGAAATTTCCGCCTAGTTTGTTGCATTCACTTTTGCAGAAATACCTTTATGAATCCATCTCTTATTATTTATGAGTTAAATAGTAAGGTAGTCTTAGGTGGCAGTCAGTCTAAAGGAAAGCACAACACTGAATTTAAAATCGAAGAGAAGGCAATAGGAAATCAATCCACTGTCTTACTCAAGAAGCTCTGGTAAGTCATAAGATAATAAAAACATCTATGGAAAGTTATGACCATCTATGCGTGACGGGAGATGTCATTAAAAATTATGCTCTCACCGAAGACCCCAAGATGCAAAGAATTTTAAACTGCTATAAAATTTCTAATCTCCTATCTGGCAATGAATGTGGGACAACTTGGTCGCACATACAGAAAAAAACTTTCTGTGATGGTCTCTTAATATGAAATCGACTCTAAGGGTATGAATATTTTGCTCAATTTTGTTTTATAAGAACTTCGCCGCACGCGCAAAAAAACTCATTATGGAGCCGAGATGTGGTTCTACAGGCGGATGTTGGGGATATCATAGACAGATGATATTAGAAACAGGGAAGTTTTAAGAATATGATTTCAAAAGAAAGTGTTGATTATAAAAAATACAGTTGACATTTAGGGGAGACGTAGTGATGAAAGAAAAGTTGGAGGGTTTAACGCACTCAGGGCCTCATCGAAGGTAACAGAAGAGGAAGCAGTAACAATAGCCTATTTGAGAAAATAGATGGAGGGCCAAATATCACAATAAAGAGGAATCATAACTGAGCACGCATTTCTAAGAGCAGCAAAGAGAGGAAAGTGTGGAGGACCATGACTTGAAAAGGTATGGTGGAGAGAGAGAGAGAGAGAGAGAGAGAGAGAGAGAGAGAGAGAGAGAGAGAGAATTTTATGAAGCTAAATTTAACTGCCGACACTTGGGTCTGCATTTTTGAAATTAGGAATAATAAAAACATCAAAGTGATAATAATAGTATGATCAACTAAGATGAATAGAAAGGATAATAACAGATTTTTGGATCTCATTTTTCACCGCTTTTCCCTGAGAGTGTTAAATTCTCTAACCCTTCGTTCCTCATTATACGTTCGATAAATATCAACTTCATTTTTCCTGATTGGTTTGTTTGGTTTGCTGTGTTTTACGGCATATCAACCTGTTGTGAAGTTATTTCCACAATAGAAACTCTATTCGGACTAAATGCGTCCTAAATAGGTTAACCGTACAGAAACGTTAGGAACTTGTAATAAAGTGTTACGCAGAGTAATCGAGTTGTGGTCGCTGAACACTTCTCCCTTTCTGGACTACTACTGACTCCTACTTATAATAGGTGGGAGAGTCTATTATCTAGACAAGGTGTCTTTCACAACCTCAATGGCTTATTTAATTCAGACAACTTTTTTTTTTCTGGTAATATTTTATTTTGTCAAAAATCTATTTCTGGTAATATTTTTTTCCTCAAAAATGTATAGCTGGTAATATTATTTTAAAACATGTACGGCTGGTAATATTTTTTTTCAAAAACGTATTGCTGGTAATATTTAAAAAAAAAAAAACCATTGCTGGTAATAGTTTTTTTTTCTTCAAAAGTGTATTTCTGGTAATAATTTTTTACAAAGTATTTCTGGTATTAAAACCTATTTTTACACTTTTAAAATGCTTTTTACCACAATTTCGGGGTTAACTGTTTTCCCATAGCTGGGACCCTAACAGGTGCTACCACCCCGGGTCAGGGTGAACCTGGGAACGCCAGCAATTAAGAGGTGGTTCCATGCTCCTCAAAACCTCCTGATCAGAGGCCTTGCTGTTGGACGTAGTTTATCGTCTTACCCAGGACGCGGATGCAGTTTATCGTCATAACCAGGATAGATTTTTTGCTGAATGTTATCAACTACATCCCGCCACAGGGCCTCTGATCGGGGGATTGGAGGTTTTGAGGGGCGTGGTACCACCCCTGAAATACTGTTGTTCCCAGGACCACCCTGACGTGGATGGATTGCGCATGTTATGATCCCAAATTATGAATCCCAAAATCAAAAACAAAAAATCACTATGAAAGTATAAAAATACATTTCATAGTAAAATTACCAGCAAAACATTTTATCTCTAATTGAATGCATACAACTGCGTTCAAAATATTTAGATTTCGGCATTAAGTACCTCATAGATGTGCTGATATGCCGCTAAACGAAATCAACCAAACCAACTGACTGTGATCTTTGGAAATCATATTCTTAAAACTTCCGTTTCTCATATCATCCGTCTATGGCATTCTTAATATTCGACCGTAGAACCTCATCTCGGACGCATAAAGTGTTTTTGCGTGTGCCACGAAGTTTTTATAATACAAGATTGAACAAAATATTCATCCCCTTAGAGGATCGACCTCATATTAAGAGTTGAACAACAGCAAACAAATATAAACTTGTCAACCCAAAAGGAAATTAATAGTTTTAAATCGGTTTTTCGACTTTTGTAGTTTTCTAGCAATAAGTCTGATCGGCAAGACAGAGAGACCCCCGTATTTCTTTACTGTAGGATGTAAGCGATCATGGCTCTCTAAAACTACTTGTCTTTATTATTTGTGAATTCGGGTGATTTTTCGTTGCCTTCTGCGCGATTTTGAATTCAGACTTGTCTTTCTCCTAGACTGGCTGCTACACAAAGCTAACTTTCGATTTAACTCATAGCTTATCTCATAGTTACTGATTAAAAAAAGCGTCTTGCCAGTTCTACGACTATAAAATACGATGGAATTTCCCCCATTGCTTGTCCTTAAGCTTAACAACTTTAAGGAGACGTTATCATTTATCTTTCTTTTCTTTTTCTCACTGAAACCAAACAGCGTTTCAGATATGTCTTTTCTGCTTTTCCTCGCGACCAAATCGGAATAGTCCATTATTTATGAACTATTGCCAAGACTTGACATGCCTGCAAATGAATGGGGGGAAAAGCGTGGAATGATATGAGTTTCATGTGACGAACAATTCTGACAACTTTCATATCAGTTGAGATAACTTAGTGAATGAATTAATTCAGCATTTCCCATCGACAATGCCATTTGAATCCGTTTAATAAAAAAGAAACTGAATTGAAAATTCTGATGACTAAGATAAGCAAGTCTTTTCGACTTGAAATGTTATTATATTACAATGTAAGTCACATCAATTCCAATTCCAACAGCACCTGCCTTAGTAAATATTTATAGCTGTTACAGAGATGTTTATTAAAGATTTCTTGTCTGCATAATATACCGGCCAATATTTTTGCCGAGAAAATTTAAACATGAGATTCTTAGGTGAAAATTGATTAAACATGTAAATCCAGAATTTCGGAGACATTTTCTAATTGCGCAAAGCCGATGAATATGAATGGAAGGCGAGGAAAAGTTGCGAATTTGAGATAAGCTGAAAGGAATCCATGAAAGAAAAAAATATAACTAATATACAGCCGAACGCACACAAACGAACAAATGTTAGACAGACGGAGACACACAGACGCACACACGCACCGACACACACACACGCATAAATAAATAAATATACATATTATCCCTCTATATATGCGATATATTATAATTACATATCTATCTATCTATATGTATGTATCGATATAGATAGATAGATAGATAGATAGATAGATAGAGAGAGAGAGAGAGAGAGAGAGAGAGAGAGAGAGAGAGAGAGAGGGACAGAGCAGTGGGAAAAGAGAGAAAAAGAGTGAAGTAATGACAGAGTGAACATCGGAATATACATTGCATACAATGTTGAGTCCTCACTGTCTGAACATATAAATGTTCTTTCTTTCTTTCCTTCTTTCTTTCTTTCTCTCTCTCTCTCTCTCTCTCTCTCTCTCTCTCTATATATATATATATATATATATGTATGTGTGTGTACAGATTTTTCGGACTAAATTTGACAGAGTTTAATGTTTTTATTTTTTCAAATTGGTTTGTAATATCTGTAAACAGTGAGCTTCATTGTGAAACCTAATCACTACAGTTTTAGCGAATATCAAAGTTAACTGATGTGGACGAGTGGCGGCAATCCTGAATATTAGAAAAGGGTAACCTGCCTCATAATGAATCGTGCCGGGCATCATGACAGCTGTTCAGTGCTCTTTGAACATCGTGAAGGCAATAAGACGTGATATGGAGAGCCTGCAATGGAGACTAAGAGTCCGTGGCTTGTATAAAATGTTATGGTGTTTTCCCTATGTGGATTTCTTCCGCCTACTATAAGTTTAGTAGGAGAGGAGGTTCGGGGGAACAGTGAACTGTGAATAGATTGAGCGCTAGTTCATTCAATACACTCTCACTAGTCGTGTAATACTCTTCTGGTGTACTTACTCTTTAATATACGATGTATCTGCAAACCTGGTTTTTGTTATTTCTTTAACCATTTACTTGGTCACAACATCTTGGCGACGAAGAATTCGAAGAAACGGACTTCACATAAAATCATAAAAAAAATTTTTGCCAGTGTCTACAACAATAGTGAAGAAAGGAATTCTAACCCAACTCTACGACAAAAGGGTATCCAGTGTTAATTACAACACTGACAGTGAAAAAAAGAAACTCCTCAAAACAATAGGATTTCTACAAATCAATGGTTGGGAAGAAGGTTGGAGAACCTTGTTATTTTTTCCATTCCAACAAGTCAGCAAAAGAACTGTACAAGTCAAACAGACTTATTGCTTTCGCTGATAGGGTAAAGTTAAAAATTTACCCTCTCTCCCGCTTTTAAATTTTTCAGTAAAAGAATCGTACAAGTCAAACAGACTTATTGTTGGTTAAGAGGGTAAATAGGAAAAAAATTCCCTCGCTCTCATTTCTTAGTTTTACGCAGTAAAATGGACGAATTTAAAAGTGTAAACACCAACAGGAACAACAACTAATATCAAGAAAGACAGAAACACCAACAGGAACAACATTTGCTGTTGGAGCAGAAATACCAAGAAATACAAGAGAAATTCCAACGAGAACAAGCAGAATACCAGAAGAGATTTGAAGAATTGCACCTAGAAATTCAGGTTAGACAACAGAAACTGGAAGAAATGCTTCTTCAAACACAGAATGAGCAAAGGCACTTGTATAATATATCCATCAAAAGCCAAAATGAGGACAGCGAAAACGCGTTCTCTCAAAATGATATATGGAGTGCTATTGAAAACTTCACATTTGCACCCGAAGAAGAAATTACATTTGCTTCATACTTTAAACGTGACGAGGACTTATACAATATGGATTGTGCAAGTTTGGCTGACAATAAAAAGGTTCGCCTACTCCTTAGGAAATTAGGCACAGCAGAATATACTAAGTTTGTTAACTATTATATTTTGCCTAAGAAAACCAGCGACTTGAAATGTAAAGAGGCGGTTCAGTCATTAACAGAACTCTTCAGTCCAAAAACAAAACTGTTCCACAAGCGTTGGAATCTCACCCGCAAAGAAGACGAAGATTATACTACTTTCGCGAGTTTAGTCAATAAACACTGCGATGACTTCAAATTGGCAGAGTTAAGGGCCAATAAATTTAAATGCTTGATTTTCGTCCAGGGTTTGATTTCAGCGAAAGACGTCGAAATACGTCGTTTTGTACTTAACAAGCTTGAAAACGGACCCGACGCTAATTTACAGCAAGTCGCAGAAGATTGCCATCGTCAGAGAGGATTCGAAAAACATCGAACAGAGTGGCGTGGCTCACATTAAAGCAAGACGCCAAAGAAAAAAATTTTAAAATACGCCAACCAAAGAATAAAGTTAATTTGGCTTCAAGATCATGTTTCGGGTGTGGTCAATTACATTGGTATAGAGATTGTCCTTTTAAACATAAAAAATGTTTTAATTGCGATAAATTGGGACACAAAAGTTCCCACTGCCGGATTAAGAACAAGACAAAAAATGTTGTAAAAATTACCAAGTCTGATGAACTAGAAAGTCATGATATCAGGAAATATATTTAAGTGCAGATATTTAACAAAAATTTAAGGCAACAGACTTATCTATAATTAATGGAAAAAAATATGGAAAAAAATTAGGTATGCCGATTTTGTTAAGAACGAACCGAAGAGCTAAAAGTGTAACTGGCGACCCTATTAAGTTTATGGGCAAACTTATAACGAACGTGTCATTTAAAGGTAAAACTTTAAAACTAAAGGCGTATATTATGAAGAATACGGGTAATTTGTGCGGGGGTTGATTGGTTAGAACAGTTTCAAATTTGGGATATGCCTATTAACTCATTATGTCAAACAGTCGAAAATTTTATAGACGAAGCAGAAAAGTTGAAAGGTGAACTTAAAAAAAAAAATTTTTCCCGACGTTTTCAGTGGAGGGCTAGGAAAATGCACAAAAATGTCTGCTAAGTTTGAGTTAAAGCCAGACATAAAGCCAGTTTTTAAGAAAAAAACGTAACGTTCCATTTGCCTCGTTAAATCAAATTGACGAGAAGATGAATTGATTTGAGGAAATGGGATTTCTGGCAAAGGTTGAATATAGTGAATGGGCATCTCCCACAGTTTATAGTTTTAAAAAGTGCAAAGAAATTCGTGTCTGTGCTGACTTCTCTACAGGGCTGGACAGCACCCTAAAAGATCACCATTATCCCCTTCCAAGTCCAGAGGAGATATTCGCTAAGCTCAGTGGAGGAAAATAATTTTCTAAGATTGACTTAAGCGACACATATCTACAAATACCTGTGGACGATGAATGCTCGAAGCTCCTTTGCATAAACACGGAGTATATACAAATTTTTAAGACTTCCGTTCAGGGTTAAGGTCGCCCCTTCCATTTTTCAACAGGTCATGGACACGATGTTAAATGGTCTGGATTTTGCAGTGGCCTATCTCGATGACGTCCTAATGAAAAGTGAGAGCATCGAGGAACAGAAATCGCACCTTTGGCAGATGTTCAGGAGAATCCAGGATTACGGATTCAAATTAAAAGACGGAAAAATTCTTTAATTCTTTAAAAAAATTGTAAACGTAATTGATGAATATGGCTTTTTCAAAGTGGTTGTTTCGGATTTTTTTTCTTTTTTGTGGAAAAGGATTGAATAAAAAGTATTGTGTGGTAATTATTAAAAAAAGACTCCATACGGAGTCAAGCTGAAAGGGGGTGTTCTCCCTCTTAAGAGTCTATGTAGACTCTTCCTCCTAATATAAGTTTAATAGGAGAGAAGGCTTCGGGGAACAGTCGACCAGACTGTTCATTGCTGTCAAACTCTCCGCCTCGGCGGGGACGAACCGGGACGGAGCTCTGCCGCAGGGCAAAGTTTCGTCCGGGGAGGTAGACAGGCTCCGAACCCGTTTATGCGGGTTCTAAGGGAATATTTTTGGCCTAGCCTACGGGCTCGGAGAACTCACGGTAAACTCGGCCTTGTGCCACATACATCCCTAGTGGGGGGGTTGTTAAATATTAAAAGTGAATAGATTGAGTGCTGGATTATTCGATACACCTCTTAATAGTCGTGTAATACTCTTCTGGTGTACTTACTGTTTAATATACGATATATCTGCAAACATGGTTTTTCTTATTACTTAACCATTTACATGGTCACAACATGAAAGATCACAGAAGACGTTCTGATTGTCTCTGTACACTAGAATTCACCCAACAATTGAACGGAGACCCAGGTAAGGGAATGTGGGCGTTGGTGCGGGGAATGGGTGTTGACATTTCCACCACGAAGGCGGGCTTGAAGGAAGACCTACCCGTCATACAAGAGGTGTGAAGGTTAACTTCTTACAGAAAATGGCTCGAGAACACCGTCTGACAAAGACAAAGAAATTCTTAAACAAGGCAAAATATCCTATTGAACCAGGAACAATCTGGTTCTTCATTAATGAAAGGAATTTTTGTCAAGACCAGCTGCACCCCCACCCAGAACAACGGATGGCTTGCCTACAATCCATATGACGTTCCTCGTGTCATGAAGGCCAAGTTTCCCCAAACTGTGATGGTTTGGTGGGGTGTCTCTAGTGAGGGTAAAGTCATGCCATATCACATCTTTAAACAGGGTTTGAGGCTCAATTCGGATGACAATGTGGAGTTGCTGAATACCACGCCCAAAAGCCTTGGTTGGAGAGGTTGGCTGCTGGAAGACCATACATGTGGCAGCTGTCTCACCTCCAAGAAAACTTACAAGTGGTTGTCAAATCATTTTAACGACTTCACCGGCCTACTCCCCTGATTGCAATCCCATGAATTAGTATGCGTGGGGCGCGGTTGAGAATAACACCGATCGCCCTGGCTGTAGAATCAAGACCCAACTGATGGACAGGTAATATATATTCATCCCCTTAGAATCGATTTCATATTAAGAGACCACCACAGAAAGTTTTTCTGTACGTGCGAACAAGTTGTCCCGCATTCATTGCCAGATAGGAGATTAGACATTATATAGCAGTTAGAAATTCTTTGCACCTTGGGGTCTTCGTTTGAGCCTCTGCCTAGAGACACCGCGAAGGCCACCTGTGCCAGATTCTGGAGTCAAATCGAGGCTGTGGTCTATGCTGACGGCGGCTTCTTTGAATGATTATTATAACCTGTAAACCAATTTTATATTTTTTCAATAAATTGATCTTTCAGTATCTCTCTATATTTCTGAGATGAGGTATTATGTACACTATTTACATTATTCGGACACATAGCACAGTGGATAAAAGCGTTAGTTAGATCCAGTGACCGTGTGAGTTTAATACCTGGTTAAGGCAGTGGAGAACTTGGCAGAGGTGAATTAACAGGAGATAACTGATAACGGACATCCATTAGACGTGGCACGTGGAACTAGAACAGCCTACCCCAGCGAGCGAAATAACGGGTTCAGTTCGACATTCCAACCACCTGTAGAAGGCCGGAGCGTACAACGGCCGAAACGCTGTGATAAATATGGCTACAAAGATGAGGACAATAGTCCGAAGTTGATTTTTGACTTAGATATTCACTTTGTTTTCCTTAAAAAAAAACGGTTAAGCGGCCCGAACATATATAACCATTGTCCCAAACGCTTTCGGCCATTTTCAAGAAGAGGGGTGTTTTTAAGTGTTGTTAATTTCTTTTCATGTTTGTCTGTTTATGATGCATGTTTTTTGTAGTGTTTGAATAATAGTAGAGTTTGTTCCGAGCTTCGCGATTTGAGCGTTGCTGGAATTTGAATTGGCGTCTATCTATTTTAAAAAGACTTCATCATTTCCGTTGCTGTTGTTAAGACTTTTAGCGAATTTTCTCCTTCCTTAAACTTTCTGATAGATTGTTGTCTATATAGCTATATCTAACGTCATGTCTGTTCACTTAGCCTTGTCTCCATCTGTTTTTCTTTCTTTGATATTCGAATTTGTTTATTTTTTGCTCCGATCCCACACAACGGAATATTTGTTTTGGCTTTCTGTTTTTCCATGTTTTCTGAACTTCGGTGACATTAAACACAGACGACAATTTCTGGAAAGTTTTGAGCGCAATGATTTTATGACGACTTGTTTGGCGGACTCAAGAAACATATTTAAATCAGAGATTACAAATCTTAATATTTACTGATTGACAGTATTTTTTAAAAATTAATTTAATACATGTTATCAGTGGTTTTTACTGCATTCGGATTAACGAACACAAGAAGAGAACGGAATCTCGTTATACTGATTTTTACAGCGCAACATTTTCTTTTTCTTTTCTGAATCGGAAAAGGAGGAGAGAACAGTTAGAGAAAATATGGCGGACAGATTAATGGCGCCAAGAAATAAACTGAACAAAAATAAAAGATTTTTTGGCGGGTTGAACGAAATGAAAAGGATTAGAAAAGAAGAAAGAAGGAGAAAATTAAAAAAAAAAAGATCGATGTGACTTAGTTTCGCTGGTGACGAAAGAAAAAACTAAAAATAATGAATGCCAAACTCCGCCTGTCGGAAGAAAAAATCGGTATTAGAAATAAATAAAAGAAAGAATCGAAAATGGAGACAATTAAATATTCGAGGTGGACAGCCAAAATGAAAGCGATGATTTTCTTTAGAAAATTGTGGAGAGGATGGATTAAAAATGTAAAACTTTCAAAACATAAAATGCAGAGCCATGATCACCCACGTCCGGCGGTGCACATGGCACACAGAAGAAGAAGAAGAAGACGAACAAGAAGAAAGAAGGAGAAGACGAAGAAGAAGACGGAGAAGAAGAAGAAGAAGAAAAAGAAGACGAAGAAGGAGAAGAAGACGAAGACGACGAAGAAGAAGAAGAAAGAAGAGGAGAAGAAAGAAGACGAAGAAGGAAAAGAAGACGAAAAAGAAAGAAGAAGAAGAAAAGTAGAATCGACATAATGGTTAGCTCCATTTCATTTCGAAATATATCTTCACTTGAGTCCGAAATGATCAGCAAACGATTATAAAATCCAAAGAATAATCTATAAATGTTATTAGTCCTGACCTGGCATCTCGGCATTAGTCACTTCCCCGCCGCCGTGATGCAACTTCCCTGCGCCTTTTCTACAAATACATTCATGCTAATTATTCTGATGACCTGTCTAGATGGTGCCTAGGCTTTATAAGCACAGTACTAGATCGACGGCAAGGTCTCATTATTTCAGTTGAAATGGCTAAATGTAACCGCAAGTTCTATGTTAACACCTTCTTCTATCGCACTTCTCGCTTGCGGAACTCTCTTCCGGCTTCTGGATCCCTGTCAACTTTGATCTTGAAAAATTTAAATGCAATGCCAATCGTTATTTTCTGTATTCTTAATTCATGTTCTTTTGTTGTTCTTTCCCATTTTTGGTGTTTTTCCTCATATTCGTTCATTAGATTATTGTCTTGCTTGGGGTGAAATAAAAACGTCTTAGTAGCTTTATTGCCTTGCTTGGGGTGAAAGAATTAAAAAAGATAGAGTAAGGACTTTCATATGAAATGATGAGACTTATTTAAATCAACAGTAGGCGGCAATGAAACTATTTTTATATTACTTCAGCTCTTAAATAAAATTACTTGTAACATTTTAACTGTGTCAATTAACCGAATTAATATAAAGAAATAAGAAAATGAATGTAAGGAAAAAGAGTAAGAAATCTGCCGTTAATGCAGGATTTCAAATTTGATGTTGAATTTATCGCTGAAATCCAATTCCCTATTTATGAAGCACGAAATACAGAAGCAAAATAGTATTTCCTATATTCATTTAATTTGTCTTTTTTACAAGTTATCAACCCTTCGTGTGTTATTTAAAGTCAAGCATATTTTTTGATTATAAAAATAATTATTTTTTTGCGAGTGGATATTAACAGGTTTTGGATGACAACAATGATTTTTCCTGATTCAAGTCTGTTATTTAATCAATAGCTGGGGGGAGAGATGGATTCATGCCTTTTCCAAAATGGCTTCTCTAATTCGAACTAGAGGGAAAGCAACGTACTTATACGCTAGCCTCGGATGAATTTAGTTTGGAAATATTAATTTAAGAATTTTATTTTTATCCTCGGAAATTATTACAATGAATCACTTTTACTTATTTTTTCAAATGATATCGAAAGGTTAAACTCATTTCAGAAAATTAAAACTAAATATATCTTTCTCTTTCAGTTTTTATAACCTTTTCAAAAAGACAGTCGTCGCTTTAAAGTTCAAAATATCTCATCATTTTTAATTTTTCTTACGTGTTTACAAGACGAGTTTTAACTAATATTTTCCCTCTTTTCCAAGCAAATATATAACAAAAGCTTAGCAAAGTTTCGATATATTTAAAATGCGTTGTAAATTTTTTTAAACTGTTGTTTATCATATCAACTGATTAGTTTGTCGCTTGTAGTTTTTGCTTATTTCTAAAAATAATATCGCCATAATAGGTTCATCAATGTTAATGAATTTTTTATAACCAGGAAAGATAAAAACTGAAGAAGTCAAAAGGTAATAAAAAGAGCCAAGAATTGTAGAAAGATCAAAAACAAAGTGTAATTTAAACTTGTTACGTATTCATCAGAGGAATGAGAATAAAATAAGCATAAACAATTTTAGTTCGTTAAGATAATATTAATAATAATAATAGCTATGTTTACAAAATAAATAACAAAATATTCAATCACCTACTATACATGGAAAATCTCAAACTCTTTGCGAAAGACGACAATGAGTTGAAGGGCCTCCTTAATATTGTAAAATACTTTAGTGACGACATAGGTATGAATTTCGGATTAGATAAAGTAACACTCAAAAAAGTTAGAATTTTAGAAGTACCCTTAATAGATTTAGATTTTGTCACGAAGATTAGAGAATTGGAGCATGATGAAGCTTATAAGTACCTAGAAATTAGTGAGGGAGATGGCATACAACACCCCCAAATGAAGGAGAAGGTAAGAAAGGAGTACTACAGGCGTGTACGCCTGGTACTAAATACCGAGCTAAACTCAAAAACCGAATATCAGCCATAAACACCTTGGCTGTTCCTGTGGTGCAATACAGCTTTAATGTCCTTAATTGGACCATAGATGAAATTAAGCGAATGGACGCCAAAACGATAAAGCTCCTCACTTGCTACCGCATGCATCATCCCAAAGCTGATAGTGATCGCCTGTATGTGCCCAGATCCGAAGGAGGCAGAGGACTAGTTCAACTAGAACTATCCTACAATTGTCCTCCAAAGATACTTGGAAAATACAGAAGACTGGATGATGGTATGTGTCAAGGAACATGAAAGTAGTAAGTGCCTTTACTCTGTAGTAAGGGAAGCCGACAAATTCAAAATGGAGTTTCAAATGGGCGCAGAAATGCAAATACATCACTGTACACCGGCTGAAGGTGCAAAATACTTAAAAAAGAATGCAAAGACAAATGCGACCGACCAGATACAGAAACAATGGCAAGATAAACCGTTTCATGGCCAATACTCTGCCCGTACCAAACAAGCTGACGTAGACAAAACCGCACCCATCAGTGGCTACGTAGTGCAGGGTTGAAAGCTGAAACTGAAGGTTTTATCATTGCTGCAGAGGATCAATGCTTGTTAACTAGGAATTATCAAGCACATATCCTGATATACTGTGTTAGCCCAAAATGCAGATTCTGTTATAAATATCCAGAAACCATTGATCATCTTGTATCAGGTTGCACGATATTGGCACCCACTGAATATAAAAGCCGGTATGACAGAGTGGCCAATATCTGCAATGGAAAATTTACAACTCCTACGGGAAGGAAACTACCCAGACCCAGTTACGGAGATAGGACCTGTTACAATTCTATGGGACTACACAATACACACTGACAGAACAATGAAAGCCAACCGCCCAGACATTGTTATTAAAGACCACAAACAAAACATGTGCCACCTTATTGATATGTCAGTCTCTGTAGACTGCAATGTATCTTTGAAGATATTCGAAAAGCTGTCAAAACACAAGGACCTTGAAATAGAAATCTCAAAAATGTGGCACATGGGAACATCAACAATCCCTGTTGTAGTTGGAGCCTTAGGATTGGTTGGAAAAGATTCCAGTAGACTAATTGAAGGGATACCTGGAAGTCCATGCCTCAAAGAGGTACAAAAAATTATTCTGACAAGTACAGCCCACACTTTACGAAGGGCTTTATTTATGTAATATTTTTTTTTTCAGTGGAAAGTTTCATGATACCATTTCTAACTTTAGGTCCCTGGGCGGAACCCGGAAAGAAATGTGTCAACGCTAGAAATCAAAGGAAATGAATAAATAAATAAAATTAATAATAATAATAATAATAAATTGCAACACTTACGGAGAGGAAACTACAGGAAACTAGTCTGAACACCACGCAGACCCGGTTACGGAGATAGGATCTGTTACAATTTTAAGTGACATTACACAGAACAATGAAAGCTTACTGCCCCGATACCGTGATTAGAGATCGCAAATGGACAATGTGCCTCCTTACTGACGTGGCAGTCCCTGCAGATTATAATGTGTCTTTGAAGATCTTCAAAAAATATCAAAATACAAGGACCTTGAAATCGGAATCTCAGAAATGAGACATTAATAATTTCAGTTGTAGTGGCAAAAAAATATTTTAAAAATATTTAACAGTTTAAAGAAAGCTGAATATATAAATAAGCACGCACGCAATCACAGAGAGATGGAAAGAGAGATAGGTGAAAAGAGAGAGAGAGGTGGAAAGAAAGAGAGGGAGGTGAAAAGAGAGAGAGAGGTGAAAAGAGAGAGATAGGTGAAAAGAGAGAGAGAGAGGCGGAAAGAAAGAGAGGTGAAAAGAGAGAGAGGTGGAAAGAGAGAGAGGTGGAAAGAGAGAGATGTGGAAAGAGAGAGAGAGAGAGGTGGAAAGAAATAGATGTGAAAAGAGAGAGAGGTGGAAAGAAAGAGGTGAAAAGAGAGAGAGAGGTGAAAAGAGAGAGAGAGAGGTGGAAAGAAAGAGAGGTAAAAAGAGAGAAAGAGAGAGGTGGAAAGAAAGAGCTGAAAAGAGAGAGAGGTGAAAAGAGAGAGAGAGAGGTGGAAAGAAAGAGAGGTGAAAAGAGAGGGAGGTGGAAAGAAAGAGAGGCGAAAAGAGAGAGAGAAGTGAAGAGAGAGAGGGAGAGAGAAGTGAAGAGAGAGAGGTGAAAAGGAACTTAAATTATTATGCGCCCGATATCCGATGGACATACGATTCACAAACTTTTAGTATTATATAGACAGATAGATAGATATATAGATAGATATGGAAGCTTAGATAGATAGATAGATAGATAGATAGATATGGAATCTTAGATAGATAGATAGATAGATAGATAGATAGATAGATAGATAGATAGATAGATAGATAGATATGGAAGCTGAGATAGATAGATAGATAGTTAGATATGGAAGCTTAGATAGATAGATAGATAGATAGATAGATATGGAAGCTTAGATAGATAGATAGATAGATAGATAGATAGATATGGAAGCTTAGAACAATAGATAGATAGATAGATAGATAGATAGAGGGATAGATATGGAAGCTTAGATAGATAGATAGATAGATAGATAGATAGATATGGAAGCTTAGAACAATAGATAGATATGGAAGCTTAGATAGATAGATAGATAGATAGATATGGAAGCTTAAATAGATAGATAGATAGATAGACAGACAGATAGATAGATATGGAAGCTTAGATAGATAGATAGACAGATAGATAGATATGGAAGTTTAGATAGATAGATAGATAGATAGATAGATAGATAATGGGAAGAAGAGAAACAAAGAGGAATGCAATAGCTATAGTGACGGTATTGGGTACGATGGTGGTGGTGGTGGTGGTGAAGGTGGTGATTGTGACTTATCAGTTATTATTTAATATTCTTTTGTTATTTATTTATTTAAATTTTTTTAAGCTTTTCACCCCAAGCAAGGCGGGATGCCACTAGCACACAAGGGGTGACAGAGTCGGAGCGCTGAGTAAAGAGGCGTGATGGATGAAAGGGAATAGGTCAGGTCATCTTGAGATGTCGATTAACATTACATTTGAATAGTTGGAGTTGATAGGGAAACAAGTAATAGGAAGGGAATTCCACAGATGCGAGGTGCGAGACACGAAGCTATTGGAGTAGAAGAAACGGCTACATTTAACCGTTTCGACAGTGAAAGGGTGGGACCGTGATGCTAGCCTAGTAGCACGCTTAAATTCATGCAGTCTGATAAATTTAAAATCTCGCATCCCTCAGAAAACTCCACTGCTGTTGAAAAGACAGAAATTTCAGGTTGAATTTCGTTCGTGAACATAAAGATAAAGAAAAATTGTATTGGGAAAAAAGTATTATGGGAAGTCGAAAGAAAACATTGAGTTGTTTGGGCATAATTCTAGAAATCATGTATGGAGGAAAGATGGCGACGCCTTCGAACAAAGGAACACAGTTCCATCATTGAAACTTGGTGGTGACAGCATCATGGTTTAGGGATGTTTTTCTGCAAAAGGTACTGACAAAATATCAGCAACAGATGGTAGAATGTATGCCGCAGCCTATCAAAATATTTTGGAAGCAAATTTAATGATTTCGGTTGAAAATTTTGAACTTCCTCCTTCCAACAAGATAATCAACCTAAGCACACTGCAAAATCTACGAAGAAATGGCTTGCTGAAATTATTGTAAATATCCTGAAATGGCCAAGTCATTCCCCAGATTGAAACCCAATCGAGAATTTCTGGCGTTATTTGAAAATTCAAATCCAATCGAGTGATCCAACAAAAATCCCCGATCTGAAGACCATATGCGAAGAAGAATTGAACAAAATACCAACTAAAATTTGCAAATCATTACTTGAGAACTATAAGATGTTGGTTGATATAGAAGTGAATAATGGCTATTCTAAAACGTATTAAATATTATGTATCCTTTTTTATATTGTACTAATACTTTTTCAACCATTAAAATGGATAAATAGGAATTATTTCTATTAAATCAAAATGTTTTCGGTTTTCTATGCATATTTAGTTATTATGCATCTGCGTACAGTTAATTATATGAAAAGTATGTTGGTTAATTACTTGTAAATACAATAAAATAAAAAATTGTATGTGTACGAATATATGTTTCCACCCACTGTATGTTTGAAGAACGAAAGTATGAAGAGAGAAGTAAGGAGATAAGAACGTAACAGAAATGAAAGGCCAACTCAGTTTCGACTTACAATGAAATAAAAATGATATAGAATATCCTGACGAATTAACCATTCCATAAATTGTTGCCAACCAAAGAGTTTGGCATTTTTCTCTCCCCCACACTTTTTTTACTCGTGGCCTAATGGCGTCAATAAATAAATTTAACGAAAAATAATACATTAAATAACAAAGAAGAAAATGTCTTGGCATAACAAAAAGCAATATACTAAAATCTTGTCCCAGTGAAATATTTCTCGTATGAATTTGTGACAATTTTTAAAAATATATATAGAGATGTTTTTTCACCGTTCATATCAGATTTTAAAGTCATGGCATATGTATCAGAATATGCGCTATATTGCGAACATAAATATTTCATTTCAAAAATCATTTTCTTTCGAAAACGAAGCTTAACTTTCTAAAGTGTTCACGTCAAATATATAATACTGTTTGACATTTCTGTTAAAGCCAAAGATTGGATACTTTTTCTCTCTCACGGTAAGGTTCAAAACGAATGGCAGCCATCTTTTTTATTCTATTCAAATTTTAGGCGGGAACGAAACATTACAACAAACACTGAAAAAACATATTTCACCATGAATGACACATTAGCAGGAACGGACATAAATTGTTATTGATATTCACTTCAAATCACGCCTTCCTCGCTGTCTCATCGACATACGAGGTACCAGGCAAGTCTGGTTGGGCATTACTACTGAATAGTGAGAGCCATCCTAACTTGATGCTCAAAATTAATGACCTTGTAACAAACTAAGCTAATCTTATTAAACGACTCTATCGTCATCTTGTACACACAATTGTTAGTATTGCAATTTTATTTGTTGCCGCAGTCATCGGGGCCTACAATGGTAATAGTAAGTACAGCCATTTCCTTCTAAGGAAATATTCGATATCATTTTGCCAATCAATAAACGTCGAAATTTATAAATTCTTATTGTACGAAATTGTTATAAAGTTCACCAAACGCTCATAGTTGCTGGTTAGTAAGTCTGAAATGAAAACATTAGAGACAACAGGTTGAGTGAAGAAGGGTTTAGTCACATGAGAACATGGAATTAAAATAAAGTTATTCAGTGCGACAAGAGCAGATATTATACTCAGAGCGGATGGACAAGTCCATGTTTCAATATTAAGTGTAGCGAAGGTTAGTCAAGAATTCTATGCAACAGTATAAATACTAGGTGCGCTATATTTGTAGCCTTATGCCAAACTACGTTTGGTCAACTCGACGTCGTGTAATGGTTAACAAGCTTGCCTTGTTAGAACAATTATGATTGAGTAGTAGGTTCGATCCTCATACATTCGGCCTTGTGCACCTAGATCTGAGATACCTTGACGTGCTGTAATGGTTAACAAGCTTGTCTTGTTAGAACAATTATGATTGAATAGTAGGTTCGATTCCCATACCTTCGGCTTTGAGCACCTTGATTTGGAGGTCGTATGAGACGCTCGATCGCGCGTTGCACGTGTATATACGTGGGGGGATATTTACTTGACCCCCCCAACTGCGTCAGGTTGTGACACAAGATCAGTTTTGAACGTGGGACCCGAGTGTTTTCACTCAAGCCGCTGGTCCAAGCTGGTCATAGCTTGTCTTGGCTTGTCATAGCTAGTTGTAGCCGCAATACTACCAGCACAGGGACGGAGCTCTGGGCCAGGTAAGTATCAGAATGTGTATACCACTCAATAGAGAGGAATTAACACACTCAATCCTCATCAGCTACGGTACCGCACATGCGCAAAGCCAGCACGTGTATACACTGTGTATGTTATAAATGGACAACTAACAGTCATAGTTGCTTGTTAGTAAGACTAATGGCGAACCACTTTTTACTACTGTTTCCAGAGAAGACGTTCGACTCGTAACGGATGGACGAGTCCATGTTTCAATAATAAGTTTTAGATCAGTCAGTCTTTAAACCCAACGCTAATATTGATGGCAGTTTTCTTCCTAAACTTCCAAGGTATGTTGGGATAGCAAAATATGCCTTTCAGAAGCTAAAAGTATTTAGTATGCTTGTAAAAGTATTTTTGATAAACCATATATAAAGGTTAATGGTCAGAGTTGAATCAGACCAGGAAACGGTGGTATTGAAAAGTTCTCAGTACGCGTGAGGAAAAAATAGAAGTAAAATAAAAATAACATGTAGAGTTTTTTAACTTTAAAAATTAAGAGGTCAAATGAAATACGCGACTTTGGTTTCAACCTGATGGTCTCTTCGGGCGATACTTTTAAAATGACCCCTTTAACGCTTTATTTAAAAATCCACAAAGAACGCTACATAATTATCGTTCCAAAAAAGGCGCATAATGTAATGGAAGGGAAAGGGAAAAGAAAAGGAAAGTATGGAAAGGGACGGGAATGCAAGTGTATTGTAAATGTATACAGTAAAGAGGGAAAGCAAATATGTAACTTAATTTTTATGGAGGATGGGGAGGCCAGCGTATCTCAAGAGTAACAGTGGGGTTTTAAATTAGATTTTTTTTAACAGGCTTCATATTCACTTAATATTTTTTTATATGAGGGCAAGGGCTTAAAATTTCGGATTTTTGGTTTAAAATATTTTTGGATCTGGGAATGTCATAATTGCTAATTTCTCATATTCGCATAGTTTGCAAATGCGGGTATAATTGTTATGTTTTTACCGTTTTTGAAATTTTCCACCTTACGATCGGCTCCCTGTTTTTTTTTCTTTTAATTTCTACATGTGGCTGGCAAATTTGGTGGAGTATCTAAGGTTTGGTAGCTTAAAAGACGACGTGTGATTGTACCATCTGCGCTTGAAAAGGCCTTTCGTGCAGCCTATAAATATTTAATTTCACCTTTAATATTTGTTACTTCTGCTTCATGAATTATACATTTTGATTTACAAGCTCGGGCATCTAATTTTATTTCTACAGTTGCATAAATTACTAGTATTATTTTGCTGTACGTTGGTTTTGAGGTTTCTGTTACTTTGTCTTTTTATTATTGTATCTAAATTCCTTGTGCAGCTTAAATTGACTGTACTTTTATTGAATATCTTATGTAGTTCTGAAATTTTGGGGAAGTGTTTAGAAAATAAATTGAAAAATAATTTACCTATATTATTTTTCACCTCTAAGATAAAAGTGAGGGTTTAAACGAAATAATATTTTTTCTTTTCCTCAAATTGGCTTTCGTAAGGTGTTTAATATGATGAGCTTTAAATTCTAGATTTACTTTGTAGCCCTCGTCATTTAAGTTTATCTCATATTCTTTCTTTTTTAGCGTTCTTTGTGTTTTTTAAAAAATGAATCGTTAAAATGGTCATTTTAATTTACCTCGTAATTTAAAAAATATAATGTAATTGGCCCTGAACTGTCATCTCTTCTGCAGTCGCTCTCTCACAGACGCGCCGTTGCCTCGCTCTGTCTTTTTTACAAATACTTTCATTGTAATTGCTCCGATGAGCTGCTTTCGCTGGTTCCCAGGCCTCATGAATTTAAGCGTCCTACTTGGCTGGCATCCCGTTCCCATCCGTTCAGCGTTGAAACTGTTAGATGTAGACGTCTCTTCTACTCCAATAGCTTTATGTCTCGCACATCTCGCCTGTGGAACTCCCTTCCTTATTCCTGTTTCCCTGACAAATATAATCTCCAACTATTTAAGTGTAACGTCAATCGAGATCTCCAGTTGCCTTGATCTATCCACTTCCCTTCTCCACATACTTTCCCCTTTCATTCCTATCTGCTCTCGCTCCAAATCTTCTGTAACCCCCTTGCCTTGATCGATCCACTATCTTTCTCCGCATCCTCTCCTTTACCACTCCTACCTGCTCTTCCTCCAAACCTTCTGTAACCCCTTGCGTGCTAGTGGCTTCCAGCCTTGCTTGGGGTGAAAAGATTAAAAAAAAATATATATATATATATACTCTAAATATATGTATATGTAATAAGCAATAAAATCCCAAATCATCTCATATGGCCTAATAGATACATTGATCTCTTTTTATTGATCAGTTTTAATATTTTATATTACTAGGACGCCCTTGAATTATATACCAACGGATTTGTTACCACCTCTCTCTCTCTCTCTCTCTCTCTCTCTCTCTCTCTCTCTATATATATATATATATATATATATATATATATATATATTAATTTCCTTATTTATTGGACTTATTTTTATTGGTCTGTATTGCATTTTTCGATATAGACAATGTGGACATATAACTCAAAGCTAAATGAAGACTGTCAGTTTTACGCATGAAGCGATCTTAAGGCCATGTGTCACTACTCCTTTAGCGAGATCTGTATATAGGCCAACAAACAGTCCTGAAGAGTCCTGGTAGAAATATACACTCCTAACAACTTTAGCATCTTGTAGAATTATTCAAGGTCATTTATTCGCATTTGCCCAGTTGAAATCGGTATTGTTAAGTAATTGTCTAACTCAGCTCGAAAACTGACCCCTGGCTGCAGTGGAAAATACGCAATATCGGCAGCTATTTGTCACAACTGATTATTATTTTTATATATCGATCTCTATGAGCTTAGCTTATCACATGACCAAATAAGGGGAAATGACGGGAAGCTGATTTTATAACTTTTATCTTATCATGTAATAAAGAAAACGGTTGTGCCGTTAGTAATGAGAAGACAAACTTGAATATTTCTGACGTAATATTTACTCCGCCCGATATTCAGTCAGTTACGTCCGGCTAGTCTTTTGTTGTGAATGAATCCGAATGCCTCTTGCCCGAGGCATGGACTTCACATGGACTGTTGTCTATCTGTTGTTTTTATATATATAGATCTGTCTGATAATCTTGTTCTTCCTTGGTATCTGGTGTGAATTGCAGTTCAAGCCTATCTCACCACAATGTTATCTATCTATCTATCTATCTATCTATCTATCTATCTATCTATCTATCTATCTCAGCCTATTCATATCTATCTATCTATCTATCTATCTATCTATCTATCTATCTCAGCCTATTCATATCTATGTATCTATCTATCTATCTATCTCAGCCTATTCATATCTATCTATCTATCTATCTATCTATCTATCTATCTATCTATCTATCTATCTCAGCCTATTCATATCTATCTATCTATCTATCTATCTATCTATCTATCTATCTGTTTGTATTATTTTATTCATATCTATCTATCTATCTATCTATCTATCTATCTATCTATCTATCTATCTCAGCCTATTCATATCTATCTATCTATCTATCTATCTCAGCCTATTCATATCTATCTATCTATCTATCTATCTATCTATCTATCTATCTATCTATCTATCTATCTGTAATAATGTGGCTACTAAATAACAAGCCGACTTGAATATTCGTTACTTAACATTTTATTTACTGCAGATTTTTCGTCAGTTACTTTCAACCAGTCTGTAGTGTGATCTCGCCACCCCGGGTCTGATATGTGGACCTTACATTCTCCTTCTGTGGTGTGTGAGAGACTGTCGAGTCGTCTCTGGGGTTGATTATTTACATATCCATCCTTTCAGTATCGTCGTTCGCACACTTGCAATACAAGATGTAAATGTGGGGTCCTGTACTTCTGGACTGATCCAAAATCACATCTTGGTGCTTACGGCTTCGTTTATCCCTGGCGTGAATTTTGAGCAATGAATACCTGGGAATCATATCGCATTACCTCAAGTACCTCTTCAGAGGTTGTGCAATTATTGATGAGGTTTTTAGTCAGTTCCCATTCTTCATTATAAATGGAGAGGAATGAACTGTTTATTTTGTGATCTATGAACAAACACGTAATATTTATTCTTTCCCTCACAGGTTGAAACATCTGCACAATATTTACTTTAAAGGATAATTCATCCACGTGGTATTTATCTATTATTATCTTCTGGGGATGAATGGATGATATATATATATATATATATATATATATATATATATATATATATATATATATATATATATATATATATATAGAGAGAGAGAGAGAGAGAGAGAGAGAGAGATAATGGCTGGCTAATCGTATCAGAGCATGTCAGTCTACTAGGGCAGATAGCCAATCCCCGTTGCAGAGGCATGCTCAGTGCTCGGGCACATTTGAATTTGTTCAACGCCCACAGAGTCACCAGTCGTTAATACTTCATCTATGCTCATCTATCTTTAGTTACTGTTACTTTATCTTGCGTGATCAGCACACTCAAACACTCGGTCACGATGACTTGTGACTTCGTGCTAGCACAGCCATCGACGGCTGCCAGTTTCACTAACAAAGTTTTGTTCAAACCGTGGTTTTCAGAACGGTGCCTCATGTTGGGATCACTTCCCCCAAACCAATAACATCAAGAAGGTGAAAGCACCTGACAAATCGACCATGGATTCGGGATTCGAACCCGGGTCTCATGGTCAGAAAGCGATCTTCTAACCACTCGGTCACGTGGTCATATTGTTACTATTTGTTTAGTGTTAATAATTTAGGGTACGGCCATATCACATTGAAACACAGGTTCCTGTACGATTAATAAAGTTAAATAACTTTCTCTCTCTTTTCCATTCTCTCTCTTTTCCACTCTCTTTTTTGTTTCTGTTTCTTTTTTTTCTCTTTCTTTCTTTTTCGACTCTCTCACTTTCTGTTCCTTTCTTTTTCCTTACTCTTTCTTTCCTTTTAAGTCTCTCTATTTTCCATTCTCTTTTTTGTTTCTGTTTCTTTCTTTTTTTACTCTTTGTTTCTTTCTCGACTCCTTCTCTCTCTCTCTCTCTTCCTTTTCTTGTATTTTTCCTTACTCTTTATTTCCTTTTAAACTTTCTCTTTTCCACTGTCTTTTTTGTTTCTGTTTCTATTTTTTCTCTCTTTCTTTCTTTTTCGAATCTCTCTCTCTCTCACTTCCTTTTCCTGTCTTTTTCCTTACTCTTTCTTTCCTTTTCCTCTGTCTCTGTTCCATCACGCCCTCTTTCTTTGCTTTCTAATATGTAACAGAAAGGTAGTTATATATTTAGGGTGTGCTGTTATAGCATGTCCATCGTAAAACAGGAAAAGAAAAGGAAATAAAAAACTGTTTTGTATGCAGATTTGTATGCATTAATAAAATAAGTCCAAATTCTCGTTGTCGTTTCCGCATTCGCTGCACTCTACCTGTTGAATGCAAAATTTGCAAATTAAATTGCATAAGTGACTGTGCAATGAATGCAGCCAATGGCTTCATTTTGAAAGCCTTTCACTTAGACTTAATTCTTCTGGGGTTTGACAATGGGCTTAAGTTTTCTTACCCTGGTTTAAATAGCTGAAAAAACAATTTCCTCTAATCATTATTAGCAATATATGGAATTTGTTATATGTTTTTCACCTCTGATTGCGTATCGTGGCAGTCAAAGAAAGAAAACTATAAAAACTCCTACGCTTTGAGCAGATATGAATGTACGTGAGTGATTCATGGAAGATTGTAGTTTAAAAGCAGTAAAATCAACCTTGCTAATCGAACGATTCTCCGTGGCTCGATCGGTTAAGGCACGTCTGGCTATAATGGCGGTTTCTTTATAGGGTACAGGTTCGATTCCTGTCGGAGAACGAGTATTTTTTATGAAAATTTCTCAGGCATTCAGGCGGGTAAATGTTATTAATACTGTTTATTATAAAAAAGAGCATTTACTTAAATATTTGTTTCTATAAAAAGAATGTATAAACATAAAATTTTGTCGGACTTTCTCCATTTCATAATTTAAACTTCATAGAAGTCAAGCTGATTGGTTAATAAAACCTGCGTGTTACTACGTTTGAGTCACTTTTTTTAAATCATTTCCATCCAAGCAAAAGTAGGGAAGGAAAGCGAGAAGAAAGGACTAAACGTCAACTGCAAGAAAACAGAGTAAATGGTTGTTAGCAAAAGGATGAGCCTAAAATACAAATTACAAATCGGAGATACCAAAATGAAACAGGCGCAAAAATTTAAATATATTTTGGTAGATGACAAAAGGTGCGGCATTGAAATCCAAAGGCGCATTGGGATGGTCAAAAGATGCACCCAAAAGCTAAGCAGAGTAATAAGAGACAGAAAAACTTCGTTCGAAACAAAGAAAAGAGTACAGAACTGTTATGTGATATCTGTCCTATGGCAGTGAATGCTGGACAGTCTGCTCAAATATGAAGAAGAGAGTCAATGTAACAAAAATGTGGGTAGACAGAAGGATGGTGAGGATGATATATACCGAATATGTGAGCAAGGACAAAGTTTTGGAGAAAATGCAAAACAAAAAAGTTTGATTTGCTTTTTTTACGGCATATCAACCTCAATGGGTTATTTAATTCCGACAAGATTTTTATTGCTGCAAATATTTTTTCCTCAAAAATGTATTGATGGTAATATTTATTTTCTTCAAAAATGTATCGTTGGTAATAATTTTTCCTCAAAAAATGTATTGCTGGTATTAAAACCTATTTTTACACTTTCGTAGTGCTTTAGTCCCAGTTTAGGGGCTGACTATTTGCCCATATTTGGGACCCTAACCAGTGTTACCTCTCTGGGTCAGGGTAGACCTGGGAACACCAGTAATTAAGAGGTGGTTCCACGCTCCACAAATCCGCTTGATCAGAGGCAGTTGGACGTAGATTATCGTCTTACCCAGGACGCGGATGTAGTTTATCGTCATACCCAGGACGGGAAAACAAAAAGGAAACATACTTAACATCAGGAAGAGGCAGTGGACATTTCTAGGGCATAAAATGAAGAAAGAGGCTTTGAAAATCTGGTACTCATAGGACAGATTGAAGGCAAGAGGGACAGATGAAAACAACGCATGTCATGGGAGCTTCATGTGAGTGGATGATGGAGCAAGGTTTAGGAGAAATAACAGAAAGTCTAAAATATGTTAAGTGCTAGAAAGGACAGGAAATTGAGGAGAGCCATGACCGCCTACGTCCTGAGGTGACATGTCACGTTAAAATGAAGAATAAGCTGAAAAGAAACTTAACTATTCTCGCTTACGAACTTTTAGAGATATAAGCATTTGAAAGATTTCTTGTTTTACATGACCGAAGAAGGAGAATATAAAGGAATTACATAAAATAGCAACAACTTTATTAAGTATACTAAACGATATATAAATACCATCGAATGCTCTTTACCGCATTACAACACAACTAAAGGTAATTTTTCATGTCAAAATACAAAATCTTGTTAACTGATTGGTTATTCTTTTTTACGGCTTATCAACCCTTAGTGGCTTATTTAAAGCCGAAACATTTTTGGATTGAAAGAATAATTCAAATTTTACAGTGCTTATTGCATTAACAATGCTTTAGGAGATAACAACGATTTGTCAATACACAAGTCTTGCTATTAACCCATTTAAGGCTGGGAGGTGGATTTAGTCAAAATATGGCGTCCATGGGTATGACAGTAAACTGCATCCACGTCCATGGGTATGACGGTAAACTGCACCCGAGTTCATGGGCATGACGATAAATTACATCCGCGTCCATGGGTATGACGGTAAACTGCATCCGCGTCCATGGGTATGACGATAAACTACATCCATATACTGGGTATGGCGATAAACTACGTCTAACAGAAAGGCCGTTTTTGGAAAAATAAGGTTGTCGGTTATACGTTTTTGAAAAAATAGTATTACCAGCTATACGTTTTTGAAGGAATAATGTTGCCAGCAGTGCGTTTTTGAAAAACGATATTACCAGCTATACGTTTTTGAAAGAATAATATTTCCAGCTATACGTTTCTGAAAAATAATATTACCAGCTATACGTTTTTGGAAAAATAATATTACCAGCTATATATTTTTGAAAAATAATATTTCCAGCTATACGTTTAAAAAAAGAAAAATATATTACCAGCTATACGTTTTTTAACAATACCTTATTCAATGGAATTGTAACTGGGGTCAAAACACTATGAGAGTGTAAAAATAGGTTTTAATACCAGAAATTCTTTGTAAAATATGATTACCATCAATATATTTTTGAAAACCAAATGCTGCCATCAATGCATTTTTGAAAAACAATTATTACCAACAATATATTTTTGGAAAAAATAAAAATAAAAATATATATTACCAGCTATACATTTTTTGAAAAAAAGAAAAATATTACCAGCGATACATATTTGAGGGAAAATTATTACCAGAAATGGAATTTTTGATAGAAAAAATTTACAGAAATAGATTAAAAAAAAAATATTACCAACAATAAAAATTTTGTCGGCATTAAATGACCCATTGAGGTTGATATGCCATAAACCAAACCAAACCAAACCAAACCAATCAGTCAAAATACGAAGACTTACCCAAAATATAAAGATAACATCAGATCGGAAAAGAAATAATACAATAAAAATACGCCCTTTGTACTGGTCAATGGCTTAAGTTGATAAATTAATTTACTGGCCACACAACACATTAAAGAGAAATATGAAAGATGGTAAGGAACTCATCACTTTTTCTGTGATTGTAAACATATTTTTAAATTATATATAAAAGTTGAAAAAAACTCGTTCTCTCTGCGTGGGTTGGTCAGCAACGAATATTTTTAAACCAATCATGTCTGTGTTTTCCAGAAATATCTTCTAGGAAATAGTGAGTGGTGTTATATAGGGTGACCCCAAAAAACGGGAATTTTTGAAGTGCGTATTGCCAGACATGAGGAAGTGGCAACACTGCGAGACAGTGACCTTGAGCAAGTAAAAATTTCGCCATTTTAGTAACTAGAATGAAATTCACAGTATCCGAGCTGAGATGTTGCAGCTGTCAATGAGGATCTCAACAGCAGATTTCAAGAATGCATTCGTACAGGTGGATGCCATCTCACAGGACGTAATTTTAAAAAAATGAAAATTCCATCATTGTTTCTTAAATGGCATGTTTTAAGGTTTCAATTACTATGAATTAAATATTTTTTTTCCATCACTCATGGTTTTATTGGATTGTTAAAAAGTTCCCGTTTTTTGGGGTCACCCTGTATTTCTTAAAACTGTTTGTTTTAGAGTGTTCCAAGAGAATTGTAGTTGTCGACGTTGTTGAACAGTAAGAGACAGGTCGGAGAAAAATTGCGGAGGTCTTCGCGGCTTTTTATGAAAAGCATACCTAAGAAGAGGATATCTATTGTTGTGTGGACGACACATCTTTTAACGAAATCACACATTTTTCCGTTCTCATTCATCTAGTCTCCTCATTAGCTACAAAAGTCGGCTGAAAAGCCTTCACAGGGTTTTAATTAAGAGAAAAATGTAGATTCTAGAATTGTGAGCGAATTTCTCAAGAAGAATGGTGAAGCAACGAGTGTTGCTTTAGATATCCCAAATGGGTTTGTTAGGTTCTGACATGTGGGTATTCTTCACAAGTTGATGCCTTAAAGTATTTCAGGAGAAATTTATGATTTTATTCAATCTTTCTTATTTAATCATGAAATGACGGTTATCTTGAATGTCCCCTCTTCTAGATCCTTGTACATTAATACGTGTCTCCCCCCATGGACTCTATCCTTGGACCTACTGTGTTCCTAATTTTCATAAACGACCTTGGCGATGACATAATTTCTCAACTTGGTATCTATAACGAATTATTTACATCTGTGTCAATGATAAGTTCGATAAGGTCAGCTGATATAAAAAATGACCCCCAAACTGTTGTTAACTGTGGCGATAAATGCATTTTGTTTTTATTTTAACACCCCCAAAACAAATTTGCTCACTTTTCATCGTCTTAATGAACCTTGCTTTCCATCAGGACGGCTGATGCTAACCTCCAGAAGAGTGACATATTGTACATTCTAAGACTAAAGTTTTTAACTGACATGAATTAGGACGATTATATATTGAATTAACTGCTACGTCTGCTGCTTGTAAAGTTGGTTCACTGTGACGTTCTAAAGAATTTTCTCGGCAAATCTGTCTTATAGGTCTACCATTTGTCCATGCATTGGGAGGCCCAAAGATGCCTTCCAAAAGCTAAGTAGAGTATTCGTTAGAGAAAGAGAAAAGAGTACTAAATTGTTATGTGATATCTGTTCTCCTGTATGGCAATGAATACTGGACAATCTGCTCAAAGATGAAGAAGAGAGTTGAAGTAACAGAAACAAAGAAAAGAGTATTGAGCTGTGATGTGATATCTGTCCTATGGCAGTGAATCCTGGGCAATCTGCTCAAAGATGAAGGTCAACGTAACAAAAATATGCGTAGACAGAAGGATGCTGAGGATAAAATGGACCAAATATGTGAGTAAGGACAAAGTTTTAGAGAAAATAAAAACAAAAAGGAAACTTATACTTATATCTGTGCTTCTGCTATGTGTCTAGAGATTCTTGACCTGCAATATTATTGTTCCTCCCGTGGCATATCAGCTTCAGTCACTTTCCCACCGCCGTAACGTGGCTTCACTGCATGTTTTCTATAAATATTGTCATGCTAACTCTTCTGGTGAGTCTTCCTCTTTGGAACTTACGAAAATAAACGCAGTACTGGATGGGAGGGGGAATGTCTCATCATTTGACAGTTTAAATGTCTAACTGTAACCGTAAGTTCTATATTAACAGTTTCGTCTATCTTACGATTCACTTTAGAACTATCTTCTGGTTTCCCGCGTTCCAGTCAGCATTGATCTTCAGAAATTTAAATGCAATGTCAATCTTTATCTTTTGTTTCCATGAAGCCGGTTTTAATGTCTTCCCGCCTTAATAATGATCTTAGATTCTTTCACTTGCAGTAACGACTTTATCATTTTGCTGGGAAGGAAATGATTAAAAAAAGAGACTCAAACGTAGTCACACGCAGGTTTTATTAACCAATCAGCTTGAGTTCTATAAAGTTTAAATTATGAAATGGACAAAGTCCGACAATTATTTTAAGACATTTTTATGTTTATAGATAAAAATATTTAAGCAAATGATCTGTTTATAATAAACAGTATTAATAACATTTACCGGTCTCAATGTCCAAGAAATTTTAATAGAAAATATTCGTCCTCGACAGGTATCGAGCCTGTATGCTATATGGAAACGCCATTAAAGACTGACGTGCCTTAACCGATTGAGCCATGGAGGATCGTTCGATTAGCTCGGTCGAATTTACTGCTTTTAAACTAAAATCTTCAATGAATCACTAACGTACATGCTCAATGCGTATCCAAATGTAAACAAATGACGTCAGGGCATTTACTTAAATATTTGAATCTATAAAAATAATCTATAAACATAAAAATGTCTAAAATAATTGTCGGATTTTGTCCATTTCATAATGTGTAACGTCATTTGTTTACATTTGGATACGTATCGAGCAGATATGAATGTATATGAGAGATTCATGGAAGATTGTATTTTAAAAGCAGTAAACTCGAGATTGCTAACCGAACGCTCCTCTGTAGCCAAATCGGTTAAAGGCACGTCAGGCTATATGACGGTTCCGTATAGGATACAGGTTCGATTCCTGTCGGAGGACGAATATTTTCTATGAAGATTTCTCAGACATTCAGTCCGGTAAATGTTGTTTAATACTGTTTATTATAAACAGAGCATTTACTTAAATATTTGTATCTATAAAAAGAATGTTAAACATAAAAATGTCTTTAAATTGTAATTTTTATTATACTTGATTTTGATCATTTCTAATTTCGATTTTGTGCCAAAGAGATTTGATTGATATGTCTGTTAAAGGGCATATCGATGCTGAAATTTACATTTTTTATTTAAAAAGATCTTTGGAATATAATATTTTCATTTTTATTCTACAAACATTTCTTAAATAAATTATTATATTTTGACAAATGCAAAATTTTAGATTTGAAAGAAAATTTTTATTCAAATATGTAAATTAAAATGACCAAAAATAAATGATTTTTGAGAACCTCTTTTTCTACATCCCAAAGTCACAACGATTTAACTTTACAGGAAAATTGTTATTGGTGAATTGAAAATAAAATAAAAGAATAGAGAATTAAAGGTTGTCTGTAAATATTTATGACTGAGTCGAAGAAAAATGCTTTTATTGTCTTCATTTGGGGCGAGCAGAATTCTATCGGAATTTATTTAGCCATGCAAGAGATTCATTAAAAGGTCACTTTCTAAATAATCAATAATCAATAATCGATGATTGGAAAAAGTGAAAGCTGGTTGTTTGGGCAGTTGATTTGGTTGCCAAACCTTAATCAACTTGAGAATGTTCAATTCTTTCTGGTCTTATCAATTTCAATCTATCGACATCGCTTCTATCTCTCGTAGTCTGTTCATATCTATCTATCTATCTATCTATCTATCTATCTATCTATCTATTTGTTCATATCTATCTATCTATCTATCTATTTCAGTCTGTTTCTATCTATCTATCTATCTATCTATCTATCTCATTCTGTTCATATCTATCTATCTATCTATCTATCTATCTATCTATCTATCTATCTATTTGGTCATATCTATCTATCTATCTATCTATCTATCTATCTATTTGGTCATATCTATCTATCTATCTATCTATCTATCTATCTATCTATCTATTTGGTCATATCTATCTATCTATCTATCTATCTATCTATCTATCTATCTATCTATCTATCTATCTATCTGTTTCAGTCTGTTTCTATCTATCTATCTCATTCTATTCATATCTATCTATCTATCTATCTATCTATCTATCTATCTATCTATTTGTTCATATCTATCTATCTATCTATCTATCTATCTATCTATCTCATTCTGTTCATATCTATCTATCTATCTATCTATCTATCTATCTATCTATCTATCTATCTATCTCATTCTGTTCATATCTATCTATCTATCTATCTATCTCAATTTGTTTATGTCTATCCCAGTCCATCCTGTCGGTTGGTGTAAAAATACTCCTACTGCCTCCCTGTTTAAACCGACAAAAACGTTTTAAAATTAGCCACACCTGTTTTTTTACTGTGTCTGCTCTTTCTCTTCAACCCAAACATGGATACTTTTTCGTCTAGCGTACCAACCAAACCAATGCTTACCGATCTGTTGTTAATTAAAACTTTAGAATTCGGCATTAAATTTACCTGGAAAAGTTGATATGCCGTGAACCAAAACTCTACAGTCAAAACTATCACCGTCTGTTTGCGCCTTCCTTCCTTCCTTCCTTCCTTCCTTCCTAAGTTTCTTCATATGTACATTGATTTTTTAAGCATAGTTTAGATGTGGCACAAGGCAGAAAGTATGGAACACCCAATGAGGATAAAACTCACTATTCAGTCGTAACTGTTTCAGCAAGACAGGCTTGTTAACCATTACACCGCGCCGAGGTGCCCAGGTTTCTTCATATGTACAGAGATATGTCAAAGATAAGTAGAAACCCAACAAATTTGGAAACCAAAGATTAGACTAGAGTTTGGGAAATATTGTTTGTTTAATGAATGCCTCCAATGATACTCAGTCGACATTTTCTTGGTACTAGAGTGCATGTTCACTCCGTCAGGCTTAGAAATGACAATATCTATTTCGGAAGCCTTTTCTCTTGGAGTTCTCTTCAAAGATGTCGAAACACCTTGGAGACATCTGTCTGAATTTTCAGGTCAACCAAAACGTTATGCTGTATGTTCTTTTTTCTTCAGTTCTAAATTGTAATGACCTATTTACTCTAGTAAGAGGGATATTAAGGTTTTCTGCAATCCGGAAATGGCCTAGTCCTCTTTCTGACTGTCCAACAATTCTGTCCTCCTTAAAAAGATAGTTCTGATGACACTTTTGACTTCGGTATTGCTATGTAGAGTAAGAAAATCAATTCTGAAGAGAGATAACGCTGTAGGGTATTGGCGCCTGAAGACACAGGAAAGCGAAAATGGCGATGTCGGAAATTATGGCGCTCTCGTTCAGTCACTGAAGTTAAACAGCACCAAGCTCGGTCAATACTTCGATAGAACAACGGGTACTGTAAACGAAGTCCAACAATTCGAAATAGATTTCGGTTTTAAATCATACAAAAGGTTATTAAGCCGTACAAACAAACCAATGAATCAACACTGTACGGACCGAAATCTTCTTTTCCTTTATAATATTATAGAACAAATATTTGGGTTGGTGACACAAAAATAGCATTATTTATAAAACATGGTTATATATATATATATATATATATATATATATATATATATATATATATATATATATATATATATATATATCTTACAATAAATTCCAATAACCAACAAATACTATTCTTAAAAGAGTGCTCAATACAGTGTAGAGCAAATATAATTATTTATTCGAAAATTATGACATAAATATGTTATAAAATCACTACAAAATTGCCATTTTGTTTCAGCACTTCTGGTGTCTTATCAAGTGATGATGTTGAATGTAGAATAAAGGGTTTTAAAAGGTTCAAATAAATCAAACACCCCCCTTTATTCTTTATTCAACACCATCACTTGATAAGACATCGGAAGTGTTGAAACAAAATGGCTATTTTTGTAGTGATTTTATAACATATTTATGTTATAATTTCCGAATTAATAATTATATATATATATATATATATATATATATATATATATATATATATATATATATATATTCCAAATACCTATTGTTCCGCCATATGTGAGCACCTCTTAAATAACAGGGTGTGCTGCTAATGTCAGTGCTGATTGGTTCACTGTTCTGTCCCGGACGCACTCCTTATTTCATCTCAAGGTGCTGGAGGCACTTTATATCGGGTCCCGCCAGCCTTCCCTGTGTAAACAGCGTGAATGTTTGTTGGGGCTCGCTGTCATTTGTCTGTAGCTCCTTGTGTTCATTTTTTTCCCCCTTTTCATTACACAATTTCCTGTTGTTTTAATGTAAGTTAAATCTCCCGTTGAAGCCTGAAGAGCGGGAGCGAAACCGGTTGCTTCGCTTTTAAAATGTCTTGCAATATTAAGCGACACACTTTCATTTCTATAATTAGATTTTGTTCCTTCAAAAATATTTTCAAATATATATATATTGTTATGGTTCAAGTTCAGGACCAAGGAAGAACAACACGAACACAAGAGTAGAAATAACGAATATATATTACACGGAATAATAATACAAGATGTGGAAGGTGTTAGTATGACTGTCAGTCTGGTTTAGTGTGAACTACTATTGGCTCAACTCGATTCCGTCTCGTCCCTCTCTCTTGAGAGGCGTAGTATACATAGTGTCAGGAAGAGTTCACTCTGTCGTTATAGGTAAGGTCCCATAATAGATATATATTACAGCAAAAAGCCAAAAATTACCTCAACATGGGAATAGTCTATTTCAAGCCGTTCCATACGTGGCTATCATCTGGATATCATCACAATATGGATGATCGCCACTTACAAAATTGCTTCAAATGCACTATTCCCATGTTGAGGAAATTTTTGTCTTTTTGCTGTAAAAAATACATATGTTCTGTTATAATAAATACATCGAGCTCTCTGTGGATCAGTTTTAATAATTAATATTACTAGGATCCTTACTTAGAGTTAACCTGTAGATAAGACAATCTTTATAAATATAAATGACAATAGGAAAACACTATTAATTGGACGAAACGCGTCAGCAATTAATAGTGTTTTCCTATTGTCATTTATATATATATATATATATATATATATATATATATATATATATATATATATATATATATATATCAATTATGTGGTGCATGTTCAATTTATATAAGTTGCCTGAAACAGACTGTCGCCTCTAAGTGTTGACTTCTATGTTCACTTTTATATTTACACAAGCTCTATCTCTGATATTGAGCACTTTATCCCATAAATATAGCACACTTTAAGACTATATTTCTTCTTATATATATATATATATATATATATATATATATATATATATATATATATATATATATATATATATATGCAGGGTCTATAAAAATGCTTTACAAGGGTTAGAGTCGGGTTCCTCACACCTAAACAAGGACAGAAGTCCACATACACATATGTCCGCAAATCATTCGTTTTTGAGTTATTAAGTTTAAAGAAATTTTTACGGCAGATGTCGCTGTGTTATTATGTAGACTAGGTTACATTTGTCATTCGTGTACATTTGTGGCTAGTCTGTCGTTAAAGTTTAGCTTGTGTTGTAGAGAGTTAACTGAGAAATGTTCTGATTAACAATGCCAGGATATTCATATCGTGAACAGGTAGGTATGATGTTTACATACAGCCGCGCGAATGCTGATGGACGCGAGGCTGCACGGCTGTATCAGATTGCATTACCAGACCGAAGGCAGCCGAGTCATCAATCTTTTCTGCTGTTTATCGTCGTGTTGGTGAGAATGGATCCGTGGCACCACAAACTATGCATCGAGGAAGATCGATATCTGCTCGTACGCTTGATCACGAAGAACACATTCTACAGGCAGTCGGGGACGATCCAGATAACATCGCACGTCAAGTGACCCAAGAATGTTTTACATCTCATAGTACTGCATGGAGGGTACTTCAAGAGCAGCTTCCGTATTCGTATCATTTGCAACGTGTGTAGAGTTTTTCGCCCTCTGAGAGCAATTTTGCTGATGGTTTATTGTACAAACTGCTCATCCGTTGTTTGTCTATTCAGTTTTGTTTACGGATGAGGCAGCATTTAAAAGAGATAGAATAACAAATTTACACAACCAACATTGGTGGGCGGATCTGAATCCCCATAGTACAATACAGGCAAGACACCAGTATCAGTTTACGATTAATGCGGGGGCTGCAATTGTAGGTGACTGACTGGTAGGTCCATATGTTCTCCCAGTACATCTTACAGAAGCTATCTACAGGGATTTTATTTCGAACATACTTCCAGACCTGCTAGAGGATGTAACTCTGCTAATACGAAGACGCACGCGGTTCATGCATGATGGGGCTCCAGCACATTTTACTTACATTGTTCGCGATGCATTGGCTAACATCTGCCATGAAAGATGGATATGCAGGGGAGAACCGGTTTCATGGCCTGCACTTTTCCCCGACCTCAGTCTTTTAGATTTTTATGTTTGGGGATAATAAAACAATTGGTTTATGGAGTAGACATTAATAATGTAGAGACGGTTCATCACGTGTCATGGGGACCTGCGAAAGCATTTGACACCGTGTGGGAGTATTTGAAAGGATCCGCCCATCAATGACTGACGGTTGCATGCGTGTGTAAAACAAGCGGAGGACATTTTGAACATTTGTTATGAGTTGCTGTGTTGAGGTACAACGATGGCCCTTTTGGCCATATGTTTATATGGACATTTTACCTTGTTTGCTCTTAGGAGGCAGACCCCAAAGTATGTAAAGGTAATTTTGGATTGTATGTTGGATAGTACGGTTAACAGCGTCTAACGTAAACTTTAAACTTAATAACTCAAAAACGAGGGATTTGCCGGCAAATGTTTATATCGACTTTTTATCGATTTTGTTGTTGTTTTGGTATGAGGAACCCTCCCCCAACGTTTCTGAAAGTATGATACTCCACATATATATATATATATATATATATATATATATATATATATATATATATATATATATATATATATATATATTTTAAGACATTTTATGTTTATACATTCTTTTTATACATACAAATATTTAAGTAAATGCCACTGTTTATAATAAACAGTATTAATAACATTTACCGGGTTGAATGTCCGAGAAATTTTCACAGAAAATAGGCGTCGGCCGAAATTTTTTTTAAGAAAAAGAATGTATAAACATAAAAATGTCTTAAAATAATTGTCGGATTTTGTCCATTTCATTATATATATATATATATATATATATATATATATATATGTACCCTTCGTAGGTTGAGCACATTGGAAGAAAGGGAATTTGTCGGCTACTGTTGATTAATGGTAAAAGGTCTTCGCTATGAATTGAGCCTTCTAGTAGTCGGTAATGCTTATCTCGCACATAACGCGTTAAAGATTCCTTATCTCCGTAGCGCGAGCTGATGGCCTAAGGGTGAGTATATCTGCTTGAATCAATCGCATGTCAAGTCAAACTGATGAGCTGTGATACAGAGACACATTCTGTCTTCTCAAATAACCGTAACTTAAGAAAAAACCCAGAACATTTTAGAAAACGAATTGCCCTAAGAAACCTAAAAAAGTCAGTGATATCTGATACCAGAAATGACATTGTTCCATTCTCTTTGACACTCTCAGCCGGAAGAGAAAAAAAAAAGAAATGGCGGGGGAGCACAAGGAGACAAGAAAATGATGGAAAGGAGTAATAACTACGTCATTTGACACATACTAATATATATATATATATATATATATATATATATATATATATATATATATATATATATATATATATATATATATATATATATATGTATATATACCAGTCATCTCATAAGTTCTGTCCGAATTTTGAATAAAGAAAACAAGTGACCAAATGTTACATTTAATTACAGATTCAATCAACAATGTACTTTCCCTGATAATCTATGACTTCCTTCCATCTATTAACAAGCTTACTAATTCCATTACTGTAAAATTATTTCGGCTTTCATTCGAAGAACTCACAAATGTCAGTTTTAACCTCTTTCTGTGTTACAAAAGCTGTTTCTTCCAAATGATTCTGTAAGCTAAGAAACAAATGGTAGTCTGAAGGAGCAAGTTCGGGAGAATATGGTGGATGAGGAATTTTCTCCCAACAAAGTTCTTCGATCTTTTGTGACCTGATTCTTGCTGTGGGTGGTCGCGCATTGTCCTGATGAAACATCACCCGTTTTCGATTCACTAGAGCAGGTCTTTTTTTCCTCAAAGCTTGGTTCAAACGCTCTAATTGCTGACAGTATATTTGAGCATTAATTGTTGCATTAGGTGGTAAGAATTCAAAGTGGACTATTCCTTGGCAATCCCACCAGATTGAAAGAAGAACATTTTGCCCATGAAGTTCCCTTCTCGGCCGTGGCTGGGGTCCTTCCTCTTTACCAAGCCACTGTCTACCACGCTTAACATTTCGATAAAAAATCCATTTTTCGTCGCCAGTCACAAGTCTATCCAAAAAAGGTGAAAAAAGTTGGCGACAATGGAGAGAAGTGCAGAAGATCACCCATTTTCCAAGTTTAGGAACTTTTCCAAGTTGTTGAAGATGACGATGAACAGTTGTATGGTTTGAACTGAGAACCACTGTCAATTCCTCAACTGATAAAGCAGGATTTTCTTCAAGGGCTGCTTCAAGAAGCTTTTCATCAAACTTAACTGGACGTCCGGTTCGATCTTCATATTCAACGGTGAAATCTCCACCTCTGAATTTTGCAAACCATCTTCTGCAAGTTCTTTCATTCACACATTCCTCTCCATAAACTGAGTGAATGTTTCTAGCCGCGTCGCCTGCGGAGTTTCCTTTCTTGAACTCATAAAGCATTATGTGCTTCAAATGATTCTTGGGTACTTCCATGTTAGCAGGGTTTTAATCAAACAGAATTTAATTTTATTATTCCCTGAAATAACATTTGATCAGTTTAAATGCATCTAAACATAAAAATAATGTTCAGCTCCATTAGACATTATAAAATACTCTTTAAATTTCGTTCATTCTAACAAAAAGTTAAAATTCGGACAGAACTTATGGGATGACCTAATATATATATATATATATATATATATATATATATATATATATATATGAAGGGGTTTTAAAAACAGTTTACAATTTCATATATATATATATATATATATATATATATATATATGTATATATATATATGTATATATATATATGTATATATATATATGTATATATATATATATATATATATATATATATATATATATATATATATATATATATATATATATATGCACAGCGCATGGACGCACGTGTGCACACATACACTACACAAAAGAGAAAAAATCAACCTAACACAAATTATTAGCGCATAAACTGAGTACATCATCACACTTAGTATAAAGAAAACGCAAAATGAGAAAAACGCCAGTTAATTGCTGAAATCTCCTGAAGAGTGGATTGAACAATTACAAAAACGTTCATGCACGAAACTCTGGTGTCGATCTGCTGAATATAACACGAATCAGCTAAGTGACAGATTTTATTTGTAGTAATCATATTTATAAAATTATGGATATTTGGGTCTGTTAAAATGTCAAATATTTCCTTGCAGTGGCGTTGAATCCAGGCAAAAGGCTGGCTTTGAATTGCAATTTAATGATTGAAGAGAAATTATTTCACTCAACCATTCTTTCAGACTAAGATTAATTAATATTACTCGTGCAAGTCAGTCTCGAAGATTGTTATGGGATCTTACCTGTAACGACAATGAACTCTTCCTTATACTATAAAGACTACGCCTCTCAAGAGCGACTGATAGAAAGGAAGTGGAACGAGTCGAGACAGAACGAGTCTAGACAATAGTAGTTCACTCTAAACCAGACTGACAGTCATACTAACACCTTCAACTTCTTGTATTATTATTCTGTTTAATATATCTTTGTTATTCCTACTCTTGTGTTCGTGTTGTTCTTCCTGGGTCCTAACCTTGGACGACAACCGTGGTGCGAGGATATTGGAACAAAACAAAGATCAATCGTTAGTGCAACGAGTTGAATCCTCTTTGCCCGCCTTATTATGGCCCATGGTGAACACACTTTGTCACATTTAGTCAGTCTCTTTTGTCGCCTATTGTAGCGTGATTCTAAGCAATCCCATTCCACGGTATATTCTTTAATCTACTTCCTTTATTTAGTGCCCCATTATTTTGAACTTGTATCAGACTAGTTTCAGTTTAATCTACGAAATCCGTCACGTTTACTGCGAATAGAAAAGAAAGTTTCTGTCACGAATTCAGGCCGTAATTACAGTGTATTTGGAATTAAAAATTTAGACAAGCGAAACAAATATTCGTTGGTAAAAATGAGCCTTCCAAAGGTGCCAAACAGTTGGGGACTTCAAGGGAAATGTACTTTTGTTTTTGTTTACATTGATGAAACTACACATGCGCACGAACAAAAGAAAAAAACGCTGGGAATTTTAAATTTCAAAGATGATTTTTTAATTTTTTTAAAAATGTCTTTTGTCTATATAATCTTGCTTTAATCGCTAGATCATCAACACTAAATTTACGTACAGTTTCTAACAAAGTTTCACCATTCTTGGCAGATCTTCTGTTATCACAATGTGGGACATGTAATAACAAAAGGGGTGTGAAAATAAGAGATAATGAATCTAAATGTCATCAGCTAGATTATATATCCAAAACATAAAAAAATCTGTTTAAATTTCAAACATTTTAGCGTAAAACAGAGAAATAAGACAGGCCATGATTTAAAAATGCCATCCTATTAAGGAAAGAACACGCTTTACTACGAAGAAAATATTTAGAAGGGATATCAATAATTATCTTCCTATCGATAAACATATGCCAGGCACACCTTTTCATATCACCAACTTTCATAAAACCCAGATAGAAAGAATGTAGTAGCCAGATACATGAGTTCGATGTAACCTAAACATTTGACTACAAATACACCAAATACGCACCAATCAACACGCGTATAGAGACAAGCAACTGTCGCAAGACTAACTAGTAATATGATACATAACCATACGGTCACGTCAGCACTCACTGCCATCTTCAAGAATTAAACACTCGGACATTTCCAGACGGACACGACGCTCCTCACGAGAATCCAGACGCACATGCGCGCACACATGCTAACACCACAGGACAAAAACACAATTTCTGATGAAGCTTAAATAAGAGCGAAACATGTTAAATTTATAAACGTTTCCTTTTTGTTCCTTGTCCTATCACACACACACACACACACACACACACACACACACACACACACATATATATATATATACATACGGAAATATAGTCTTAAAGTGTGCTATATTTATGGGTTAAAGTGCTCAATATCAGCGATAGAGCGTATGTAAAAATAAATATAAAAGTGAAAATTGAAGTCAATAATCAGAGGCGACAGGCTGTTTCATGCAAGACGCAGTGGCCTGATGAAACAGCCTGTCGCCTCTGAGTGTTGACTTCAATATTCAATATATATATATATGCGCGGTACTTCATAGAAAGTGCTCAATATCCGTGATAGAGCTAATACTTGCGGCTGTAAATTTAATAAAAACTACTCTATCTATCTATCTATCTATCTATATTATAATTTTATCATATAGACAAAACCATTTTACTCACTACAAAGATGCAACTTGGTTTCAGTGCATTTCAACTGCACTTCGACGGGTGAGGGTCGAAAATGGTTATGAACAATCCTGCTTGTAGGCAAGCCGGATGTGAAACGTTACTTCCTTTTTTCCATTTGTTTGAGAAGAAAAATGTACATACAATATATATATATAAGTATCTGAATGAAACACTAGTGCTTGTTGATAGCAGTTTGGTGATGGATGGACCGGGTGTTTAATGTTGATTGGTCTGTGTAAATTTTTCACTGATAAACATCGGTCAAGAGTTTAGGCACATCATCTCACAAGCGTCCTAAGAGTGAGAGGTAGGGGAGGGAAGATAGAGATAGGGGATAATATTACATTTGAGTAGGTAAAAATTGTAGAGTTAGTTTTAGTAGTAATTTGGAATGTTATTTTTTGGTTTTTCTATAAGATTTCCAGAGTTGAATTGCATTTATTTATGCTGGGGTTATCACTATTTATTTTGTAATCAATGAACGTGTCTTTTGGATTAAAATTTAGGAGTGGTGATCTCCTGTAAGAAAAATAAGGGATGCTAATATAACCTTTTATAATCAACTTTTTGGAATATTCCTGGATCGTAGAGTGTGTAGAATAAGTATGGATGTAAAACGATTTAAATGAAATTATTACTTGTAATATATATGGAGAAAAAAATTAAGGATCATAAATATATTAGTGGAGAGGTACATAAGAGGATAGGGATTACCTCGAAGGAGCGGATATATATATATATATATATATATATATATATATATATATATATATATATATATATATATATGTCTCATATAGAGAAGATGTAACATGTAATATATAAAGATATATATGTCTCATATAGAGAAGATGTAACATTGAAAAACATAAAGGAAAAAAATTAATTATTTTTAATAATTATTTTTAATAATATGTGGAAATCTCCACCCTTTACCTGAAGACGGTCGTAAGACCAGAAACACGTGTTGTAAAACTATGAAAAATAAAGAATAATATTTTTTTTAAAAACCCACATTACAACCAAAAAAGTTTGCGGTACCTCTCTTCTTTTTAATATACACACTTTTCTCTCGTTGGAACCATTATAACCTCTTCATTTCATTTTATATATATATATATATATAATCAGTACACACAGACAAGCGCATATGTCAATATCTTATTACTATAAACGTTACACGTGTTGGTTGAAAAGTCTATAGGCTGGTACACATATGTCTTTTAGTTTACCAACTGGTTCGTTCGTTTGCTCCATGTAGAGGATTTTTGTGGTACATCTCATTTCCTGATTTTCTGGTCCTGAGTTTCGCTCCGAGATGACGATTTTTATGGCTGTATATCATTTGTAGATCATTTGCTCATTGATTGATAAGCCGTATTAACCTATCCCACAATCAACCGAACATGTGTTCATTTGTATATAATTGTTCAAACGTGTTTTGTGTCAGTTCACAGTGTGATCGCGCATTCAGTAATATTTGCTCGTTATTCCGGACGATGACGTCCAAGTTATGCATAAATCATCGATCAACGAAAGGGAAATTCTGAGAAAAGGAAAGACCATTAATTCGGCAAGGTATTATCTGAGCTCTCGTGTAATATCGGTCCTCCAACCATTTCCGAAAAGAGGAAGAACATACTTGAGGAGATAGAAATCTGGTTCTACAGAAGAATGATGAGAATAGCTTAACAAGTGAGCAACGACGAAGTTTTAGAGAAAAGGGCACTTATACTTAACATCAGAAAGAGACTGTAGAAATTTCTAAGGCTCAGAATGAGGAAAGAGGGCTTGGAAAATTTGACACTCGTAGGATATGTTAAAGACAAGAGGGAGGGCAGCGCATAACACCTGTATAATGAGTTTGTGTAAATGAACCGCAGAAAAGGATTTAGGAGAGATAACAATATGACAGAATTTACTTAGAGTTACAAAGGACAGGGAATTGTGGAGGGCCATGGTTGCAAGAGGCCTGAAGATTGTGAAACCTCGCGATCACTCAAACTATTCATCTGTAGGATAAAGACTGAAAGGAGGACATTTTTCTTTTTGTATCACGACAACGTGAGATCATATTGATCAAACAGTGCGGACAGTGGGAAGGCTGAAATTCACAGCTGTTGTACAACCTCAGTGCAATGCCGACTTGGCAACATCGCAATGACACCGTCAGATTGGCACCATCGAAATTGAAAAAACGGAACATTTGTCATCCGATGCCGAATTTGAAATTGGTCTACGCAGTTGGATTAAAATTAAACTAGAAAACCTTTTTTTTTTTTTGCAGAATGAATAAAAGTTTAAAAATCTGCACGGGCAGCATTTTTCGAACAAGTGGGCCACTTGTGGTTCAGTTCATCATAACGTGAACCGCACTACTAAAAAAAAAATAAAGATAATTTTTCATTAAATATACTGTAGACATTTTCCCAATAAATGACCATGCGTATAAGCCTTAGAAATGGGGGAAAAGTCGATTTTTTTTCTTTGGAGAAAATCTTCCCTCTGTAATTAAAAAAGAAACTAATGTCTTCGAATAATATTATCACACATGACAGAGTGATTATCACACACTGCTGCGTGTGATTTGTTTTCATCTATATATTTATACTCGATAGAAAAATAATTAACGTTTCCTGTTTCTAAAGCACTTATGATCTTCCTTAGTGAAAATCACACTTATGATCTTCCTTAGTGAAAATCGCAAATGGTTAAAAATGCTGACAACGTTACCTTCAACAAAAAGTAAACAAATTCAAGAAACATTGTACTTAATAATTGTTTATATTATCTTGTCTCCAGAGTTTATTGTTTGTATTATATTGTCTCCAGAGTGCTTAAAGACAGGTATAACAGATGAAAACTTCCTTTCCAGCCTGTTAGAAGTCCTCATCTGTTGTACCTGTAAGCACTCTGGAGACCATTCTGACCCATCTAACTACCGTTCTATCAGTCTCCTACCATTCTTCGGCAAAGTCTTTAAACCTTTAATCAACGCCGAAATGGTTAAGCACCTTACATCCCTTGATCTGCACTCTGACAAGCAACATGGTTTCCGATTGCTCGATCTATCGCTGATGTGCTCACGGCCATAACCAAGCACTTCAAAATAACGAAGAAGCTCGCGCCGTGGCTCGAGATATCTCTAAAGCGTTTGATAGGGTTTGGCATGCCGTCCTTCTTCGTAAGCTTCTGGGATACGGAATTTCAGGATGATTATTTGACTTAACATAATTATTCCTGTCAAACCATGTAATGAAGGTCGTCCTAAACGGATTCTCCTCCAGTTTCTTTCTCACGAACGCACGGCTCTATTCTGGGCCCTACCCTGTTTCTGATCTTGACAAAACTAACGTAGCCGTTGGTTTCGAAAAGGACCTCCAATCTGTTGTTGACTGGGGCAAGAAATGGCTGGTTAACTTTAATGCCTCAAAAACAAAACTGCTCATTTTTACCCACCAGAGAACCCTCCCTGCCTCCCATTAGAATGTCTGATGCTCAACTCCACAAGAGCGCCTCTCTGCGCCTGCTTGGTCTCACACTGTCCACTGACTTGAGATGGAACAAATACATTGAATCAATAGCTTCATCTACCACAAGGAAAGTTGGTTCTCTGTGTCGCGCCAGAAAGTTTTTCTCGCCCTAGTCCATCATTCAAATCTATAAATGAACCATTCGCCCTTGCATGGAATACTGCTGCCATATATGGTCTGGTGCCCCCGCTGTTCGTCCTGGACAAAATCTAGAGATGGATATGCAATGTGATTGGCCCTGATCTGGCATCTCGTCTACAGTCGTTCTCTCACAGACGTACTTTCATAGTAACTTCTCCGACGAGCTACTTTCGCTAGTTCCCAGACTGCATGAATTTAAACGTGCTACTTGGTTGGAATCTCAGTCCCACCTTTTCACTGTCGAAACGGTTAAATGTAGCCGTCTCTTCTACCCCATGTCTCTCACTTCCCGTCTGTGAAACTCCCTTCCTCTTACTTTCTTCCCTGATAGCTATAATCACCAAATATTCAAATACAATGTCAATCGACATCTCCAGATGCCTTCATCTATTCCCCGTCCTTCTCTTCATCCTTTCCTCTATAACGCCTCTTTACTCTTGCTCCCACTTTCTGTAACCCCTTGCATGCGAGTGGCATTCCTGCCTTGCTTTGGGTGAAATGCTTAAAAAAATATGTGGCTATGCATGAGAGAATATGTGATTGAACAAGTGAGAACGAAAGGAAAACAAACGGCATTTTAATAACATTATTTTCCTTATGAAATTCGATGTGCCATTGAGAAGGCCAATCGGGAAGCATGTGACCCGTCGGCAGCAGTTTCCATATCACTGCTCTGGGTGGTCATCCTGATAAAAAGAAAACTTGTAATTTAGAAGAGAAAGACATTTACTTCATTTTGATATGCTTTTCATTATTCTATCTTTTTCAAAACTGTTTTCATAGGATTGAAAACCTCACTAATTAATCAAACTTAGTAATTTTGAGGAGAAAATTTAGATTTAGTTCTTTTAATACCAGGTTCATTATTTATCTGGATAAAACTCATTAAATTGGAGGTTTTATTAATCAATTAACTCTTGTAATTTTCAAGAGAGAAATACTTCATTTTTATACACAATTCATTATTCTATCTGTTCGAGAATGCGTTTTATAAGCTTAGAGACCTTACTTATCAATCAGTCATTCTGTTTATCTTTTTACATATCTTCCTTTCTCTTTCCCGCATTTCTCCCTCTCTGTGGCTTTTAATACATATTTCTCTGTATTATCTGCCTACAACTCTCTCTCCATCTCTCTCTCCCTCTCTCTCTCTCCATCTCTCCCTCTCCCTCTCTCTCTCCATCTCTCCCCCTCTCTCCCTCTCTCATTTAATGAGGTCATTTCCCGAATCGTGTCATGGGTGAATGGATCCTCGCTGAATATTGTGACTTATTGTGTCTCTGTTAAAAAAGACGGAAATCAAAAGACTTGCCTTCGATTCCGTAGCTTTCCTGAAATTATGGCAGGTTTTTTCATCGACTTTTCAATTATTTCCATTTAGCATTTTCTCATTTTTCATGATGATTCTCCTTCGTCCATTTTGATTGATTCTACTTTGAATTTCCGCCATTTTCTTACAGAATTCATTTGAAGGCATCTTCGCCATTCCACCACCTGTATTTTCATCAAAACAAAACACGAACATCGTTTTCATTGAAAAGATCCGATGCTATTTAGTAACAAGGTAACTTTATCTATCTATCTATCTATCTATCTATCTATCTATCTATCTATCTATCTATCTATCTATCTATCTATCTCAGTCTGTTTCATATCTATCTATCTATCTATCTATCTATCTATCTATCTATCTATCTATCTATCTATCTATCTATCTATCTATCTCAGTCTATGCCTTATCTATCTATCTATCTATCTATCTATCTATCTATCTATCTATCTATCTATCTATTTTAATCTGTTCCTTATCTATCTATCTATCTATCTATCTATCTATCTATCTATCTATCTATCTATCTATTTCAGTCTGTTCCTTATCTATCTATCTATCTATCTATCTATCTATCTATCTATCTATCTATCTATCTATCTATCTATCTCAGTCTGTTCCTTATCTATCTATCTATCTATCTATCTATCTATCTATCTATCTATCTATCTATCTATCTTATATTCTTTATATTTTAAATTTTTACTGTTGTTAGGGCAATACCTCCGTCCCACTTCGTGGTCTGAAAATTTTCAATGGAGACATCTCTTTATCTATTTATCGATCCACATCTTCTGAAAACACTGGCTGGCTCTCGTTAGATCAACGAAGTCAAGCAGCGTCAAGCGTGGTCAGTACTTAAATGGGAATCTACTTGGAGGGAAGGTGTACTGTAAGCAACCTACTTCAACTAGAATCATGTTCCGGTTTTAAATAACCCACCAGGTTTTATAAGCCGTAAAAAAACATTCATCTATTTTTCTATCCCAGTCCATTCCTTATCTATCTATCTATCTATCTATCTATCTATCTATCTATCTATCTATCTATCTATCTATCGGGGTCTGTTCCTTATCTATCTATCTATCTATCTATCTATCTATCTATCTATCTATCTATCTATCTACCTATCTAAGTCTCTTCATATGTATATTTTTCAATGATGTTTATCCTGTACAAAGTCCGAGGTATAGCGTTACAGTGTAAGAGTTTCTGCTGATATCTGGGGAAGCTAACGATTAAGCCTAGAATTAAACAGGTTAAGATTGTAGTAATCGGGGAAGCATCCTCTTGGGAGTCGGTTCCACACACCAGTGGTTCGTAGGAAGAAGCCTTTCGAGCGAGACCTACATCTCATCACTGAAATACTAAGGGAATGAAGATCGTTCGCTACAATGGATGTGGCATAGTGGGTCTTAGCCGTGAAAGTTATAACTGGTGAAACTAAGGAATGTAATTTGTCTAAACACTTTGGAAGTAGCGATAGAGCAGCGAAAGACTTGCGACATTTCGTCTGTGGGAAAGTGGTTGTAGGGTGGAAAATAATTTGTCCTCCACAAGGACGCGTTGGATTTTGGACTATTGCAACTGGAAAGGGAAGTCTGTGCAGTTCCTACCTATATATAGCATAAGTACTCAGTTTCCTGCCTGGCTCATGTAAATATAGAGAATAGCAATAAGCGTCTGGTACTTACTGGCGCAGCACAGGGAACCGACCATTTTCTAGTATCTTTAGCGATGGATCGTATGTACGAGTTCTACTTGAAGGCTGGGATGGGTTGAAGTCCCAAGAGTCGCTCAAGGCACGGAGCCTTCCTGAGAGAACATCCGTTCATCGCAAAAGACGAAAATTCAAGGTCGGCGGTTCGGCGATGATGACACGTCTCTAGTTTGTAAGAGTGTAAGAGGCACAATTTATGGGGATATATGAGGAAGATAACGGCTAAACCTAGACTTGAAAAGGTTAAGATCATGGTGATCATGGAAGCATCCTCTTTGGAGTCGACAGAGTGTATGCGTGAAGCTAACATCTCACCAATGGAATATGAAGGTGGTTCGCTAAAATGGACGTGGAATGGTGGCTGTTAGTCGTGAAGATTAGAACTGGTGGAACTAAGGAATGTAATTCGTCTGATTTCTTTCTATGGAAATAGCGACAGAGCAGTGAAATACAGGCAACGTTTCGTCTTTGAGAAAGGCGTTGTAGGGTGAAAAATAATTTGTCACCCGAAAGGACACGGAGACGCTTTTAGACTCTATCGAGACTGAAAAGTGAAGACTGGCCAACCCCTGTCTATATATGGCAACAGAACTCCATTTTCGGCCTCATCTGGCTCTTTTAAAAGGAGCGAATAGCATGTGGAGTCAAGTACTTTCTGGAGCGGTACGGAGAACCGACCATTTTTCCAGCATCGTTACCAATGGATCGTATGGCCGAGTTCCATTTCTGACCTGGGTTGAGCTTAAATCTCAACAGGTGCTCAAGGTACGGTGTCTCTGTAACAATATTTAACTTAGCTTACGATCGAAAAGAAAACGATTTTATTTTTTATTAGAATGAGACTCATATTCCCATGGTATATGGGAACAGATGAAATGGATTTTGTTGAAAAAATATACAGAATACTATTGTCTCTGCCTGGCGAGAGACAGCGAACAGGTGCAAAGGTCACAGGACAGAGGTTAAGGTCGTCTGTTGAAAGGTGTCTGATGTACACGTGCTGAGAAAATTGTCAGCCAAAATTTCCCTGAGAAAAAATGATAATTATGAAAACAGAATGAGCAATTGTAAAGGCTGAAGATGACGTCAGGAAGGCTGACAACAAATAATGGCTCCTTCCGAAAGAGGAGGAGATCCTCTAAAATTGGAAGTGGGAAACAGAAAACAAAGGAAGGCGACTGGTTGAATTTTAGGAGATTTGCATAAAACACACCTATTCGCCCGGACCACACCAGGATCTTACCTGACAAAAGACAGCAGGCCGTGCCCAGGCTATGCCGCCATACCTCCCTGAGGGATCATTCATTCATCGTGATTAGTAATAGTTCAGGGTCCGAACAGCGATGATGGAATGTAACTAGTTTGATTCTCGTGACATTGAATGTGACCAGCGATTTTTTACCACTACCGAGATCTGGTCGTCTAGAGCAGTGGTCGGCAACCTTTTGCTATGTGCCGACTTAGGGTTTTAAAATCATTCAGTGTGCCAATACATACGTATTCTTATACAGGTTAAGGTCAATATACCTGTTCTACAATAGATTTTATATAGTAATATAGAGTATATATACTTTAGTATATATTAAAATTGAAACAGCTAAATATCTTCGCGTTGTAGTAGTTATTGGTTCGGACTTCGTGATGTCATTTGCGGCTGCGTGCCATTGGAAATTATTTGGCCGCCGACCCCTGGTCTAGAGTTTTGCAGGTTCACCAATATGCCGTCTTATCGTCAGCATAGATATTCACAAATGACCGGCGTTTATTCTTAGGCAGATCATTTATGCAAAATGAAAAGAGGGTTGGTCCGTGAAGTGATCTCTAGGAGACACCTGCGTTGATTGCTAGGGACCTACCCATTATGAAAAACTTTATTATTGAAAAGATACTTCCAGTAATTCCATAGATAGCTTGTGAAGTAAGCCTTTATATCACACCTTGTCAAAGACCTTTGAAATATATAATGCGATCGTCCTTGAGATGTATCTGTTGCCAAATACCTCACTGATTCTCTGAGTAATGGTAGTTAGGATATCAGCGGTGGTCTGGACCGATCGAAACTGGTACTGCTTGTCGCTAAAGTGGTTGTCCCTATTTAGGTGATAAAAGGTGGCTTTCTATATAGTGATGAATAGCTAACTCCTTTACCCTTGTAGCTAGTTAGATTATTACTGAGTGCCTTAAGAGTTAGGCTTTGATCAGCTTGGAATGAGAAATCGCTGATCCGAGTTCGAATTCCGGTCGGGTTCGTTAATTTCACTTATGCGCAAATACTCTTGGAAAAGGTATGGATCCATCTCTTTTCCGATAGCTATGGGTTAAATAGCAGGACAGACAGGGTCCTATAACTTTGCTTAGCCCCGAGTCTACCACTGAAAGAAACGGCAGCCTACTGCGGGAATATCTTCTGCCTGGTCAGTCATGAATTGAAACTGGCATGATCGCACAGGAGTTAAAAGTAAAGAGTCGAATAAAACGAGATCAATTTACAAGAAAAGCTATCTACTGTTTTAAACGACAGCGACTGGAGCAGAAGGTTGACAGAGAGAAGTACAGAAAATAAATAAGAAATAATAATAATAAAAAAAAACAAATAAAAAACAACTCGGTGTAAAAAATGTGTTTTATTCCCGAGATAATTCGTCACACACCACTTATTAAATGGACAAAGAAATGAAACGAATTGAAAAGGTGTTTGATCTTTACAGATAGACGATACTAAAAAATATTAGTTTCGCTGTGGATAATCAGTAACAGAACGCTTACTAAAAGGTTTAATATTTAATAGCAGGACGTTTTAAAGGCGGCCATTTTCACTTTTAGAATCTTCACACCGATTATCTGAAAATTAATATTTCACTTTGACAAAATATATATATATATATATATATATATATATATATATATATATATATATATATATATTAGTTATTTAAAATTCCAATCGATCTTGTCAATACTATTATTGACTTGGATAAGCAAAACTGTCTGAAGGAATTCGAAATTTTTCTTTGATTTCTTCTGATTTCCAAATCTAATTTTGTTAAAACTGTTTCTTTGATTATTCAAAGATGTTTAGTTTTTTGGGTTTCGGTTATTTCTTTCGTTTCTTCTTTTTTCTGTTTCTTTAAAACGAAAAAACATTTTGTTTGAAAACAACAAAACGACGAGGAAATAAGTGAATTTTTTAAATAACTAAATATACTTCACAATCACGGCAGAGTAGTGGTTAAATGCTCGATTGAGGAATCAGGGAGACGAGTTCGAATTCTAGTCGAGTTTATTTACGTGCTAATAACCTTGGGAAACGTATAAATCCATCTCTTCTCCCGCCAGCTATGGGTTTAATAGCAGGACACTGTGGGTCCTATAGACTTGGGTGGCAACCGGTCTAGAAGGAAAAGCTCTAAATTCAAATCTTGCCTTGTTGATTCGAAACTCCACCGCGCATGTCGTCTCGAAGAAAAGAGCCGCCACTCGCCTACTTCGAGAGAAAATAATGGCTTCGTCGTGTTTAGAACAATTATTCAAACAAACAAGAGACTGGTAATCGGCACGAAGACTTGGACGTCTATGATTTCAGACCAGTTGTCGATGGCGGCATCACACTTTAGACGACGGCGGTTTCACTATAGAATCTCCCGGCAACTTAAGTTTTACTGCTTATTTAACAGTTGAAGAAGATCGAAGAAGAAAAATAAATAATAAAAGACAAAAACAAATCAGAAGTAATTATAAAATTTGTGAAATACTTTATCTCAAAATCTTAAAACAAACTGAGAGTAAATTAAATTAAATTAAATTTAATTTAACAGATAAAATCGTTGTCATGACAAGCAAACAAATACGACAAAGAAAGGAATAAAAAACAAAGTTTTATATCTTAATGAAAGTTCATGATCTCAAACCAATTTCAACATATAACTACTAAAAGGAGACATTAATAATGCATCTTGGAATAAAGTTGGAACAAAAGAAGAGTATCTGAAGCCTTTGAGATTAGAGATCGGCCATATTGTTTTTAATTATTTCACCCAAGCAAGGCGGGAATGCCACAAGTAGGTTAAAGAGAGTGAAATTGAGAGAAAAGGCATGCGTATCGGGATGATTGCGGAAAGAACGAAACATGAACGGATTTCAAGAAGAGAGAAGATAGCAATTGACGTTCAATTTAAATTTTTAACATTGTTAAAAATGGAGACACGGTGGAGTAATGGATAGCGGCTCAGAGAGCCGAGTTCGAATTCCAGTCGAATCCATTACATTCACTTACGTGCTAATAAGCTTCTCCCTCCAGCTATCAGTAAATAGCAGGACAGACCGGGTTCTATAGCCTTGGATGACAACTGGTCTGCTGTAGAAATAAATCTACCTCGAAAAAGATACATGATCGCCTAAGTATGGCACATAACAGGAAATTAAGAAAACGGAAGGGACTTCCACAGACGCGAAGTGCGAGAAAAGAAATTGTTGGAGTAGAAGTGGCGGTTGAATTTAGCTATTTCAAGAGTAAACGGGTGGGACCTATATGCCAATCTAGTGGCATGCTTCAATTCATGTAGTCGGAGCACCAGGGAAAAAATATCGTGAGAGCAGGTATGAACATATTCATATGTAATGGCTAGCGGTCCGGATTGAGGAATCGTAGAGCGATTACTTTCACTTACGGGATAATAGCCTTGGGAAAATGTATGAATCCGCTTCTCCCCCCCCACCAAAAATTATGGGTAAATAGCAGACTGGGTTCTATAGCCTTGGGTGACAACCGGTCTAGGAGAAAGTAACGCTGAATTCAAAAACTGTATGTTGCCCATACTATACGGCTAAAGAAAAAATCGTTTCCATTGGCTGGATGATCCCAACTACGGTCGACAAATAATGAGGATGAACATATTTGTAGAAAAGACAGAGGGAAGCCACGTCACGTTATATAAAAGAAATGAGCTGACTGGTTAGGGATCAGAACCCTGCTTGACGGAGGCGTGGGTACATCACATGAGAAGTTTTCTCGGTTTTTCATCCCTGTTCAAAATATAGTCAATACTATTTAACTGCTAAAGAATATACAAACGCTGCTATAAACAAATAGATACACTAATACACACACACACACACACACACACACACACACACACACACACACACACACACACACACACACACACACAATGGTAATACGAAAAATAAGACCTGCAAAACTTTGGGAGCTACATTAGCATCTCTAAAAATTAAGATCATCCCAGATTAAGAAAATGATCAAACACAGATTGTATAAAATCCAAGACCTTCATTTTGTCTTTTTAGCGTAGATGATTTAAGTTTCAAAATGGAACGAGTGTATTTGGAGAAGAGAATGTATATTATCGATATGTTATTGATATAATGGAATATGCATACACCTGTGTTCCCCCTCACTGGAATATGATTAGCTGATGTCAGTCATAAATACAGACTGACAGAGAGACCAAGTGAGGACTGCCGACGCCCATCCTATTGGTCTACACCAATTGCCAAAGCATATTACCTGCGACTACGACGAGTAACAGTCGATTACTGTTACCGTGTACTACTTGGTTATAGTAGCCAAAACCATTTAGCTACTTCGATCAAATATATCCCTTTCCGGGACATATCAGTTATAAAGAATGAGTTGACAAGAAATCACTTAAACCTTTATGAAAGCAAAGCGGACAAAAGAGATCAGAGGAAGCTGGTGACATTAATATCCAACGGCCAAATTTAACAGCTTGTCAAGTATTGGATGAAAGCGACATTACGAATGAAGCGTCAATTCATACAGTAACAAAATTACTATTTAAAAGTCAACTAAATAGACGCATTGCAACAAAAGAATCATTATTAACCAAAATACATTGAATCCGAACATAAACACAAAGAAATGCAATATCTATGAGAAAAAAAAAATCTCAAAAGTGATATATAGTGATGAAAGCAAAATAGAGATTTTGTATACTAATGTTCACCCTATACAAGACCCAAGAGCCACTCAATGTAGACGGCTACTGTTTGGTGTTGTATGTGAGTAAGAAAAAGCAAGAAGTGAAATGGAATTATGTAGGAAACCCGAAATTTAAAGAGATCAAGATTGTTGTGATTGGGAAAAAGATCCTGCCGAACGTTTTTACCACAAAGCAGCATTTCTTGAGAAGAAGCTGTCCGAGCGGAACTTACTCCTTACTAATGGAATACAAAGGGAATGAAGATGATTCATCCTTGTGTAATTGGCAAGGCGGGTCCCAGTTACAAAGGTCAGGGCTGGTAGGATCAAGAAATATAATTCGTCAGAACAGATGCCATGGAAACAGCGGTAGAGTAGTACGAGCCTTGTTACGTTTCGTCTGTAGGAAAGGAGTTGTAGGGTGGAAAAAATTCATCACCCACAAGGCCTATCAAGAGAAACAAGTGAAGACAGGGCACCTCTACGACATCAATACTCTACTTTTACTCTAATCTGACTCTTGCAAAGATAGAATATAACAGGGGGAGTCAGATACTTACTGGAGCGGTACAATAAAGCGTTGATGTTTCCATCTTTAAGAATAGTGCCCCTATATGAGTTCCACTTAAAGTCTCCTGAATTCTTATTCAAAAGAATGTCTTCGAAGATTAATTCTTTCTTTCTATGTGCCGTGTCCTTTCAGGACGTTGGCGATCATGGCTCTCCACATTCCTCTATCACTTGCAGCTCTCAACAAGTTCCTTCCATCTGTCACCTCCCCCAGACCACTTTCTGTCATCCACTTTCTTATATCCACTAGGTATGTCATGAGTTGTTTTCCCTTGTTTCCCTTTCCCGCTATTCTACCCGTGAATATCAGATTCTCCAAACATTCCTTCCTCATTATGTATCCCAGGAACGTCAGCTGCCTTTTCCTGTTTGCGACATCTCTAAGACCTCATCGTTGCTCACACGTTCGGTCCATCATATTCTTAGCATCCTTCTGTAGAACCACATCTCCGTCGCCTTGAGCCTCTTCATCTTTTGAAGAAATTGTCTAACATTTGCTGCCGTGCTTCAGCGAAGACCTAGTAGCAGAAGTAACAAAGCAAAATAGACAACAAAGACAGTAAAATATGGTGGTGAGTGTATTAAATGATTTATGACTTCACCAGGAGTAATGGTGAATGACAATTGGTAAAAATCGATTGAACAGCAGAAGCTTCTATTGCGAAAGTCACATCTACATATCTGTCTTCTCAGATATAGTAGAAGGTGAAATATTCCAACATGATTGATAACCTTGCTATACATCATGTGTAACATATACATTTCTCACGGTATCCGGTAAATTGCTCGACAGTAAATTGCTCGACAGTAAATTGCTCGACAGTAAATTGCTCGACAGTAAATTGCTCGAAATCAATTGGTCGACAGTAAATTGCTCGAAATCAATTGGTCGACAGTAAATTGCTCGAAATCAATTGCTCAACAGTAAATTGCTCGACAGTAAATTGCTCGAAATCAATTGGTCGACAGTAAATTGCTCGAAATCAATTGGTCGACAGTAAATTGCTCGAAATCAATTGCTCAACAGTAAATTGCTCGACAGTAAATTGCTCGAAATCAATTGGTCGACAGTAAATTGCTCGAAATCAATTGGTCGATAGTAAATTGCTCGAAATCAATTGCTCAACAGTAAATTGCTCGACAGTAAATTGCTCGAAATCAATTGGTCGACAGTAAATTGCTCGAAATCAATTGGTCGACAGTAAATTGCTCGAAATCAATTGGTCGACAGTAAATTGCTCGAAATCAATTGCTCAACAGTAAATTGCTCGACAGTAAATTGCTCGAAATCAATTGGTCGACAGTAAATTGCTCGAAATCAATTGGTCGACAGTAAATTGCTCGAAATCAATTGGTCGACAGTAAATTGCTCGAAATCAATTGCTCAACAGTAAATTGCTCGACAGTAAATTGCTCGAAATCAATTGGTCGACAGTAAATTGCTCGAAATCAATTGGTCGACAGTAAATTGCTCGAAATCAATTGGTCGACAGTAAATTGCTCGAAATCAATTGGTCGACAGTAAATTGCTCGAAATCAATTGGTCGACAGTAAATTGCTCGACAGTAAATTGCTCGAAATCAATTGGTCGACAGTAAATTGCTCGAAATCAATTGGTCGACAGTAAATTGCTCGAAATCAATTGCTCAACAGTAAATTGCTCGAGAGTAAATTGCTCGAAATCAATTGGTCGACAGTAAATTGCTCGAAATCAATTGGTCGACAGTAAATTGCTCGAAATCAATTGCTCAACAGTAAATTGCTCGACAGTAAATTGCTCGAAATCAATTGGTCGACAGTAAATTGCTCGAAATCAATTGGTCGACGGTAAATTGCTCGAAATCAATTGCTCAACAGTAAATTGCTCGACAGTAAATTGCTCGAAATCAATTGGTCGACAGTAAATTGCTCGAAATCAATTGGTCGACAGTAAATTGCTCGAAATCAATTGGTCGACAGTAAATTGCTCGAAATCAATTGCTCAACAGTAAATTGCTCGACAGTAAATTGCTCGAAATCAATTGGTCGACAGTAAATTGCTCGAAATCAATTGGTCGACAGTAAATTGCTCGAAATCAATTGGTCGACAGTAAATTGCTCGAAATCAATTGGTCGACAGTAAATTGCTCGAAATCAATTGGTCGACAGTAAATTGCTCGACAGTAAATTGCTCGAAATCAATTGGTCGACAGTAAATTGCTCGAAATCAATTGGTCGACAGTAAATTGCTCGAAATCAATTGCTCAACAGTAAATTGCTCGACAGTAAATTGCTCGAAATCAATTGGTCGACAGTAAATTGCTCGAAATCAATTGGTCGACAGTAAATTGCTCGAAATCAATTGCTCAACAGTAAATTGCTCGACAGTAAATTGCTCGAAATCAATTGGTCGACAGTAAATTGCTCGAAATCAATTGGTCGACAGTAAATTGCTCGAAATCAATTGGTCGACAGTAAATTGCTCGAAATCAATTGGTCGACAGTAAATTGCTCGACAGTAAATTGCTCGAAATCAATTGGTCGACAGTAAATTGCTCGAAATCAATTGGTCGACAGTAAATTGCTCGAAATCAATTGCTCAACAGTAAATTGCTCGACAGTAAATTGCTCGAAATCAATTGGTCGACAGTAAATTGCTCGAAATCAATTGGTCGACAGTAAATTGCTCGAAATCAATTGCTCAACAGTAAATTGCTCGACAGTAAATTGCTCGAAATCAATTGGTCGACAGTAAATTGCTCGAAATCAATTGGTCGACAGTAAATTGCTCGAAATCAATTGGTCGACAGTAAATTGCTCGAAATCAATTGGTCGACAGTAAATTGCTCGAAATCAATTGCTCAACAGTAAATTGCTCGACAGTAAATTGCTCGAAATCAATTGGTCGACAGTAAATTGCTCGAAATCAATTGCTCGACAGTAAATTGCTCGAAATCAATTGATCGACAGTAAATTGCTCGAAATCAATTTCTCGAAAAATAATTTCTCGAACTATCAATTGCTCGAACGGCAGTTTGCTCGAAACCTGTGGTTAAAAAAATAAAACTACATTGTTTCTAATATTTACTCTAAGATAAAATAATACAACTTTATTGTTGTAAACTGAACAGTTAAAATTAAAGAAGGAGTACATTTATATAGCAGGTCTTATTTTGTTTCTACATTGCTTTTTCGTCATAGTTTAAAATAAAGGGTACATTTTTATTATTACTGTTATTCTTCGTGATTTAAAAAACACAAACTATTATTGCTACTATTTACTCTATTAGTATGAAATATTATATGCAACACTTCTTAAATATTCTTCAACATTGTTTGTGTCATAGTTTGATACAATGTTCTTTAATCGCATTGCACAGTCACGGGACTTTTTCTGACCTCAGCTGCACTCATTCTCGCAAATATTGTTCTAATTGCAATTCTTGTAAACTTTGAGATGTTAAGATCGAGGTAGCTATTAGGCAAAGCAGGTCCAGCATTTGCACGTATATTAGGTATGGTTCTTTTCATATTGACGTGTCGTGTGACGGCGTAGTTTACGTGCGGCTTCGAGCTTCGAAATTACTTGGAGCAATCTGCCTTTCGAGCAACTGATAATTCGAGAAATTATTTTTTCGCGCAATTGATTTCGAGCAATTTACCTAGATCCATTCCTCGCCGATGAGAATGTTGCTGTGTTACAAGATTATCCTGCTTAAAGCCCTCATCTCATAACTTTTGGGCACCATACTTCTACTATCACGATGTCTTCAGATCCTTATCGTCTCTTCGAAATGAGTCCACGTGAATGTCACAACTTTCATGACAACCCTGAATGACCACATGTATTATTCTAGAAAGCAAATTGACTTGTTGGTTTGGCTTGGTAGAGCATTTCTTTTGCTTGCCACTTCATATTTCCTACAATGTTATGTGATGTTTCTTATCGAATTGGATAAAAAAAAAAATTAAAAAAGTTCTGGGAGAAAAACCAAACAAAACAATTCTCAAATAAGAATAATCTCCGACGGTTGGAAAATTTTACAAACATAATTTCATCAGCAAATAAATTTACTTATCGATTCAATTATGCAAGATTCTTTTTTTCTAAAAATCCATTGTTGTATATTTAAATCCTCTAAGATAAGTTAAACAAATTATGTTTACTTTCAGTCATATTTTTTTCAGCTCAACACTATCTATCTATATATATATATATATATATTCGTTTTGCATATCGGTGTTTTTTATGGTAGTGGGAGGAACGTCACTCATACATACGTAGACATACATACACGCACGTTCACGCTCTATCACTGATATTGAGCGCTTTCCAAAAAGCACTGCGCATATATAATATATAAATAATATATATATAAAAACTGCACACACACACACACACATATATATATAATATAATATATATATATAAAATATATATATATATAAATAAAATATATATATATATATATATATATATATATATATAGAGAGAGAGAGAGAGAGAGAGGGAGAGAGAGAGAGAGAGGGTGAGGGAGGCACGGTGGAGTAATGGATAGAGACTTGGATTGAGGAAAGGGAGAGCCGGGTTCGGATTCCAGTCAAATCCATTGCAATCACTTACGCGCTAATACCCTTGGAAAAGGTGTGAAGACAGATGGGTTCTATAGCCTTGGATGATGAAGGACAACTCTGAATTCAAAACCTGCGAAGGCTCGTTTTGTGGACCCTGTGACCCTTCAAAAAGTGTGGATGGTTCTTCCCAAAACCTTCACCACTAAAATCAAATCTCATGTGCTGGCGTCGGGCTGTCAGTTTCCTAGGAACTGATCTGCTTGACCCTCATACGTCGAATTCGACGGGAGAGTCGAGTATATATATATATATATATATATATATATATATATATATATATATATATAATTTAAATAAAAATAAAAACAGACCACTTTAAGGTTCCATGTAATAAATTATTTCACCACAGCCCTTTTAAAGGACAGCGGATCTTCAGACTTCACTTCCAAAGGTGCGTTTCAACCTTTGGATGTAAAGACTGATGATCCGCGGTCCTTTAAAAGGGCTGTGGTGAAATAATTTATTACATGGAACCTTAAAGTGGTCTGTTTTTATTTTTATTTAAATTATTAGCTCTGACTTACATTGAGCTCTCTGGATTTTATCCTCCTTCGGTCTACCCATACGGATTACCTAGCTTTTCGTAAACTATATATATATATATATATATATATATAAAGACATTTATATATATTATGTTTAACGTTCTTTTTATAGATACAAGTATTTAAGCAAATGTTCTGTTTTATAATAAACAGTATTAAATAACATTTACCGGCCTGAATGTCCGAGAAATTTTCTTAGAAAATTTTCGTTCTAGAACGGAAAACGAAAATTTTCTTTTTAAAATTTCTCGGACATTCAGCCCGGCAAATGTTATTTAATACTGTTTATTATAAAACAGAACATTTGCTTAAATACTTGTATCTATAAAAAGAACGTTAAACATATCATAAATGTATTTAAATAAATTGTCGGACTTTGTGCAATTCAAATATATATATATATATATATATATATATATATATATATATATATATATATATATATATATATATATATATATGAAGGTAGTTGGATAGAAATGAACGGACTAAGACATAAATGTTGTCTCATCCATAAACAAGACAGAAGAGACCAGCAACTGATCAGCAGTTTGGCCAAGAAACCATCGGCAAAAGTTCTCCCGTGGTGAGTGTTCAGAAGGCGAAAGACCCTTCACACGCTCCAAATGATATGGAGGGTACCTCAAGTCTAGATCCTGAGCTAGACTTGAAGTACCTCCCATGCGGTACTATGAGATATACGACATGCTAAGGCCTCTTAGCGTGTGATGAACGTGGATCATCTCCGACAGCCTGCAGAATGTGTTCATCATGCTCAGGTGTACGAGCGAATCTCAGTCTTTGTCAATGCATAGTTTGTGGTGCCATGGATCCTATCTTACCAATGCGGCGATAAACAGCAGCAAAGGTTGGATGCCTAGGCTGCCTCCGGTCTGGAAACGCAATCAGATACGGACGTGCAGCCTCGCGTCCATTAGCATTCGCGCGGCCATATGTAAAAATCACATCTGCCTGCTCATCATATGGATATCTTGCAATTATTAAACGGATCTCTTCTCAGTTAACTCACTACTACACATGTTAAACGTTGAAGACAGACTAGCCACAGATGTACACGAATGACAAATGTAACCTAGTCTATATGGTAACACAGCGCCATCTACCGTAAAAATGAAGGATTTGCAGACATATGTTTATATGGACTTTTTTGTTTTGCTTTGATGAACCCGCCTCCAAAATTTGTATAAGTATTTTTGATAACACCCTGTATATTAAGTATTTCCAAGAAAACCTTAATATCTTGTCGAAAATTATTAGTAAAAATTTAAGAAATCAATTCTTTCAATTTCAATTTTCTTTACTTTCGCGACAGGCACAAAAACACATATTTACAACAATTAATTAATATTGGCTTAAATGGCTACGAAGTCAGACTTAATTAGGAAAAATCAACAATTGCCATTATCCGATTAACAAAAAATCCATATCGTAAACAATAAAAAATTATTAAAAATAATCGTAGCATCAGAACAGTTTTATGGGTAATAATTTATTCTTTACTCGATTTAACTAAGCCAAATACTCAAATTTTATTTAAAAATATTAGAAGCAAATTCTATCATGGATGTCTCGCATCCTGCAGTATGCGTCAAAGGTCAATTTCAGCGAAGCAGGTATTAGAGGGTGACTAGTTGAAAGATCGAATCTGATTTGCACCCCTAGGGCCACTATTCTGAAATCCTATTGTTGTTGATCATCAAGATTGATTTTCAAAATGAACAACCATTATCTTTCGAGAAGTTAATTCTGGAAGACATTCTCCCACATGAAATATTGACTATAACGAATGTCAGAAAAATGCAAATGGATTAAGTACTTTTTGGTATCAAGAAATAAAATATTTTTGAAAATGATTACCATTGATATTTAATGAAATGAAGTTTTCACTGTGAAAATATTTATGAATTAAAATATTTTATTTTCAAAAAGACTTTTACATGGAAAGCAAAGACTTTTACATGGAAAGCAAAGACTTTTACATGGAAGGCAAAGACTTTTACATGGACAGAAAAGACTTTTACATGGAAAGCAAAGACTTTTACATGGAAAGAAAAGACTTTTACATGGAAGGCAAAGACTTTTACATGGAAGGCAAAGACTTTTACATGGAAGGCAAAGACTTTTACATGGAAAGCAAAGACTTTTACATGGAAAGAAAAGACTTTTACATGGAAGGCAAAGACTTTTACATGGAAGGCAAAGTCTTTTACATGGAAAGAAAAGACTTTTACATGGAAAGCAAAGACTTTTACATGGAAGGCAAAGACTTTTACATGGAAAGAAAAGACTTTTACATGGAAAGCAAAGACTTTTACATGGAAGGCAAAGACTTTTACATGGAAGGCAAAGACTTTTACATGGACAGAAAAGACTTTTACATGGAAAGCAAAGACTTTTACATGGAAGGCAAAGACTTTTACATGGAAGGCAAAGACTTTTACATGGACAGAAAAGACTTTTACATGGAAAGCAAAGACTTTTACATGGAAAGAAAAGACTTTTACATGGAAGGCAAAGACTTTTACATGGAAGGCAAATACTTTTACATGGAAAGAAAAGACTTTTACATGGAAAGCAAAGACTTTTACATGGAAAGCAAAGACTTTTACATGAAAAGCAAAGACTTTTACATGGAAGGCAAAGACTTTTACATGGAAAGCAAATACTTTTACATGGAAGGCAAAGACTTTTACATGGAAGCCAAGCACAAAATATTTCAGTGGTTTTTATGCACACACGAAAAATCAATACAATATCAATTATATTAATATAATCTAAAAAAATCCTTATTTGATTGATCTTTTGCAAGAGCCAGATCAGGCCGAAAATGGAGTTTTCTTCGATGTGGAGTTTCCCTTCAGAACTTTGGCGATCTCCATAATTTCCTGTCCTTTGTAGTTCTTAATAAAGTCCCTCTTCTTATCCTCTCGCCCAAACTCAGCTCCGCTATCCATTCACCCAAGTCCTTCAGGTAGTTTATGCATGGCTTTTATACGTCATTCTTACCTTCAACTTGTCCTGTGAATATTAAACTTTCCAAACTCTTTTTCCGCAATATGTACCTCAAAAATCTCAACTGTCTCTTCCTGATGTTAAGTAGAAGTATCATTTTTCTTTCCATTCACTCTAGAACTTCGTCGTTGTTCATATGTTCAGTTTCATGGTATTCTCAGCATCCTTCTGTAGAATGAGATTTCTGTTACCTCAAGACTCTTCCAGCATTCACTGTCATATAAGGAGGACTGAACAGTTCAGTATTCTTTTCTTCGTTTCTAATGATATTTTTCTGTTTCTTAATACGTTGCTCAGTTTCTGGAAGGCATCTTTCGCTATCCCAATACGCCTTCAATTTTTCGTTTCAATTTTCCGTCCTCTGTTAATTATATTTCCCAGATATTTAAACTGTTACACCTGTTTGATTTCGTTATGTCCAACCTGTAATTGTATGCTGAGCAGTTCCTCTTTCTAAAAACCGTGTATTCAGCCTTCTTGCAATTGATATTTAATCCTTTCTTCTTGCTTTCCTTCGCTACCTTCTTTAAGAATTCATATAGTTTCTTTTCTGTGTCATCTGCATAATGTTGTCACGATTGTGGTCACTAATAATGAAGAATCATATAAAAACTTTTAATTCTTTTGAAAATGGAATATTACTGCCATATATGGACAGGAAGTGTTCAGTTTCCACTTTCCAATCTTGATAGAACCCAAAAATGACTCCATGTCCTTGTGGGTGATGAATTAGTTTCCACCCTAGAACACCTTTCCCACAGACAAAATGTCGCAAGCTACTCTATCGCTATTTCTATGGAAAGTTTTCAGATAAACTACATTCCATAGTTCCACCAGTTCTAACCTTTGCGACTAAGACCCACCATGCCACGCCCATTATAGCGACCCCACCCTCATTTCCTCCGTATTCCATTGGTGATATGTAAGTTCCGCTTGAGCAGCTTCTTCCTACGAACCGCTGCTCTGTGGAACCGACTCCCAAGAGGATGCTTTCCTGATCGCTACAATCTTAACCCGTTCACGTCTAGGGTTATCTAACCTATATATCCGCATAAACTGTGGCCCTTGCTTACTTAAACTCGACGTCGAATGGTTTTGGGGTCTACCTAAAATATTAAATTTTCATTAATACTTATTCCTATTTAATTCTTTCTGTCTGAATTTCTGAGCAGAGTATTTGGTAACATAGGAAGTGTGAGTTCAATCCCTGGGCTGAGTAGGGAAAGAGCAACAACTGACTAGACCAAAGAATAAAGACAATATGAGATATCTCTAGACATGGATAGAGGAACGAGAACAGTCTAGCTTCGTTTAAATTAAATGAAGAGTAAAGGGTTTAGTTCGAAATTTCTTGTAGGTTACCCAGATCGGCATGCACCTGATGAACTCTGGATTGTACAACGACTGAAACGTTGTGATAATAACAACAGTAACTCGGACAATAGTCCGCATTTTAATAATTCTTCTTTGAATTTATCTAGAAAAATCTTTGGGAATTAAATGTAGGAGATATACATTTATTTTCTACTTCAGTCAGGCAACAGAATGACAACAGAAAAACGGAAATCATTGCGATTCTGCGCACCCGTAGGTAACAATAATATCCAATCAACAGCAATATTTTTGTTCAATTATTTAAACACTAGTTGGGGTCAATATTTCCCAGTATATTTGTATATTTATATATTTAATTGGATATTTTATAAATCTCATAGTGGTACACCATTTCAAAGAGTGTGAACTTCCAAATTATTAAATCGATATTATAGAAAATGACAAAAAATCGAAGAAAAAATATTTTTTAGACTTGAATATGGAATATAAATGCAAAAATAGAATGAAAAAATATTAAAGAATGTCCATATTTTATTTTATTTTTATTTAAAAATATTCCAGACTAAGACATCCATATCGACTTTTCTCCTGGGTATGGAAATTTCGTCTTTTCACTAAACTTATTTTTTAGGATTTAAAAAGTGTAAACCTCACTGTAATTCGCCTCAAGACACAAATGAAAATCAAGAAATTACCAAACTTAGAAAAATGCAATCGCATGAAAAAATATTTTTTTGAATAGAAACTGCTTTCAAAAAAATTCTCTTTTGCATAAGTGTACAAAGTTTTATTAAAATTCAGTAGTGAGAAGGATTTTAGAAGTTGTTTGAGAATCAACGTGTCTTAACGACCCAAAAATGTTATTGCATTTTAAGGCGACAGTATTTACACAAAGGTTTTTTATAATCATTTCAATCAAAGCAAGGCGACAATGCCACTAGGACGCAAGTAAGTGAGAGAGAATGAAAAGACTTTAGTGAGAAGTGTGGAGAAAGGACAATAAAAGAACAGATATTAGGAAGATGGCGATGGTATTAAATTTAATTTTTTGAAAATTGTAGCTGACAGGGAAGCAAACAAGAAAGTGAAGAAAAAACTTTTAGAATCGAATATACGATTGCAACAAGCTAGTTAAAATAGTAAAACAGTGTATATATATTACTAATCAAGTAGCACGCTTGGATTCATGAAGGCAAGATACCAAAGAGGAAAGCTTATCAGAGCAGTGAACAACATTTCGAAAAGTAATAATATCCAATTCCGCTTAAAATGTAGAAATAATATTTATATTTAAATTTTCTTTTCTGCTTTCGATTCGCAGAAAGAAATGGCATTACAATTTTTATAGATGTTCATAGTTTTTTGTCCTCACCTGGCAATTTTCTGCAATGTACTTTAGTGATGCCTAACATGTAGAGATTATACATATCAAATAAAATGAGAACAATATACTTAAATACTCTTTTCCGAATTGAACGCTACAACCTTGACATCTTAAAATCAAGTTCCAATCTTTATGCTCGCTATACTCACAATCTTCAATTCTTACTTCCTCTTCTTTTTTCATATCACAGCTTTCATTAATCATTTTAATAGTAAATGTCGAACTTGAGTGACTGTCAAGCCTCATAGTGGGTGAAATCTATATATATATATATATATATATATATATATATATATATATATATATAGATTTCAGTCACTCAAGTTCGAGATTATCGTTGAATGACGAAAGGAAAACACCATATTGATACATCTTTAAATCCAATCTAAGCTTTCGGCTTACATAAATCATTATCAAAGATGACAATTTCAATAAATCAAACAACACACAGACGAAACTACAATAATAGTCCGCCCTTGCTGCTTGAATAAGCTCAAAGTAACGACAAACTCGTATTTACGAGACAAGGAAGCGAAAATCGCGTCGCAGCTCGTGACGTCACGCATGAGAGTGAAAAACGAGAAGTATTAGGTAGGGGAAGGCGTTAGTATATATATATGATAGGATAAATAACAAGTAGGAAACAGATCTTAATTTAACATGTTTCATTTTATTGAAGCTTCATCAGAGATCAAGATAAAATGAAAAACATAAAAAAACAAAGACAAGCTTTAATAAAGTGAAATGTCTTAGATTAAGATCTGTTTCCTACTTGTTCTTTATCATTTTGTCGGATTCCTATGCATACTCTATCTATCTATCTATCTATCTATCTATCTATCTATCTATCTAAAACATTTTACTTTGCTTGAATATCAATTCCTTGCCAGGATGAGAAAGTTTATGAAATTATGTTTTCTTAATCTAGGATTTTGGTTTTGAGTTCTACGCTTTGTAGTAAATACGGAAGGTGTTCTTTTGCTTCTGAAACAAAATCTAATCGTTTTTAAGAAATTGTACGCCTGTACTGGTTCCTGTTCTTTCCAAACTGTAAAATAAATGCCTCGCTGCTTCTTGCTTGTTGAAAATCTTTATCTGTTTAAGAACTCAGGCGAACTATAGTCTATTAGCCTTCTGCCTATTTTTGGTTAAGGCGCCCTAATTCAATTGGTTAAGCACCTCAGAACCCAAAGACTTCTTTCAGACAATAACTGTGGATTTCGTTTCTCTGGGTCAACTGCTGATATATCGAAGATTAATGCGGAAAACAAGCTTTGGAGAAGAATGGTGAAGCTGGTACTCTTTCTTTGGATATCTCGACAGCGTTTTTCTTGACAAGTTGAAAAGTTACAGAGTCTTCGGAAGTATTTTTGACTTGATCCAGTTTTCTTATGAAATCGTGAAATGGGAGTTATCCTGAATGGCCACTCTCCTAGATCCTTTTGTACTAACACAAATGTTCTCCAGGGCTCTATCCATGGCCCTACTTTTAATGTAATTGTCATAAACGACCTTCCTGATGGCATCAGCTCACAAGTTGATATATACGCTGATGACACAACTATTTACTTCTGTCTTGATAGTAAGTCTGATCAGTTCGATAAAGTCACATTGGCAGCTGATGTCATAAACTATCAGTTGTCAACCGGGGCAAGAAATGGTTTGTTAACTTTAACGCCTCCAAAAGAAAATTACTCTCTATTAATCATCTAAGTGACCCTTTCTGTCTTCCATTGGCATGGTTGATGCTAACTTCCAAGTGAGTGACTACTTGGTACTACTCCGGCTAACCTGTCCGGTTGACATGAAGCGGAAACTCTCTTCCGGTTCGATGCTTTCCAGACAATGTGAGAAACTGGGGGATCAGTCATATTTCACTTCTTTATAACTTTTTTCCAGTAAAAGAAATATTTTCAAAATTGGTATCAAATTGTGTACAATCTATTCATTCGTCCATGTCTAGAAGGATTTTGCATTTGGTCAGATAGTGAAAAGTACAGCTTTCACCATGCGCGCGCTGTGTCGTTTGACAATTTACGGTGTCCGAAAACCAGTTCGCAAAATAAGCCTTCATTTCTACTTTTTCCTTTCTATCGAATCCTCATAATATAGGTGTCAAATTGTCATGAATTTCTTGCCTTATCCATAATTACAAAAGTTTTTTCTCCAACTTGACTAGAGACGAGGCAGCATTCAACGATATGGGGACTTCTGTTAGTTCATTTGGGGAAATTTTCATGCGGCCCGAAACTGGGGATCAGTCATATTTCACTTCTTTATAACTTTTTTTACCAGTAAAAGAAATATTTTCAAAATGGTATCAAATTGTGAGCAATCTATTCATTCGTCCATGTCTAGAAGGATTTTTCATTTGGTAAGATAGTGAAAAGTACAGCTTTCACCATGCGCGCGCTGTGTCGTTTGACAATTTACGATGTCCGAAAACCAGTTCGCAAAATAAGCCTTCATTTCTACTTTTTCCTTTCTATCGAATCCTCATAATATAGGTGTCAAATTGTCATGAATCTCTTGCCTTATCCATAATTACAAAAGTTGTTTCTCCAACTTGACTAGAGACGAGGCAGCATTCAACGATATGGGGACTTGCGTTAGTTCATTTGGGGAAATTTTCATGCGGCCAGAAACTGGGGATCAGTCATATTTCACTTCTTTATAACTTTTTTTTCCAGTAAAAGAAATATTTTCAAAATTGGTATCAAATTGTGTGCAATCTATTCATTCGTCCATGTCTAGAAGGATTTTTCATTTGGTCAGATAGTGAAAAGTACAGCTTTCACCATGCTTCTTGATTACCGTTCTATTGTTCTCACTCCTTAGTAATGTTTCTATTTTCTAATTCTTCCAAGCCATCTCCTTATTGAAACACTTGAGACATAATTGCTTCAAGCAGAGTAATCAACAGAGTAGTCAACATGAGGCTTGTGTCAAAACACGCGCTTCCTTGAATATTTTAGTTTCGAAACGGAAATTCTTATATATTTTATTGTTAAGAGAAATTCGGATGAGAGGAATTTTAAATTGTCTACAGTTGTTAGATTACGTATTTTTAATATTCCGAATATATTATTTTTCTTGAAATTTGAATGTTTTTATGTTTGGTGTGAGAACGTTATTTTTCTTGAAAACTGTTTGGCCTTTTTAGGGTCAGAAATAAAGACACAAAGAGAGGAATTAAGTTAAATACATTAACAGAAACAGTAATAAAAACAAGAGTGTTACAGCAAGAATGTTCGGTCCGACTGTCAGAGCTGACTGCTAGAAACTTCACCCACCGAAAAGGCAGAACCTGCTCCTATTTATAGCTGGAAGAGTCCATGCGTGCGTGGGTAAATTACCATAACAAAGACTAAAGAAAATATTTTGTTTAAACGACAAAGATGAAGACGCTTATGAAAAATGAATGAATGTAAATATTTCCTTCCGGAATGATAGATAATTGATGGGAATAATATGATTATTACAAATGAAAAGAATACGAAACAGAATCGACTCTCTGACAATATTCCTGAAATGAGCTATTGTAATTACTTACACTATTTCACTATTGTCCTCATCTTTGTAGCCATATTCACGACGTTTCGGCCGTTGTACGCTCCGGCGTTCTTCAGGTGATTGGAATTTTGAACTGAACCCTTTATTTCGTGCACCGGGGTAGATTGTTCTATTTTCACGTGTCATGTCTCTTCGGGGAGTCTCGTTGGTTAAAAGCGTTGGTTGAAACCAGTGACTTGGCCCAGCAGAGGTGAACAAAAACTTGCGAGAGTAGAGATAAAGGGAGATAACTGATTCTGATTCATCCGAAAGAGGTATGGCACATGGAACTCCAACAATCTACCCAGGTGAATGAAATAATTGGTTCAGTCCGAAATTCCAATCACCTGAAGAAGGCCGAAGTGTACAACGGCCGAAACGTCGTGAATATGGCAGCCAAGATGAGGACAACAGTCCGAACACTGTAAATAGTGTAAATAATAGAGTCTGTTAAAATACAGGTAGTAGGAGACATTTTAGCTATTTGACGATCTATGATCAAAGTAACCTTATGGTCAAAATGATAGAATCGTTTTTGCTTGATATTGCTCCCGTGGTAGACAATGTAATGTCATGGCTAGATTACATCTAATTATTTACTCTGAATTCTTGTAAATTAATTTAAGGTCTGAAAACTATCTTCAAGTGTTTCTTTAATAATAAATAAGGAAAGAAAAATATAGGGAATATGAAAATTCATTTTTTAATGATTTAGTTTACGTAGGATTTCTGTTATCTTAATGAAACATACTGCTCTCTTGTTATTAGTTCGTCCTGGGTATGAGGATAAACTACATCCGGCAGCAAGCCCTCTGATCGGGTGGTTTTGAGGAGAGTGGGAACACCTCTAAACTGCTGTTGTTTCCAGATCCACCCTGACCCGGGGTGGTAGCTCCCGTTAAGGCCCCAGCTATGGGCAAATAGTGAACCCCCCAAAGCATGAAAATATAGAAATACATTAAAAAAATTACCAGCAATATATTTTCAGAGTAAAAAAATAGCAGTAATACATGAATTGAAAATAAAAATTAGCAGCATTACATTTTTTGAAAAAAAAAACCTTGCCAAAACTCACAAGAAAATAAATTTCGGCATTAAATGACCCATAAAATGTTTATATGCCGTTAAAGAAACGAAGCCAAACCAATCTTTCTATTAATGTAAGTCTCAAACTATGCAGACGACAGACTTGTAAATTGTCGCTAATATTCTAAAAGGTTGTAAATTGGCATATGTCCATTTGTATCTTGTATTTCTTTTTTCATTTCTGAAGTGACCTCCGGGTTTTGTAATAATTGGGTGCGCAGCAGACAACTTCATCTCCTAAAAGATCTACTTCTTACAAAAGTTCCGACAGCAGCAGCAGCACTTCGTGTTGTGTTCCTATATTCAAGATGGACATCTGATGGTACTAAGGACGTAAGGAAGAGGCTTATTAAACAATGGAAACATTCACAGTATTTACACACGGACTATTGTCCTTATCTTTGTTGTTGTTATCACTACATTTCGGCCAGTACGCCCTCCGGCCTTCATCAGGTGTATATCGATCCGTATAACCTACAGGGAATTCCATTTATTTAATCTTCGTGGGTAGACTGTTCTCATTACCCATGTCTAGGGATATCTCATCTAATTCTTATTATCAGGTTATCCTGGATTGCTATACCCATCATAAAGGTCAAAGAGCACAATTGTCGAAATGCGATATCAACAAGAACAATTGGTATGTAAATAGTGTAAATAATGATAAATCTTCATCCAAAAAATTCAGGTCCTTACTCTATCGCTATTTCCATGGCAACTGTTCAGACAAACTACATTTTTATGACGACCAGCTCAAACCTTTACAGCCAAGGCCAGGTTTGAAACACCCGGATTTCTTACATTTTCCAAACAAATAGTCCTCTTCCATAAGTGGCTCTTGGGTTAAATTTAGTAAAAAATATATATTTTTTTATGAAGCCGTAAATGATGACAGGACTCTTTTCGTAAAGCGAAAATAAACGTGCAAGTTGGGATGAAACTTGTGAGCGGGACTCTGAGAGCATCTAGATAGAATAAAGTGGGGGAAAATATGGAAGATGGGAAAGGAAGAAATAATTATAGAAGACACCCAAAAGAAAAGATGAGAATTAAAAAGACGACACGCTGATAGAAAATGTAGAGAAAGAAAAATTATAGGCCAAGAGAAGAAAAGAAGAAATTAAATTAGTTTCAGGGTCAAGAAAATTAAGAAAAGGCAACCAAAATGTCGACAGATGTTTTGCCTTTGCAACGAGAACCTAAGAAAAGTAAATCAACTTCAAGGTAATGAAACGAGAAGAAATGGCAGAATAAAAAGAATGGAACAAATGTCAAGTAGATTAATGATGGACAAAAACATATTGACAAAAAAAAAACGAGGTGTAGAAGGGAATTTGCAATGAAAGCCAACGAAAAAGAGAAAAGAAATAAAAAACACTTTATTAAATACAAAAGAAGGTTTTCGTCAGACTAGCTTCAAAGTGCGGATTTCAAACTGGTACCAAAGATTGACGTTCGTATCAAGCTAAACTTGACCTTTTCAAAAGCTGATATTCTGGATAGGAAGGTCATTTACAAAAGAAAGATTGGTTCAAATCAATAATTAAGCTGAAATATTGAGCAGTAAGATTTGTATCATAGCACCATTAAGTTTTCTAAATATAAAATAGTCATCAACATTGTGAGAGCTCATAGATCGAACCGAGAAAATAGTGAGGATACAGAAAAATAGATATGAGCAAATTGAGATAGATCGATATGAATAGATTGAGATATAAGGATACATAGATAGATATAAACACACACACACACACACACACACACACACACACACACACACACACACACACACATATATATATATATATATATATATATATATATATATGAATAAAAAGGAAGAACAGTAAGATATATAATCCGGTGTTCTTATTGACATTTTTATTTTTTTTATTTTTACAAAACAGTTCTCAATGTAAATTTACAGAGCATAAATATTATAAATTAAAAGATTTAAAATATGTTTTTTTTCGCTACACAGTAATAACCATGTTTCAAAAAACTGAAGCTAAAATCTTCAAATTTAATTATATAATTAAATTAAAAGCATCTTCAAGTGAATTTTGGAATAACTTATTTTTAAATTTACTGAGTTTTAAACGCACATATAAATTCATAATTTCCTGTTTCCAAGGATACAGAGAAATCCAATCATTCAGACAGGGGCGGTAGCGTGTTCATTTTTATTAACTTTTCTTGTATCAATTATGAGTTACGTTCGAAAAAGAGGTTTAGTTTAGGGAGGGTAGGGGTGTATTTTTCAACGAATTCTGACATCCGTTAAATGCATGTGGTCTGTTTTTTTTCTTCTTTTTAACGGCAAAAAGTTTTTGCCATTTTTTTCGTACTTGTATACTTAAAGATTCTTTCTAGGGGTGTTTGGGTTAGAATACGTTTTATTTAACTACAATTTTAAAATATTTTTACTCTTAATTACTAATAGACTATATTTCTTTTTAAAACAAGTAAGTGTAATAGAATTACTTAAATTATATAAAAATTTTTGGCAATAAACTTAGTAATATATAGTTTCTCATGTATACACAAAGAGCATGGGTCATTTAATGACCTACATATTCTATCTTTTCTTATTACTTTCCATTTTACTGTAGTTGTTTTATTGGATTCTTTTAAGTGCCAGAAATATTTTGAAAGGGATGTCAGATTTCTATATTTATTTTTCCTAAATGAAGTTTGATGGTGATTGAATCTCTTTTTGAACTCATGACTTGTGCAACCTATATAGATTTTTGTTTTCGGGGTTCTCAATAGATGAAATATTGCATTAGTATACTAATGATTCCGTGCGACATTTATTTTTTAGAGGACATTTATGAGGGTTTCTACAGTTACATAATTTTTGTTTATCTTCATCACTTTTTATTTTTATTTTTATATTGTCTAAATTTCTTTGGTTTTGGTCTAAGTGTTTTTTGAAGATATTAGCATTATGTTTCTTAATAATTATAAGTTTTCAGTACAGCTGTAACTTAATTTTAGTGTATTTTTATTGAAAATAGTACTTAGTTTATTTCTCTAGGAAAGTACTTGACTATTAATGCAAGGAATTTTTGTCCTAATTTGTTCTTTACCATTTGGTATATATGTATGTATGTCTGTATATATATATATATATATATATATATATATATATATATATATATATATATATATATATATAAAGGTGAACATAGAAGTCAACACTTAGAGGCGACAGTCTGTTTCATGCTAGATGCAATCGTCAGGCAACCAAACCAAACTAAACCATTCTATCTATCTATCTATCTATCTGACGATTGCATCTAGCATGAAACAGACTGTCGCCTCTAAGTGTTGACTTCTATGTTCACTTTTATATTTACACACGCTCTATCTCTGATATTGAGCACTTTATCCCATAAATATACCACACTTTAAGACTATATATATATATATATATATATATATATATATATATATATATATATATATATATAGAATGGTTTGGTTTGGTTTACGGCATATCAAACTCAATGCCGACAAGTTTTTTTTTATTGATGTTAATATTTTTTTAATATATTGCTGGTAATAATTTTTTATAAAAAAATATATTGCTGGTATTAAAAACTATTTCTGCACTTTCATAGTGTATTGAGCCCAGTTTATGAGTTAATTATTTGCCCATAACTTGGATCCTAACAGGTGCTACTACCCTCGGTCAGGGTGGATCTGGAAACAGCAGCAATTAAGAGTTGCTTCCAGGCTCCTCCTGAAAACCTCCGGATCAGATTGCTTTACGTCGTATGTAGTTTATCGCTATAACCAAAAGAAGAAGGAGAAAAAGAAGAAGAAAGAGTAACAAGGAGAAGAAACAGTAGAAAGAAGAAGAAAGGGGGGCAAGTGTAGCAGGTACTAGGAGGAGAAGTTTAAAAAAAAAGAAGAGAAGTATTAGTATGAGTCTCTTTTTCTTGAACCGGCAACGAACATCTCTTTGGTTTTTCGTTTCGAAGCAAACCTCAGATTTATTGATCGACATAAACAAACGAGCATCAATCAGACGACGATTGTCAGGGTTGCCGTTGCTGTTTTTTGCCTAGAGATCTTCGGAAGGAAAATCACTATATACTCTCATCTGTGACAACCTCGACACGGATGCAACAAAGCTGCCAAAATCTTTTCGAAATTGTCCGACGAATACTTTTCACATAAAGAAATGACGCATTCATTGTATAAAGAAGAACATCTAAAAGTTTTGGTAATTCTGTTGTGTTTCGTTTTTGTCTTTTGTAACTAGAAACGAACAAAATCTCCCAAAGTTGTTTTTTTCTGATTTTAAATTACTAACGTGAAAGTCTTTTATTGTCCATATTTATTGGTTCTTGTTATGGTGGACTCCATGGAGGACAATGTTTTGGCATTACTGTGTGGTTTGGGTTTGTAAAGGGCTCACATATATAACCTCTCTACGCGAACAATTCTGGTTCGCGTAGAGAGGTCATGCATATAAATAATAAAGCGTTAGCCTATAACTGTTCACGATACCGAAAAATTGAAACGAAGGTAGCGTGATTGGCTGATCTCCTAATTATATATATATATATATATATAAGTTCCGACTGACGCCAATTCAGTCGGGTTTCGATCCTAGCTAGAGGCAACCGGACGTCTAGCCACACTCATGAGCTGTGAAACAACGAAACAGTCTGTCTGTGATGACAAAAATATTGGCTCCTGAAAAATTAATTTCGGTTGAGCTCTTTGGTTTGAGGTGTGAGTTTGTGAACAGTGACTATTTAAGCTAATATAGCACGACTCTTCGGCAGAATTGAGTCACTGTCAGTCACTGTGTGTTTATCTAAATCTAAAAATAAACACGCTAAAATTCACCTTCATCCCTGCCGTGCGCTGACGGCTTAGTGGTAGAAGTTCCGACTGACGCAAATCAGTCGGGTTTCGATCCTAGCTAGAGACAACCGGACGTATAGCTGATGATCTGTGAAACAGCGAAACAGTCTCTCTGTGGATGACAAATATATATATATATATATATATATATATATATATATATATATATATATATATATACCCCAAGTCCCGTAAGACAGGTCTGATTGAAACACTGGTTCACCGCGCTTTGATGATTTGTTCCTCCAATTTATTGGACTGTGAACTTGAGAAGTTACACAGTATTCTTGTAAATAATGGGTATCCTTCCAACATAATCAAGCGTGCTATCGCTAGAAAAGTTAGACGATTTAAGGAACCAGCTGTTTTAGGACCAAGTCGTTGTCCCATACACTTAAAGTTACCCTGGCTTGTCAAGAACGGAAAGCTTATCGCTGATAAGGTTTCGTCTTGCATTTCTTCATGTTACTTTGCTGTGAAATTGCGGACCATTTTTAAGACCAGAAATGTGTTCCCCTCCTTCATGAAGGATAGACTGTCCTATCTAAGTAAAAATTTCAGTGATTTATCAATTTAAGTGCCGAAGTGATTCGGTATATATAGGACGGACTGGTCTTCGTTTGGAAACGCACGTTTCTCAGCATGTTCCATCACATCTACGTAACCCCGAACACAGGAATAGAGTTTCTCAGTCGGTCCAGGAGTCGGCTATTGGCGAACATTTGATGGACAACCAGGACTGTGCCTCTGCTTATCAGGACACTTGGTTTTCTGTCCTGAACAGCGTCCAAACCGAATTTCATTTACCTGTTTTGGAAGCTGTATATTACAAATTACATCGCGCAAATTTATGCAGACAGAAAGACCATTTCACAAGACCATTAAAACTCTTGGAAGGATTGTGAGTTAAAATTTATTTCCTTTTATTAACTCTTTCTCAGCTGAGATTTACACCCCCCCCACTTATGTTTTAATTATATTTTCAATAAATTTAATTTTAAACGAGCTCGGACTTTTCTTCCATTTTAGTAAATATTTCAATATATGTGTCCCCTTTATACTAATAAATAATGTACCAACGCGTTACCTATGAATAAGTGTTGGCCGAAAGATATCTCAGGTGTTCATGTCTATAATATAGAAAAATAAAAAGGTTTGATTAATAAAATGGCGTCCCTGTTGTTCAAATCTATTCTGAGGTTCTGTGCGTACAAGTCTTTATTCATATATATATATATATATATATATATATATATATATATATATATATATACAGTGTAACCCGGATATAAGAGAGTTGCCGGGACCGGAGACGAAGTCTCTTATATCCGGGTTAGTTTGGTCTAATATATATACATTAACACATGCACTAATTTGGGACCAGATAAAAATAAAATTTCTCTTATATCCGGGTCTCTTATATCCGGGTTACACTGTATATATATTCTATTTATTCAAATTTCGTTGAAATTTTGTTTTGATAGAGCGAAAGGATGAACTGCACACAGATAGAAAATGAATTGAGTAGCTACACAAAATTGAAAGGAGCATGAGACAAGGATAAGTCTTCTCGCCAGATTTATTCAACCACTACAGCAACTGTAACCCAAGGGAACCGGAGATTTTATCAAGATTTATTATCTGTGGACGTAACCTTAAGGATATATGTATATAGATGAGACTGTAATGGTGGGTGACACGGAAAGAAGATTGCTGAGGGGTAGTAGAAGGAAGCGAGAAAAAAAGACTAACAATCAACTGTACACCCCTTCCCCCCCAAAAGAAACAGAAGGTATTGTCACGAGCAAGAGAAAAAGCCCAAGATGTAAGTTACAAATTGGACATGTCAACATCAAGCAGGTGCAGAAGTTTAAATATCTGGGAAGAGTTTTCGTAGAGGATGTAAAATGCAATGGACTAACGAAAGATGCAGTTCAAAAGTGAAGCAAAATACCGAGAAACAGAAAAAAAGATCAATGAAAATCCCATGGGTTGAGTAAGTAACTCAAAAGTCTTAAAGAAAAAAAAAATGAATCCATTGCTAGATCGGCTGCTAAGAAAGTTAGTTCACTGTGTTGTGTGAGACAATTTCTCTCTCCAGAATCTATCTTGCGTATCTATAAGTCTACCATTTGTCCATGCTTAGAATATTGCTGCCACAAATGGTCCGGTACCCTTGCTATTTGCCTGGAGCTCTTTGATAAGATCAAAAGAAGAATCAGCGGTCCTGATCTGGCGGTTCGGCTTCCCACAACCTTAAGATTGCCTCTCTGTGACTTTTGGTATTTTTTTTAAAGCTTATCACCCCAAGCAAGGCTGGAAGACACTAGCACGCAAGGGGTTACAGAAGGTTTGGAGGAAGAGCAGATAGGAGTGGTAAAGGAGAGGATGTGGAGAAAGATAGTGGATCGATCAAGGCAAGGGGGTTACAAAAGATTTGGAGCGAGAGCAGATAGGAATGAAAGGTGAAAGGATGTGGAGAAGGGAAGTGGATAGATCAAGGCAACTGGAGATGTCGATTGACGTTACACTTAAATAGTTGGAGATTATATATAGTCCTCATTTAGTTTTTGAGTTAGGTGTCCACATTGTCTATATCGAAAAATGCAATACAGACCAATAAAAATAAGCCCAATAAATAAGGAAATTAATATATATATATATATATATATATATATATATATATATATATATATATATAGTAGTGGTAACAAATCCGTTGGTATATAATTCAATGTGGTCCTAGTAATATAAAATATTAAAACTGATCAACAAAAAGTGCTATGTATTTATTAGGCCATATGAAATTACTTGGGATTTTATTGCTTATTACATATATATATATTTAGAGTATATATATATATTTTTTTTTAATCTTTTCACCCCAAGCAAGGCTGGAAGCCACTAGCACGCAAGGGCTTACAGAAGGTTTGGAGGAAGAGCAGGTAGGAGTGGTAAAGGAGAGGATGTGGAGAAAGATAGTGGATCGATCAAGGGAAGGGGGTTACAGAAGATTTGGAGCGAGAGCAGATAGGAATGAAAGGTGAAAGGATGTGGAGAGGGGAAGAGGATAGATCAAGGCAGCTGGAGATGTCGATTGACGTTACACTTAAATAGTTGGAGATTGTATTTGTCAGGGAAACAGGAATAAGGAAGGGAGTTCCACAGGCGAGATGTGCGAGGCATGAAGCTATTGGAGTAGAAGAGACGTCTACATCTAACAGTTTCAACGGTGAAGGGGTGGGAACGGGATGCCAGCCTCGTGGGACGTTTAAATTCATGCGGCCTAGGAACCAGCGAAAGCAGCTCCTCGGAGCAATTACCGTGAAAGTATTTGTAAAAAAGACAGAGCGTGGCAACTTCGCGTCTGTGAGAGAGCGACTGCAGACGAGATAACAGATCAGAGCCAATTACATTGCATATCCGTCTCTGGATCTTATCAAGAACCCTGAGGCAAACAGCAGGGGCTCCAGACCATATATGGCAGCAATACTCCACGCAAAGGCGAATGGTCGATTTATAGATTTGGATGATCGATTCCGGGGAGAAAAATTTCCTGGCTCAGCACAGGGAGTCAACTTTCCTTGCGGTGGATGATGATCTAATTGACTTGATGTATTTGTTCCATCTCAGATCAGCGGACAGCGTGAGACCGAGCAGCCGCAGAGAGGAGCTCTCGAGAAGTTGGTCTTCAGACATTCTAATGGGATGCAGGGATGGATCCTTGTGGTGGTTAATAGAGAGCAGTTTAGTTTTAGAGGCGTTATACTTTCATGGTAATTGCTCAGGCGAGCTCTTCACTATGGTACCTAGACTGTATGAATTTAAGCGTAGTACTACATTGGCGGTAAAGTTTCATCAATTTACTTTTGAGCTGGCTAGAAATAGCCGTAAGTTCTATGCTAACAGTTTCTTCTCTCGCCCTTCTCGCTTGTGGAAGTCCCTTCCGGTTCCATGCCTTCCAGCTAACATTAATCTGCAAAAATTTAAATGCGGAAGAAGAAGAAGAAGAAGAAGAAGAAGAAGAAGAAGAAGAAGAAGAAATGGCAAAATGAATAATTTCTTTTTTTCAGTCTAACAGTCTTGGTAAGAATGAATTCTTCTAAAAAAAATCCAGGAAGAAGGAAAATGTGGAGGCCAATCATATTTTAGCAAATAGATAAAAACGTGTTATGGATGCTGCACATAGAAGAAGAAGGTGGAGGAGGAGGAGGAGGAGGAGGAGGAGGAGGAGGGTAAAAAGAAGAAGGAAGAGTAGGAGCAGAAGAAGAAGAAGAAGAAGGTGGAGGAGAAGGAGGAGGGTAAAAAGAAGAAGGAAAAGGAGGAGCAGAAAAAGAAGAAGAAGAAGGTGGAGGAGGAGGAGGGTAAAAAGAAGAAGGATGAGGAGGAGCAGAAGAAGAAGAAGAAGAAGAAGGTGGAGGAGGCTAAAAAGAAGAAGGAAGAAGAGGAGAAGAAGAAGAAGAAGAAGAAGAAGAAGAAGAAGAAGGTAGAGGAAGTGGGTAAAAAGAAGAAGGAAGAGGAAGAGCAGAAGAAGAAAAGGAAGAAGAAGAAAAAGGGTGAGGAGGAGGAGGAGAAGCGGAAGTAGAAGAAGAAGAAGTAATATGAAAGAAATGTCAAAATGAATAAATTTTTTTCAGTCTAACAATCTCGGTAGGAATGACTTCTGAATAAATCCAGGAATGAAGAAAATGTAGAGGCCAATCGTATTCGAATCCACTTTAAAAAATATTCTAGCATCGATTTTTTTAATGAAGTCTTTATGGTCGTTGATTAATAAGACTATGACGTCACAGTCTGAAGGCAACAAAGATACCGAATACTAATTCTACTTGTAAGATGTGTTTCATTCTTTTTCGTCATACATAATTATTTTGTTACATTTTTCCTTCTGTCCATTCTTTCAAAAACTTAAAGTACATGCTGATATGTTTCCACTTTTGAGGATTTGGGGAATTGACATAAGTTCTGCATTGTGCATTAGAATCATTTAAAATATTTTCGGGTTTAGAGCAAAAATAAAAAAAGAGTTCTTAGGTAAGTGTAGGTAGAATTATTATCGCACTGGTTTCCTCAAAAGGCGTGCAATGATATTTATAGCATATAGTAACTCAGAAATAATTTCGAGTTTCTCAGCAAAGCATATTTCATTCATGATGACATAAAGGTCATCATGGACGTGGTATGAAGGTGAACGAAATCCTCTGGGAAAGGTCGTAACAGATGACGCCGAATTTGAACACGTATTGGTATAGCGAAATATACCTTTCAAAAGTTAAACAAAATATTACAAAATCTCGAACGTTCGATAGAAACAAAGAAACAAAGCTCTCCAATATGATAGTGAATACCAGACAATTTCTTCACGCATGAAGAGGAGAGTTGTGGTAACAAGGATGTTTTTCTACAGAAGGATGCTGAGCATAACATATACCGAACATGTGAGCAACGAGGAAATTTGAAGGAAGATATAAACAAAAAACGGCGCTTAGAATCAGAAAGAGACAACTGAAATTTCCCGAGCACAATGATTCTTGAAGAATCTGAAACCGACAAGATGCAATGATGTCAAGAAAGACGGAGGAAATCAGCGAATAATCTACCTAACGAGCTTCAGGGAATGAATCGCAGAACAGGAAGTAAAAAATTACAAACAATTCTAAAAGCTACAAAAGAATAGGAAGTAGTGGAGGGCCATGATCAACTTACCTGACGTGCTTGTGTAAATGGCTGGCAGAGTGGGAAGGATAAAATAAAGACAATGTTAAGAGCTACAAAGGATAGGAAGTTGTAGAGAGGCATGATCAACCAATCTAAGGTGCTTGCGGATAGCATAGCAGAGAAGAGAAAGGATAGTATAAAAACCACCAACAAGAAAAATCTTTACCAAGAGCTACAAAGATAAATTGTAGAAAGTCATGATGTGCCACGTGTGCTGATGGTCCATAAAAGTAGAAATCGATCGGCATTGATCCTCATTCAATGCCTTACTACCACACTCTTATCGTATCGATAATCTCCAGTTCCTCTGATAATCTCCCCAGAATTTTCGGGGCCGTTCCTCGTGCTTAAATAGCGACTGGTACAACTGTTAGGTTTATCTATCTTTTGCACTTTCTACAAAAAGCTATTAGACCAATTATTATTATTATTATTATTATTATTATTATTATTATTATTATTATCATTATTATTATTATTATTATTATTATCATTATCATTATTATTATTATCCTTATTATTATTATTATTATCATTATTATTATTATTATCATTATTATCATTATTATTATTATCATTATTATCATCATTATTATTATCATTATCATTATTATTATTATCATTATCATTACTATTATTATCCTTATTATTATTATTATCATTATTATTATTATCATTATTATTATCATTATTATTATTATCATTATCATTATTATTATCATTATTATTATCATTATCATTATTACTATTAATATCATTATCATTATTATTATCATTATTATCATCATTATTATTATCATTATCATTATTATTATCATTATTATTATTATCATTATTATTATCATTATTATTATCATTATTATTATTATTTTCATTATTATTATTATTATCATTATTATTATCATTATTATTATCATTATCATTATTATTATCATCATTATTATTATTATTATTATCATTATTATTATCATTATTATCATCGTTAACATTATTATTATTATTATCATTATCATTATTATTATCATTATTATCATTATTATTATCATTATCATTATTATTATCATTATTATTATTATTATTATTATTATGTTGTTGTTGTTGTTGTTGGCATATAATCCTTCTCCTAGTTTTGGCCGGTTAATAAAGGTCATATCTTAGCTTCTATACGCAGCTTGGACACATCATTTTCCTCAGCAAATGAGCTGTGTTCAAAACAAGGCTGCCACTTGCACTCTTCTAATGTTATCAGGTATCTCCAAGGCGTTTTACAAGGCGGGGAGATCCTTGGAATTAATCCCGAATGCGTCAATCAGAACACGGACATTATTTACATTATTTACATTATTCGGACTGTTGTCCTCATCTTTGTCGCCATGTTTATCACAACGTTTCGGTCGTTATACGCTCCGTCCTTCTTCAGGTGGTTGGAATGTCGAACTGAATCCTTTATTTCGCTCACTGGGGTAGAATGTTCTAGTTCCACGTACCATGTTTAATGGGTGTTAGTTATCAGTTATCTCCTGCTAATTTCCCTCTGAAAGTTCTCCATTGCCTTAACCGGGTATTGAACTCACACTCTTTGGGTCCTGTCACTGGATCTAACCAACGCCTTTATCCACTGTGTCATGTGTCCTGGAGGAAGAAGGCCGGAGCGTACAAGGGCCGAAACGTTGTGATAAACATGGCGACAAAGATGAGGACACTAGTCCGAATAATGTAAATAATGTACATAATACCTCATCTCAGAAATATAGACAGATGCGGACATTATTATTATTATTATTATTATTATTATTATCATTATCATTATTATTATTACCTGTGCCGTCAAAAATCATAATTCTTCTAAAGTTTTAATCGTGAGATGCAAAGAAAAAAAAGTTTTGAAACAATGTATTGAGATTCAATAAAGCTGAGATAAAGAATTCACAAATAAAAAAGGCCAATGAACCGTTTAATTAATCAGCACCCTTTGTATTTTTAGACATTCAAGGGCATCTAGGATTCATTGATTACTCCTGGTATTATAGAAATCGATTTTTGCTCAATATTTGTTCAGCTTAAAAATGTGTTTAATATAGCAATGAATTGGAAGTAGCTCTCGAAAGAAAAAACATTTTTGTTACTTTTGTAGTGTTTTTTGTTTGTTTGTGGGTTCACTATTTGCCCATAGCTGGGACCCTAACAGGTGCTACCACCCCGAGTCAGGATAGACCTGGGAACAACATCAATTTAAAGCTGGTTCTACGCTCCTCAAAACCTACGATCGTTTTGTTTTTATCGTCATACACAAGGACTAACATATGACTGAAAATATTGTTCAGAAGAAAATATAATTATCGAAATATTAAGTTATCCACGTTTATTAATAATATTAGTGTACCAATATCGTAAAAATGACGGCCATCTTTTTAATTATGGGATGCAATGAAACAAAAGTCTTGAAACAATGTATTGAGATTCAATACAGCAGGGATAAGAAATTCACAACTAAAACAGAAGCCAATGAACCATTTAATTAATCCGTTTTCTTTATATTTTTTTGAAGTTCAGTGGTTTCTATGATTTATCGATTACTCGTCATATTATAGAAAATCAATTTCAGATCAAAATATCTTTTCGTGTTAAAAATGTTGTGTTTAGCGAAATGGTAATTTTTTATTGAAGAAAAAGAACCACAAAGACGATAAAACCTATTTCATTTTGAACCAAGTACCTCACATGAAAGGCTGGAACAAATAAGACTGCAATCTAACAAACGTAGGATAAATAAACTGATTAATTAAACGCTTTATTTAGCTCGAGAACTAATTTTGTCTAAATATTTTATTTGTATAGATTATTAAAATCACAAAGGGAAGTAATCACCCACATTATTTCTCATAGTAAATAACAACATTCAAGATAACATACAATCTCTATTTCCAATTAAAATTCAATATTCAAGAGACGATTACACAACACTTTGCAAAAGTTCCATTGAGCAACACACACAAGTAACAAGTAAAGTAAATAAATCTTTCGTTCTTGATTTGTAGAGCAATGTCTGCGTTCACACCAATCATTATTTCTCATAGTAAATAACAACATTCAAGATAACATACAATCTCTATTTCTAATTAAAATTCAATATTCAAGAGACGATTACACAATACTTTGCAAAAGTTCCATTGAGCAACACACACAAGTAACAAGTAACGTAAATAAATCTTTCGTTCTTGATTTGTAGAGCAATGTCTGCGTTCACACCAATCATTATTTCTCATAGTAAATAACAACATTCAAGATAACATACAATCTCTATTTCTTATTAAAATTCATTATCATTGTGATTTTAAATAACAACATTCAGGATCACATGGAAACTTTATTTTCTTTAACATACATTATGCTTTCATTCATAGAAGTCGTAAGAATGAAATAGTTATTGTTTATTTCATAATAATTCATGTTTAGACTATTTTATTCCTTTTGGTTTGATATCGATAAAAGTAACTAAAACAACATTTGTACAACATTTGTAGTAACATCAGCGTTACTTATATCAAGCAAGAGAACAAGATTTCTAAATAATTCAACAGAATGGAAGCTAGATTTTTATTTTTCCTTGACAATTAAAAATTAGAATTTTACTATCGTATATTTCCTCGTATAAGGACACACTTAAATCTTAAAAATTACCGTCCAAAATAGGATGTTGTCTAATAAAACAGTTAAAAAAAGCTAACGTTAAAATCTATTGTTAAATAACAAGCAATATTTAGTGCATGCGAACGTTATTTTTCAGTGACATACACTAAACGGTATTTTCTTCATGCTGTCTTAAGCAGAAAAATATTTAAGATAACATAATATCTTTATTTTTCATGACAGAATAGGCAATTTTTGTTTTCGTATCAGTCGTAACAATGAAATCATTAATGTTGTTTTAATAAAGATTCGTGATAATAGTTTATATTATTTTTTTTCCTTTTTGATTTGATAACGATAAAGCGAAGTAAAAGAACATTTGTAATAAGATTAGCTTTAATTTATCTGCATATAAAACATGATTTGTCTAACAGCTAATGGCGCCGTAAGACAGCCTACATTTTCGGCTGTCTTATAGTATCAAATAAAATCACGAAAATTTGCCTAAATTTTGTCTCGCCTTATCTATAGGTCGCTCTTTCCACCTCTCTCTTTCTACCTCTTCCTCTTTCGACCTCTCTCTTTTTACCTCTTCCTCTTTCCACTTCTCTCTTTTTACCTCTTCCTCTTTCCACCTCTCTCTTTCTACCTCTTCCTCTTTCCACCTCTCTCTTTCCATCTGTCTGTGATTGCTCGTGTGTTTATTTATATTTCAGCTTTCTTTAAATAAAAAATATTTTAGATGTAAATATATATATATATATATTTTTATATATATATATATATATATATATATATATATACATACATATATATATATATATATATATATATATATATATATATATATATATATATTGCAAAAAAAATTTCAAGTGAATATGATTTTAAAATATTTTTGGTACATTAAAAAATATTTTAAAAATCTGATTTAAAAAAACAAAAAAACATTGTAAGTGAATAAGATTTAAAAATACGAGTTGTTTATACGTAGATATTCTTATTTCAACTTTCTTCAAAGAGACAACTTCCTTTTATGTTGAAACCGTCAATCAACCAACGGGTCACGCATAGTCTAGTCAGTAATAAGAGTCTAACCAGTCGAATGCTCTGCCCGAATCAGGTAAAAAAAAAATAAGATTAGTGTAAAAAATTAATGAAACTAATAGGTACCGATTACATATTAGGTATATCAACAAATAATATAACTTAGTTTTTTAACATGCCTCTAGAATTAAAATATTATTAATCTAAAATTTAATTTGCGGCTTGATACTAATGAATGTGCATATATACGCACATATGACGATGATGATGACGATGATGATGATGATCTGCTGCATCTTCAAAGATGGCCGCCTAATCGCTCCCCACGTCGCACCCCTCTCGTGCATGACCCCAAAGGTGACTGGCCAGGCCGGCTTCGGACATGTATGACTTGTTACACAAGGGACAAACGAACAATGTGCGCATGCACGCACGTACGCACACACACACACACACGCGCACACACACACACACACACACACACACACATATATATATATATATATATATATATATATATATATATATACTAGTATAGGATTGGTGTATCCGGAATAATTTCCAATAACCAACAAATACTATTCTTAAAAGAGTGCTCAATACAGAGTAGAGCACATATAATCATTTATTCGAGAATTATGACATAAAAATGTTATAAAATCCCTACAAAAATAGCCATTTGTTTCAACACTTCTGGTGACTTATCAAGTGATGGTGTTGAATGTAGATTCAACATCATCACTTGGTAAGACACCAGAAGTGTTGAAACAAAATGGCTATTTTTATAACATATTTATGTTATAATTTTCGAATAAATAATTATATATATATATATATATATATATATATATATATATATATATATATATATATGAAGAAATATAGTCCTAAAGTGTGCTATAGTTATGGGATAAAGTGCTCAATATCAGAGATAGAGCGTGTGTAAATATAAAAGTGGACATGGAAGTCAGCACTTAGAGGCGACAGTCTGTTTCATGCTAGTGCAATCGTCAGGCAACTAGTGCTGTTATTTTTCTCAGCTATTTATATATAAGGGTCAGTGGTGAATTATGGATAGTCTATTTTGGCGGTTACTTTTACCGGAAGACGCTTATTTGTTTATTTATGTCAAATTATTTTGCTTGTTTTTTTGTTTGTTTTTTTTTAATTTAATTTTTATTTTTATCTTATATATTTATTTTTTATTTTGATCGGTGTTTTTTTGTTAACGTAGTAAAAATTTGTTTATATAGCTTATTGTTGGTAGTCTATTATGGCGGTCATTTACCGGAAGTCGGGTGTTTGCTTATTTATAATTATATATATATGCACCTACACACACCTACCCACATAAAACAATTGCATATACATACACACAATAATAATAATAATAATAATAATAATAATAATGATAATAATAATAATTATTATTATTGCATTCTGCTTCATTTCCGCTTCCTTGTAACTTTCAGCCATTTGCTTCAATGACTGCTACGAGGAGATGCCTTTGTCTTTACATTAAATTCGTTTCGATATTTTACGTTTCTACAGAGCCTCGAAAAACACGTACTGTTTCCTCAGAATCCAAATTATTATTATTATTATTATTATTATTATTATTATTATTATTATTTCCTTCAAGTTTCCCGTTTTAGAACCTGTACATACCCTCCAAATTCAGGTCCTGATGTGCCACAGCAGAGATGACACTTGATTGGCGGTATTTTCGTTTCCATATATATATATATTTTCGAGAAGAAACTTTTGGACAGCGCATGCATTGATACTGCCATGAATATCTTTGTCCAACTTTTTATTAACTTCTCTAAGAATTTGCTAACTCACTTAGGGCCATAGGTTTCATTTCAGTCTTCATATTCCACATGTTGTTGATCCTAATCTCCGTGTCTTTGAACAGCTTCTATGTGACTTTTTTTAGGAGAAATTGCTTCTGAATGGTATAACGCTGTTTATTTATTCGGCTGGCGTTGCTGTCTGTACTTTTCTGTCTTTGATAAGCTTGTTAGCTTTCCTCTATTACGGTGTGAATGAACATGTCCCAGATGATGAGAACATCTTTCTTCTCAATAACATTCCACAGTTGATGTCGTTATCAATTATCAGTAGTTTAGATTGTTGTTCATCCAATATAAATCCTAAGAGCCACTCCAGGTAAAGGGTTACTGAATGAGGTTGCTGAAAGTACATAACTATTAACGCCAAGTTGAAGATCGGGAAAGCTCCCTCTCGGGAGTCTGTTACGCAAAGTAGCGTTTCTTATGAAGAAGCTTTTCGAATGAAACTTCCTTCCTACCAATGGAATATGAAAACAATGGGGATGATTAGACCCGGTATACGTGGCATGGCAGGTATGCCGCTACCTTTAAAAAGGAAGTAGCGTGAAAAGCGAAGAAAGAAATAATCTTCAAACACGACATTACAAATTTAAATAAATTTTATTATTGAGTGTTTGTTTTCTTTCAAATTGAAACAAACGAATTAAAAAGATCCTTGCGAAACAAATTCACAACTTTTCTTTTTTACAATACAACCGAATCAATTGTTATTTATGATAGCAGAAACAGAATGTGTTTACATAAGGAGAGTGTCACGTATTTATGTTGTTTTATGAATTTTGTGTAATTTTCTAGTAGTCAATAGACAGAAAAGTTGTATTATAACTACTGCTAGTGTTTTGTTTACAGAACTCCGTTCGTATATTTGAAGTGTTTTTCATTTATTTTACGAAAATCGCTAGGCCTTGTAAGAAGTTAATCAAATAAAATATATGAAATGTTGAGTAAAAAACAACGAATAACCGACCACGAATATTTATAGGAAATAAATAAGCGCGAAGAAACTAAAAATTAGCTTACTAAACTTAGAGGTTTATTGGTTAATAAATATTTTTCCCAATTTTTAAATATCTATTTCTAGGAGGTGAGGAAATATTATTGAATATTTTATGGAGTGGACCCTCAAATTTCATAGCAGACGACAAACATAGTTGTTTGGTTTCTCAAAGCACGTTTGAAATAACGTCGCTCTTTAGTGAATATATGCGAATGAGGAAATTCAAATCTGGAGCTAATACAATCTTAACCGAGTCTGGATTATGCAAACTTAATGTCTCAGAGAATCGTTTTAGTTCTCTAAAGCAGATACTTATTGTTGCATAAAAGCCGTTAATATCAATAATCAGATCAGATATCCAGTGGATTTTATTACTAATAGTAACAAACATGACCGGTTTGAAAATTTTTAGGTCAGGGAGAACAAAAGACACTCTCTGTGTTACTGACCCTAAGAACTTGCTGATATTTTCTTTTTTCTTTTAATGGACTGTGATTGAACTCTTCAAAGGTGAACCGCCCTCCCCCTTTGAAAGGGAAGGGAGAACTGTGAGTGGACTTTAGCAGAAGTTGGAAACGAGACAGTTTAGAAAGAAAAGGTTCGTTTTCTCTCTCCTTGCTGAAAAGGCAGGGGGCGTTTGCCCATAAGTGAAGGATGCATGGGTAACAAAGTTGCTGAGGGCAAGTTTCTCCTTCAGAGAAAGTTTTGAGAAGTCCTCTTGAAGAAGCCCCTGAAAAGAAAGTTTGAAAAGAAGTCCGTGAGTGGAGTTTGGAGCTACAGCCGTTTGAGAAGAAGAAGGAGCAAACACGTGCGTTTTCAAAAAGTGTTTTAGCGCGTGTTTAATTAAATTTTCACCTTCTAGCGTCCGTAAAAGAAAATCGCAATATCCAGGCGGACGGGAGGAAAATAAGTGCAGAAAGAAGAGAGTTTGGTCACCAGGAAGAGAACTTTGTCTACACAAGAGAGAAAAGAAAAAAGATAAAAACTTTTGAACCTTGAAAGGACTGAAAGTGTAATGTAGAGCTAAGGCTCTTCCTCCTTTTTTATTATTGTTATCGTTGTCACAGCAGGTGGACGCAATTGTTTTTGTTTTTTTGTGCTTTGTAATATTTAAGTTTGTTTTCTGCTATGCTTTTTTACATTGTGTTACCCAGAGAATAGGTTATCTTATTCTCAGCAAAAAAGGACGAAATTTTGCAAGAACCCTTATTTAGCTGGTTAGAAATAAATATTTTCCTTTGTAATTGAATCTGACATGCATTTTATTTATTTCTTTTTCGTTATTAATTCGGGCAATAGTGAAAATACTGTTGCAGCAGGTTTCATTTTCTGAAGGAATATATAATTTCCCAAACCAGAAATTTCATCGCTATTCCAAAATCTAACAGTTTTATATTTGTGTAATTCTTGGAATAATTTTGTTGAAGTAATCCATTACTTAGAATCAGAAAGAGAGACTTAAAATGTCCAGGATATATATTGAGGAAAGAGGCCTTGAAAAATTTGACACTCACAAGATATATTGCGGCCAAGAGAGACAGAGGAAAACTGAATAATCTAGCAAATGAGTTTGTGTAAATGGTTGACAGAACAGTAGGAAGCTGTGGAGAGCTAGGATCGCCTGCTTCGAGAAGAGGGGTGGCGTATAGAAAAAGAATACGTAGGATAATTAAAACTTGTGGCTCAACTACACATTTTCATTAAAAACAGAGATTAATGCTGAAAAGAAAAAATGTAAATGCAAATATTTTTAATTTGAGGAAAGTAAGGATTTTATTTTATGTTTCATTTCGGCAACAAGATCGTATCGGCATTGAATTTAGAAATTAAATTTTAAGTTTTATTTTAATGGCTGATTAATTAGAACGAAAAACTGCACACTAAATTAAAAATTTCCTTCTCATATGATTTTGGTTCAGCAGAATTCAGAAAGAAAAGATTTGTAGCGAACGTGACCTGGGTTCTACCGATGAATATCAAGAATGGACAATGCAGGTGGTAAATAAATGAATTCCTGGGAAGAGAAATTCTACAAGAAAGTTGTTAACAATCAATTAAATTCCAAATAAAGAACAGAAACAAATCTAAAAATAGTTGAGGGGTGCAAGAAAGAAGACAGAAGGCATGGTTGGGAGAAAAAATGGACAACCAGTATCCAAATAGATAGAGCAATGGAGTCAAGGATATGTTTCATCACTAGAATCCTTAATCACTGTCAGAATAACTTCCTCATCTTTTGTTATAAAAACAAATTCGTCGTTGTTCTCTCCGGCCTTCCTCAGGTGTCTTTGGATCCAGATGACCACTGAGCTGAGCAGTTTATTTAATCTACGAGAGGCAGAATATTCTCCTTCCTCACGTCTAGGGCCACCTCCTCCATGTTTTATTTGCTCCTGCTCACTTACTGCTCTCACCGTTTCCAAATACATGCTACCCAGCTCAGGGATTGAACTCGCAGTTCACAAATCAACGTATTGATCCGTTGCGTTAATGGCTCATGAACAATTCTAAGTGGATAAATCTTAAACGTAACCTGCCTGCTGATGAGTGTACTGTAGCAGGTTTTACTGCATTCACCATTGCTTCTCTTTCTTTTTCTTTTACTGTGGCAGCTGCTGCTGCTGTTAAAACTTTGCTGTCATTTCTATTTCTTTCTTTATTAACAGATCCTTCCCACATCGTACTTAGTTTTATACTTGGCCTACTAATGAGGTTCTCTTAGTCTAAAATACCCGCTGATTCTTTGGAATTATTCACATGTACATTGACATAATTCTGAGAAGAATATACAGTGCTGTTCGATAAAAGTGACTCGCCTGATTTTTTTTACTAAATGTTCTCTTCTCCGATGAAACGAAAGTTGTGCTAAATTCAAAGGATAAGCGATCTAAGATCCGAAGAAGAAGCTTTGAAAGCTCTTTGAATTTAGCAGTAAGTACTGTCAAGCACCCGTTCAGTATAATGTTCTGGGGATGCTTTTCTTTTCATGGAATTGGTTTCTTAAAACCTATTGAAAAGACCCTCAGGAGCGAGCAGTACAAGAAAATTTGTCTTGTCTGTTCCCTTCTGATGAAAGGGTGCAAATCGACCCCACCAAGCTCATTTTTATGCAGGATAATGCTCCCATTCACAAATCAAAATTGATGAAGGAATACTTTGATGAGAAGCAGGTGAGGTTTATGAGATGGCCTCCCCAATCTCCTGACCTCAACCCCATAGAAAATTTATGGAGCATTATAAAGTACAAGCCCTCGAGAAAGCAGTTGAGCAACAAAGAGGATTTGATTATGAATTTCATATCCGAATGGAATTCAATGCTTGGAGTTGAGATTTGCCAGAACCTAATCAAGTCAATTCCAAAAAGGGTTGAAAAGGTTATTCAAAATATTTATTTAAAGCTGTTCGGTTATATTTCTATTGATTACTAGTTGCAGGAAATAGGCACAGTGGATAAAGGGGTTAGTTAGATCCAGTGATATGACCCAAAGAGCGAGAGTTCAATACCCGGTTAAGGCAGTGGAGAACTTGGAGAGGGGAATTAACAGGAGATAACTGATAACTGACATCCCTTAAACATGGTACGTGGAATTAGAACAGTCTACCCCAGTGAGCGAAATAAAGGGTTCAGTTCGACATTCCAACTACCGGAAGAAGGCCGGAGCGTACAACGGCCGAAACGTTGTAATAAATATGGCGACAAAGATGAGGACAATAGTTCGAATAATGTAAATAGTGTACATAATACCTCATCTCAGAAATATAGACAAATTCAGAATATGTGGCCTCTCAAAACACAGAGAATTCCAATTGCTATTGGTTCACTTGGAACCGTACCAAAAAATATGAAACTTTGAATTATGTTTGGCTGATATGCAAATGATGACACTCATGGGAACTCCCCACATCCGCAGGAACGTTTTTATAAACCTGACAGGTCATGGGGTTATAATACGGGTATTTTCATGAACATTCTCATATATTCAACACATTTACAAATGAAGTTTGAATGTGCTTCTATGAGTTTACTAAACTTTACACCTTTTAAGAGAATCTTAGTTTTCCAGAAACTTTCTCTATTTCCAAACATCCTCCGTCCTACGTATGACAATAAACTACATTCGCGTCCTGGGTAAGACGATAAACTACATCCAACAGCAAGTCCTCTGATCAGGAGGCTTTGAGAAGCGTGGAACCACCTCTTAATTGCTGGTGTTCCCAGGTCTACCCTGACACGGGGTAGTAGCGCCTGTTAGGGTCCCAGCTGTGGGTAAATAGTTAAACCCGAAACTGAGGTAAAAAGGATTATGAAAGTGTAAGAATAGGTTTTAATACCAGAAATACTTTGTAAAATATTATTACCAGAAATAAATTTTTGAAGAAAAAAAACTATTACTAGCAATACGTTTTTGTAAAAAAATATATTACCAGCTGCAATACATTTTTGAAAAAAAGAAAAAATATTACCAGCAATACACTTTTGAAAGAAAAAAATATTACCAGCAATACGTTTTTTAAAGAAAAAAATATTACCAGAAATACGTTTTTTAAAGAAAAAAATATTACCAGAAATACGTTTTTTAAAGAAAAAATATTACCAGTAATACATTTTTGAAAGAAAAACTATTACCAGCAATATGTTTTTGAAAATAATATTACCAGCTATACAATTTTGAGGAAAAAATATTACCAGAAATAGATTTTTGACAAAACAAAAATATTACCAGGAAAAAAAATGTTGTCGGCATTAAATGACCCATTGAGGTTGATATGCCGTAAAACAAAATAAACCAAACAAACCAAACATCCCCATTAACCTTTGGATACGTTCTAGAAATAAAGCAAACTGATATTTTGTATGTAGGCCAAGATTTTATAACAGTTTCTCATATCGAAGGAATTCATCTGTTTGAAGAGACGTTGTTATTTGTCATAAATACGGATTTGGTTTCTGCTTTAGACTTATTGCTATACAGTAGTTTGTATTAACAGCGATAGAGTTCACCTGAAAAGGCGAGAAAAAAGACGAGCGAAAGGAAAGGTGAAGAAATTATTAGGAAGAACGAAAAACAGGACCTGGTGGAAAAAAGAGTGATTAAAAGGAGAAAAAAGGAGAAAGGATAGAAAACCAAGGCTCGGAAGAAGAAGAAGGAAATCGATGAAAGTAACGCGTAAAGAATAAGAGAAAACGACATCAATGAAGAAAAAGAGAGAAAATTCGAATAGAAAAATGATTATGAAAATCAATCAAAGTAATCAGAGCAGCTTCTGTCAAGATTGTGTTCTCGAAGTCCGATTCTTATTTAATACACCTGGTTGATGAATATTCGTAACTATCTCATCAGCGCTATTTCAAAGCTTATACGCCAGGCTTTTATAACATCCAGACAGTTTCTGTCGTTTTGTGATTGACAATTCATTGCATAAATCGGATGCTCCGATGGCGTGACAGTTATCTTCACGTAAAATGAAATCGGCATGCCGAATTGCAATACTCGTCGATTCTGTTTCATTACATTCTAACGCCTTTGGAAGAGACGTGAATCCATCTTAACCCACAGCTATGAATTCAATAGAAGGGCAGACTGGGGGCTCTCGTGCATTAAGGTGGCAAGAAAAAACTCTGAATATATAAACCAGTTTAAAGAGGAATAAGATCTAATTAGTGATGGATAGATAGATAGACAAATAGATATGAATAAGCAGTGATAGATAGATAGATAGATAGATAGATAGATATATACGAACAGATTGAGATAGATATTTAACGAACTGACATAGATAGAAAGATAGGTAGCGAAAGAAAGAAACAGAATGAGATAGATAGATAGATAGATAGATATGAATAAACTGAGATAGATAGATATATAGATAGATAGATATGAATAGACTGAGATAGATAGATAGATGGATAGATACGAACAGATTGAGATAGATATTTAATGAACTGACATAGATAGAAAGATAGATAGAGAAAGAAACAGATTGAGATAGATAGATAAATAGATAGATAGATATGAATATGCATAGATAGATATGAATATGCAAACATAAATAGTGAGTATACTGAGATAGATAAATAGATAGATAAGAGACATAGATAGATAGATAGATAGATAGATAGATAGATAGATAGATTGATATGAAGGAAGGAACAAAGTATAAAAATGAAAGATAGCTTGATAGATCGGTATAAACAGAATGAGATAGCTAGCTAGGTAGATAGATAATCAACATGGATAGCTAGGTTCATAGATACGAACAGAATAAGATATTTAATGAACTGACATAGAAAGATTGCTACATAGATAGATAGAAAGAAAGAGAATGAGATAAATAGAAAGAAAGAAAGAGAATGAGATAGGTAGGTAGATAGTTTTTTTGTTTATACGTTATTTTTATGGCTTGCGTTATTTAAGCAAATGCTCTGTTTTTTAATTAAAAAGTATTAATTACATGTATCGGCCTGGATGTTTGAGGTATTTCATAGAAAATAGCCGTACCTTCAGCAGGAATCGAACCTGCATCCTATAGCGGATACACCATTAAGAATGCTATACAGTGAACCTTCAGCCATAGAGAACTTCCAGGCTTAATCTTTGTACCTCATAGAATGCAGATTGAGCCAAGAAATGGCCGAACAGGATTTGGCGGCGATATCAAAAAGGCAAAATTTATTACTTCATTTTTTTTTTATTTCTCTTCAATAAACTCACGTTTTCGAAAATTCCGATTTTTAACATCTTTCTCATCATTCCTTCATTTGGTGAAAAGGCCGAATAATAAGCAATAAATATTATTAGTCTTATTATCAACTTTTTCTGTAGATTTTTATCTCTCGAATTTCTTTCTTTCATCGGCCTATTGCATCTGCATATAATAAAGACATGTTTTATTGAATCATATAGACCTAGGTTATCTACTTTTTATAATAATCCATTCCACATGTCTAATCAGTTTCTTGATGTTAAGATGAAATTCATCAAGGAAGGTTCTGCTGTAGTTTTTTCTTTCCCAAGTACTTTTGATCTCATCCCAGATCATCCCCAGCCCTGAATTACAAAGACAATCTTAATGTAACTGTGATAGAATCTGCATCTTGTGATTTAAATTTTTTTAAAAATATTTATATAACAAAGCACAAAAAAATGTAGATTTTATCACAGAATAAGTTTGTCTTTGTAATTCATTCCTGAGGTTGATTTTGAGAGGAGATCAAAATAATTAGGAAAGAGAAAACTACAGAACCTTCCTTGATGAATTTCATCTTAACATCAAGAAACTGATTAGAAGAATGGAAAGGCTTATTATAAAAATGAAGACATAATATGTCTAAATTATTCAATGACACACACACACACACACACACACACACACACACACACACACACATATATATATATATATATATATATATATATATATATAAAAGGGAACATTGAAGTCAACACTCAGAGGCGACAGGCTGTTTCATGCTAGACGCAATCGTCAGGTCGCCTGTCTAGCATGAAACAGCCTGTCGCCTCTGCGTGTTGACTTCAATGTTCATTTTTATAATTATATTTACATACGCTCTATCTCTGATATTGAGCACTTTATCCCGGAAATATAGCAGACCCTAAAACTACATCGCAATAACAAAATAGTGTGTTCCTAGTGCACCATTTTGAAAATTAGAAATTTAATTCACTGTTATATATATATATATATATATATATATATATATATATATATATATATATATATAAATATATTCAAACATGTTTGAATGAATAATATAGACGTATTGTGTCTACTTATTTTTATACTTATCCTTTCCACTTGTCTAATCAGTTTCTTGATGTTAAGATGAAATTCATCACTCAAGGCCCCGTAGTTTTTGTTAACTCAACAACTTTCATATCATATTCAGGGGCAAACTTATTGTAACTGCGATAAAATCTGCATTCCATTGTAATTGTGATTTTTTAAAGACACGCACGAACGCGCTCTGTAATTAATTTAAAAATCTTAATTTATACGTTGTATCTGTCTATATTTTTGAAATGAGGTACTGTAATTATGTACATTATTTACATTTTTCGGACTGTTGTCCTCATCTTTATTGCCAATTTTCACGACGTTTCGGCCGTTGTACGCTTCGGCCTTCTTCAGGTGATTGGAATTTCGAATTGAACCCTTTATTTCGTCTACCGGGGAAAATTGTTCTATTTCCACGTGCCATGCCTCTTCCGGAAGTTTCAGTATTAGCTATCTCCCTCTACCTCAACTCTCCAACTTTTTAGCCACCTCAGCTGTAGCCAGATATTGAACTCACAAATCTGTGCTGTGCTGTTATTTTTCTCGGCACTTGCTGTTATATATACGGGTCAGTGGTGCATTGTGGGTAGTCTATTTTGGCGGTTATTTTACCGGAAGTCGTTTATTTGTTTATTTATTTATTTGGATTAAATTATTTTGCTTGTTTTTTAATTTTAATTTTAATTTTTTATTTTTATTTCTTATCTTATATATTTGTTTTTTTTAATTTTTATTTTAATCGGTGTTTCTGTTAACGGAGTAAAAATTTGTTTATATCGCTTATTTAATAAGTTTGTTTTGGTTTGGGAAGATAATTAAAGCTATTTATTCAATTTTAGGATTGATTATTGTAGTTTATTCTAACTATTATTTTGGCGGGAGCAGTTTTTAATTTGTTTATTAATTCATGTATTTATTTGGATTGATTATCTTTATAAATAAAAAATAATTTAAATAAAAAATAAAAACAAAAATAATAAATAAAAATAAAAAACAAGCAAAATAATTTAACCCAAATAAATAAATAAATAAATGAACAAATAAACAACTTCCGGTAATATAACCGCCAAAATAGACTACCCCCAATGCACCACTGAACGGTATATATAAATATCCGAGAAAACTAACAGTACTCGTGGCTTGACAATTGCATCAAGCATGAAACAGACTGTTGCCTCTAAGTGTTGACTTCTATGTTCACTTTTATATTTACACACGCTCTATCTGTGATATTGAGCACTTTATTCCATCAATATAGCATACCTTAAAACTATATTTCTTTATATATATGTATATTTTTTGTGGCTAGACGTTCGGTTGCCTCTAGCTAGGATCGAAACCCGACTGAATTTGCGTCAGTCGGAACTTCTACCAGTAAGCCGACGGCGCACGGCAGGGATGAAGGTGAATTTTAGCGTGTTTATTTTTAGATTAAGATAAACACACAGTGACTGACAGTGACTCAATTCTGCCGAAGAGTCGTGCAATATTAGCTTAAATAGTCACTGTTTAGAAACTCACACTTCAAACCAAGAGCTCAACCGAAATTAATTTTTCAGGAGCCAATATATATATATATATATATATATATATATATAAAAATATATAATGTTTTCTAAACCATTTAAAAGGATTTTTTTTGTTCAATTTGGAATCGTGTTTGTAATTATATCTAGTGTCTGTTTCACCCCCAAATCAATATGGATATGATTCTCAAGATTACGTACGACCTTGTCAAGATGAAAATTGCGTGAGTGTCTGTCTGTGAAATATGATATACCTCTGTAAATTTCAGGCTAATAGCTCGTAATGGATTGGCAAAATGGGAAAAATCCTACTTCACCTGTTTTGCCCTTCAAAAACATTTTTTCAGACTAATAATATTTTTATGGCTGCAGTGGTATCCATAGAGAGATCAGGGACGGAATGCCCCAAATGCCGGTTAGAATTTCCGCATCGACGTTACAGGGAAGATTAACTTCAACATTTTATTTTTATGGCGTGCGGTGGATGTAGATGCATAACATAGCCGACCTCATTCAGGTGGCTACTGTATTTTCTTTTCTTTTTTTTTTAAAAAAATCATTTAAAACCAGTCAAGGCGATAAAGCCACTAAGACGCGAGGAGTCATTACGACGTAAGATGTTATTGACTGTTAGAGAATATGTGAAAAACGCTATTAAGGAGAGAGAACGAATAGACCAGGAATTAAGAGAGAAGATAACGATTGACATTGCATTTAAATTTTTGAAGATCAAAATTGTCTGGGAAGCAAGAAGCGCGAGTAGAATTCTACAAGTAGAAGTGTGAGAGAAGAAACTGCTAGCATAGAACTTACGGCTACATGTAGACATTTCAACTGTAAAATGATGGGACCTATCCTCCAATCTAGTACTGCGCTTAAATTCATAACGTCTAGGCAGTATAGAGAAAGTTCCTCAGGATTATGAAATTATTTATACAAAAGTTACGCGGAAACTACGTTAAAGTGATTGAAACCGGGATGCCAGGCCAGGACCAATAACACTGCAGATTCTTCTGATGAAATGTAAAAAGGGATTCTCTCAGACGATTAAAAGAAAGAAAGTTTGGTTTCGTGGCGTTAAAGTTTAAAAAGTTTCAAAGCCGTTCCGTGCCCCAGTTAACAACAAAAAATTGATCATTTTTTAGATCAGCTGCCAACTTGACTTTATTGAACAGATCAAACTATTAAAGCAAGAATAAATTGTCGTGTTAATAGCACAGATACAGTGTTGAGAACTGATGACATCATGAAGGTTGTTGATGAAAATTATATGCATATAATACTGTCCATGTTTTCTGTTATGATCTCAAAACTAGATCCCCTCAAAGGATGTGCACTTAATGGTATTCCCGCAAGAGTCCTTAAGAACTGGTTTGATAATATCAAATTGACAGCTGATCTAAAAGTTGATCAAATTACTTTTAGAGGCATTAAAATTAACAAGTCATTCCTTGGCCCAGTATTTTGATTAATTTTTAGATCATGACATTGACAATACCCCGATATTATGCAAATGTTGATCAGAGCAACCTCACTAAGCGCTATCAAAGAATTCCGGCACATTTCTACCCGAGAACCAGAGAACTATCAAACCGGTACCCTCATAATAAAATGCCATAGCTACTCAACTCCTGTTCAATAGACTTGGAAGGAATACTAGCCGGGCGTTAGACGAACCTATTCACTCTTATTAACTCGTTCACAGCACAGGAGACTGGGCGATTTTGTCGAGTCATCATATTTTAGAAGGTTGCCGAATAAGGTTCTAGAGCCCAAGTGGGAAATTATTAATAGTTCTCCGGGAGTTATCCCACGACTTGAAATCGAAGAAATATTAACATAAAATTAGATTCACAGAATCAAATTTAAATAAATAAAAAATATCTAATAAATACGAAAAGAATATTTATATACAGTATGAATAAAATCGTATGCGGTTATGGTCAAAGGACCATTTTAATTATTGCTTTTAATAAGATTTGATAAGTAACAGGAAGAAATCGCATATGCGAAACTATTAGTCAAAAATAAACATAAAAAATAACTTATATTCTTACATACAGTGTTACAGACTTTTTGATAGTATTCCAGGAGAGGTTTGCGCTGAAAAGTTATATCGGGGATTTGATCTGTATTTGATTCTATCTAAAACATTGTCAGTTTGAAAATGACCTTTCGAAGGATGGCACGTATAACATAGGATTTGTTCCATTTTATCAGCCATATATATAAGGATGAGTGTCTCGGCTTGAAGTTACACTGATGAGCTTCTGATGAGCTTCTGTGGATTACCACACACACACACACACACACACACATACACACACACACACACACACACATACACACACACACACGCACACGCACACAGACACACACACACATATATATACAAGTATAGGATTGGTGTATACGGAATAAATTCCAATAACCAACAAATACTATTCTTAAAAGAGTGCTCAATACAGTGTAGAGCAAATGTAATTATTTGTTCGAAAATTATAACATAAATATGCTATAAAATCACTACAATAATAGCCACTTTGTTTCAACACTTCTGGTGACTTATCAAGTGATTGTGTTGAATGTAGAATAAAGGGTTTTAAAAGGGGTTATGTAATAGCGTTTCCCCTTAGCGAGGGATGCTTGATTGATTTGAACCTTTTAAAACCCTTTATTCTACATTCAACACCATCACTTGATCAGACACCAGAAGTGTTGAAACAAAATGGCTATTTTTGTAGTGATTTTATAGCATATTTATGTTATAAGTTCCGAATAAATAATTATATATATATATATATAAAACAAAAAAAACAAAACAAAAAAAAACAAATAAAGATAACCAACCTAAATAGATAAATTAAAAACTGTTCCCACCTAAATAATAGTCAGGAAAAAACACAACATCACACCCCAAAATTCAACAAACAGATTTAATCAATGACAAATAAACAAATATATAAGATAAAAAATAAAAATGAAAATAAATAAAAACAAGCGACTTCCGGTAAATGACGGCCATTATAGACTACCAACAATAAGCTATATAAACAAATTTTTACTACGTTAACCAAAAACACCGATCAAAATAAAAGAATAAATAAATAAATATATAAGATAAAAAAATAAAAATAAAAATAAAAATAAAAAAAACAAACAAAAAACAAGCAAAATAATTTCACATAAATAAATGAACAAATAAGTGACTTCCGGTAAAAGTAACCCCCAAAATAGACTACCCATAATGAACCACTGACCCTTATATAAATAGCCGAGAAAAATAACAGCACTAGTCGCCTGACGATTGCACTAGCATGAAACAGACTGTCGCCTCTAAGTGCTGACTTCCATGTCCACTTTTATATTTACACACGCTCTATCTCTGATATTGAGCACTTTACCCCATAAATATAGCACACTTTAAGACTATATTTCTGTATATATATATATATATATATATATATATATATATATATATATATATATATGAAAGGATAAAGAACAAGTAGGAAACAGATCTTAGTCTAAGATGTTTCTCTTTATTAAAGTTTCGTTAGAGTCCAAGATAGAAATGATAAAATCAATAAAAAGCAAAGAGACGCAGCTTATATCCATACTCCCTCTCCCCCCTCTCTCTCTCCCTCTCTCTCTTATAAATATAAAAGCCTTTTCCATGGCTTGAGGATTACGTTTAAAACATCTATCTATCTATCTATCTATCTATCTATCTATCTATCGACTGGGTCTGAATGTTATTGAACTATAGCTTTCTTGAAATTCATATTTTTCCCTCCATTGCTTGTCATTAATATCAATTAAAATTAGACGTTTATTTTTTTTTATATCCCAGAAATAAACTTGATAAGGCTGGAACAAAAACGGTTGTTTTTATTTTTATTTTTAGCTTTTAAAATATACATTAAAATGCCTTATAAATCATGCTTATTCCAAGCTATCCTTAAATTTTGTACTACAAAAAACTTATATATATATATATATATATATATATATATATATATATATATATATATATATATATATATATATATATATATATATATATATATATAAAAGTGAACATAGAAGTCAACACTTAGAGGCGACAGAGGCGTCAAGTCTGACGATTGCATCTAGCATGAAACAGACAGATAGATATGATCAGACTAAGATAGATAGATAGATAGATAGATAGATAGATAGATAGATAGATATGGAGACATAGATAGATAGATAGATAGATAGATAGATAGATAGATAGATAGATAGATATGAACAGATATGGAGACTGAGATAGATAGATAGATACATAGATAGATATGGAGACATAGATAGATAGATAGATAGATAGATATGGAGACATAGATAGATAGATAGATAGAATAGAATCTCCTTCCAATTGTAACCATGCATGCAATGATTAATTGTGTCTCAGTTTCTCAACCGTTCAATTCTTCCTCCAAGTCACGAAAGAATTTCCTAAAACGTGGCTGTATTTTAAACAAATGTTTTATTGGAAACTTTTGCGACAACGTAACATAACAATACAGAGATATTCAATTTTGAAATATCACAACGGTTTTTAACTATGAATTTGCTTAATGAATGACCCTTACATATATATAAGACTTCCAAGACAACTCCTCTTTGGCCAGCTTCTAACAATGAGATCTTTTGGAAGGCCACTGTTGCGTTTCAAAGATAAACTCAAAAACAATCTGAAGCGATGCAATATCCCCGTTTTTTTTCTGGGAAAACAAAAACGCGGAACGAGGGAGTTGGCGCCTGTCCTGATTCTTTGAGCGAGGCAGACTTGAACACCGGGATCAACTGCGTCCAAATATTAAAGAAAGTTGGCAGCATGTTGTTCCTCTCAATGGTAGAGTTAGCTGACAATGTCGCGCGAAGTCAAGATGGTCTTGCTATCCACTTACGGAAACATGTGGCAATTGATCCTTAACCTCTCGAGCAAAATGACTCAACCACATGTTCCATATGTCTAAAAGTTTCCAAAATAGCGACAGGCCTTGAAAGACATAGGCTTGTCCATAAAAGTTGAGCACCTTTTTATTTTACTGAGACCTCATTCGTCTTCGGCGAAGAGAAAATCCCCTCTCTACTTCTCTCTCTCCCTCTTTCTCTCCCCCTCCCACATACATAAGGTTCACATCCCTGGATTGAAATAGCTATTTTCCGAATTAGGTAGTTTTTTATTTTTTATTTCTCTCTCTCTCTCTCCATATATATATATATATATATATATATATATATATATATATATATATATATATATATATATATATATGAAGAAATATAGTCTTAAATTGTGCTATATTTATGAGATAAAGTGGTCAATATCAGAGATAGAGCGTGTGTAAATATAAAAGTGAACATAGAAGTCAACTTTCGCGGTAAATCTACTTTTCTTGTAGTGTGGCCATTTTAGGTGTTGACAAAAATTATAAAAATTTAAATTTGGACAAAATCTTAAAAAATAACACCAAAAAGAAGCATTTAACCAAGACTGAAACAAATATTTGATAACTTTGAATCTTTTCCCATCCATTAATATGTTTCTTAGTATTTGTTTTCATTAAATTTTAGAAATCTGCTTTTTCTTTTTGATTATTGAATAACTTTGTATATGATAACATATGCGAGCTTTGATTAATATTAGACGACCAAGACTTCAAAAATGGTGACAGGACAAATTAGACTAGTTCTGAAATCGTGAGACTCTCCATTTTCAAACTAGATATCAGTAAAATATTCCGAAAATATAAATATCCATGAAGTGTAATCGTTTTGGGGAAATTATTTCTGATATGGCTGTTATTTCTTAGTATAATTAGTTCTTTGTGGGGTGCTTTTTCAGTTGAGATGTTCAGTATAGCTCTGAGCATTCGAGTGTATATCCCATTCAGTTTCAATTCTTAAACACTATTTGTTATGGGATCTTGCCTATATGAACTTTTCCTTACCCTATAAAGACTACGCTTCTCAAGAGAGACGTGGAACGAGTCGAGCCGCAGTCTTTGACTGTGCGCGACTCCTGTCGAAGTCTCTGCTTTGGCAGAGAGGAACCCGGACGAGGCTTTGCCGAAGGGCAGAGTTTCGTCCGGTGGTAGACAAGCCCTGAACCCGTTATAATGGGGATATTTTTTGGCCGAGCCTACGGGCTCGGAGAACCCACATTAAGCCGGCTTTGAGACCCACGTGGGAGGGTTGTTAAATATTGGAACGAGTCGAGACGGATTCGAGTCGAGCCAATAGTAGTTCACTCCAAACCAGCCTGGCAGTCATACTAACCCTTCAACATCGTGTATTATTATTTCTGTGTAATATATCTTCATGTTGTTCTTCCTTGGTCCTAACCTTGGACCATAACACTATACATGCATAATATAAAAGTACCAATTTTAACAAACCTGGAAAGTGATTCTTTACAAAATAGTATCTTCGTGAAAAAGAGTA
>OZ038512.1:79563005-79640505 GCA_964036315.1 Acanthosepion esculentum
GATGGTAGACAGAAATTAGGAGAGATAGTAAAACATTGCCAAAAGCCACAAAGAATAGGAAATTGTGGAGTGCCGTGATTACCTACGTCCTGACGAGACGTGTCACATAAAACAAGAAGAACAGATCCCAAAAGGTTAAATCTATTAATATAAAAGTGAACACTCGTGTCAAAAACAATCAGCGAAGATCTGTTTCATGCGTGAAAGCAATCTTCAGACCACGTGTGTTGTGCTTTTGCCGCGCTATTTGTATATGCTGGTCAATGGTGCATTATGCGTAGTAAGGTCTATTGTATTATCCAAAAGTTTATAGGTGGCGGTAACGATTATGTTTCCAAATCATCTACAGGCTATTGAGTAGGAATAATTGTGGATCCGAATGCACTTATTTGTATCTATTTTATAGTGGTCATATATATATATATATATATATATATATATATATATATATATATATATATTAGTAGATATACATATTATTCCTCTTCGGTGAGGAATAATATCTATATTTATTAAAATATACTGTTATTACGGTCTGATATATGACATCGAGCACTATTTTATTAACACCTGTACTCAATATGCGATATCTTATAGTCATATATATATATATATATATATATATATATATATATATATATATATATATAAACATATATATATATATATATATATATATATATATATATATATATACTTTTAATAAAAATTTCTTAAAATATATATATATATATATATAATCTTTTTATAAAAATTTCTTAATATATATATATATTTATATATATATATTCTTTTTATAAAAATTTCTTAAAATATATATATATATTTTCTTTTTATTAAAATTTCTTTAAATATATATATATATATATTCTTTTCATAAAAATTCTTAATATATATATATATATATATATATATATATATATATTCTTTTAATAAAAATCTCTTAAAATATATATATATATATATTCTTTTTATAAAAAATTATTAAAAAAATATATATATATATTCTTTTTATAAAAATTTCTTAATATATATATATATATATATAAATATAAACGGCAAATTCTGTCTGTCCGTGGTGTGCCCTACATGCCTTCATTTGGAATGACGATGATCCAGGATTTAAAATTTGACCTTTATCTTCTGCTTAAACATTCAGTATTGGGATTTGTATCCGGGTGAATAGAAGACAATTAAAAATTCAAATTTTAAAATTATCGAAGCAAATTAGTGATTTTTAAAAAATTTATATTGAGTTTAAAGTAACACACAAAACTTTGGGGACACTCAAGTCAACCTCCGCGTAACCACAAAATCTTCAGAGCATAAAGATTGCGTTCAACTATGAAACAGACTGTTGCCACTCTATATTGACTTCATTGTTCCCTCTTCTATTTATACATTCTGTATCCATAATGTTAACCACTTTTACACATCAATATAGCATAAATACAGCATAACTCAAAATATATATTTTTATCCTCTACAGAGAGAGAGAGAGAGAGAGAGAGAGAGAGAGAGAGAGAGTGGGCCGATATATATATATATATATATATATATATATATTTGAATCATTTTCCTTTCGATGTTAATTTATTACTGAATTCGTCTTTCAAATGTACATCCGAGTTTAGGTAAATACGACGTCAAAATTCTTGCATTCGTTCACCGATCTTCTATGCCACCCCAGAAATAAACTAATGTTATTCTCAATCGACAAAAGAGATCGAAACCAAATCAGAAACGATGAAAATAAATTGATTGATCCAAAGATAAACAAAGACGATATACAGTCGAACGCCATTTTCCGAGGTACATTTTGCATTCGGCCCTGTATCAGTATTGATCGGCGTAATCGTTCAATCGATTGCAATTAAGGTAATATTCTTCGATCAAGCAGGTACATGTTTTAAGTAAAGTGCAATCCGAAATACGTCTGAATCAGTCTTGTTGGTTTTACTTCGTGTTTGGACCGAAGATGTTCATTTTCGGTGCAGAATGGTAAATAAAAAAAAAAGCAGTTTAGTTAATGTTTCCGATTTATGTTTCAGCTTGTCCAAAAACAGAATTTCCCGTAACAGATTTATTTCGAGATAGTCACTTTGGTAAAATGACATAAAACAGCACATTAATCTTTCAGTAGTTCACTCTATCAGATTTTTCTTTACAAATTTAGCCACTGCCATGGCTGATACTAATCTCAATAGGTTTTACTACCTTGTCCATTCAAAATTTAAGCGACAATGACTTTCTACTGTTTCCTTAAGTGTGAAATAACATTCATTCTTAGGAAAGATAGTAAAGTGGTTTCCCGTTACGCTATATAAGGTTTACAATTCAGAGTTTTCCTTCGCTTAGACTGGTTTCCAGCCTAGGCTAATGAGTCGAATCTGCTATCTGACAACCACCCATTGGGAGAAAAATTGGATTCATGCCTTTTCCAAGGTTATTAGTGTAAAAGTTTGAACTCAGCTCACCGATTACACTTGAGGTCCTAAGTATCCGACTTAATGTTATTCTCTTTTTTCTTTTATGAGTGACAATTCAAGACGCAGATGATCATGGCTCTCCACTACATCTATCGTTTGTGGCTGTAGGCAATGTTTATCATTGTATGTCCTACAAATCAAAATAACTTTTTTGTTGATATTTTCCTTAAAACGTCCTCGTTGCTCACATAATTTGTCTTATGATATTCTGTGAAACATTGTAAGGAATCATATCTCTGTTGTTCCTGGTTATGACGATAAACTACAAACGGCTGCAAAGAGATCAAGAGGTTTTGAGTAGCATGGAACCACATCTTAATTGCTGTTGCTACCAGGTCCACACTGATCTGGAGTGGTAGCACCCGTTAGGGTCCCCGCTATCGGCAAATAGTTAACCCTCCAAACTGGGGTCAAACCACTATGAAGGTATAAAAAATATTTTTATACTAAAAATACCAACAATACATTTTTGAAAAAAATATTACCAGCAATACATTAAAAATGAAAATGTTACCAGCAATACATTTTTGTACATATTCATATATTTGTTAATTTGTTATCGAAAACTAATTAGAATAAATAAAAATATACAAAATAAAAAATATTAAATAAAAAAAATAATAAAAATTAATCCAAATAAATAAATAACAAATTAACAAATCGCCCCCGCTAAAATAACCGTTAGAACTAATAAAAATAAGCATAAATAAGCAAAAACAAGTAAAAATAATCAATCCAAATAAATAAATTAAAAATTGTTCACCCGCCAAAATAACAGAATAGACTACGGCAAGCTATCTAAACATTGGACGAATAAATAGCTTTAATTATCTTCCCAGTACAAAACAAACTATTAAATAAGCAACCTAAGAAAATCCCACCCCCAATTTTTTTTACTACGTTAATAAAACATCAAAAAAACAAAAAGAATAAATAATACAAAATGAAAATGAAAAACAAGTTAAATAAATTAACCCAAACAAATAAATAAACAAACAAGCCACTCCCGCAAAAATAACCGCCAGAATAGATTACCCACAATGCACCACTGAACCATATATATAAATAGCCGATGAAATATCCAGCATTCCATTCGCGGCCTAACAATCGCGTCCAGCATGAAACATCCTGTCGCCTCTGAGTGTTGACTTCAATGTTCACTTTTACATATATATATTTACATACGCTCTATCTCTGATATTGAACACTCTATCCCATAAATATAGCACACATTAAAACTATATTTCTTCATATATATATATATATATATATATATTACCACTAATATACTTTTGGAAAAAATACAGCAATAATATATTAAAAAATATATTACCAGAAATACATGTTTTTGAAAAAATATTACCATTAATATATTCAAAAAAGGATTTAAAGAAATGTTACGAACTATACATTTTTAAAAAAAATATTACCAGCAATATATTCAAAAATATATATATCACCAGCAATATATTTGACTCTCGACAAACGCCCTCTTTACAAAAATACCTCAATGAAACCTGATCTGTAAACTGATTTCTTACAAATAATAAATATTCTATTCATAGAAATCTATTGTAAAAATCTTGTCGGCATTAAGTAATCTATTGAGGTTGATATACATTAAAACAAAATAAACCAAACCAAACTAGAGTAATTACACTAGTTGCACTTGATTCTGACCTCTCCAACTCGTAGATAGCATATTTGGTTACTGATGACGGCGCGCATTCTGTGTGTTTACAATTGATAGATAGTCCTCTCTTCCCGCTTTCCCTGGGTGTTCTTGCGGGGTTTTTTTCTGCATTTGTGTATCTGCGTATCAGATGTTGTTAATATTTTTTCCACCAATAATAAATTCCCGAGGCGACTTCGAGGCTTAATATTCAAAACCAAAACCCATATTTCGGCGCATGATCACACAAGAGAAAAGGCAGCTTTAGATGTGTTTTTCAGATTTAATTATGTTTCATCATGGTGTTTATACTATAAAAAAGACTCCTCCCTTAGTATGTTTGGAATTTGTCGGATCAGACAATGTAAAACTATTAAATACAAGAATTATTTTTAAATTGATACAGTATTTGTGCCCGAAAGCGTGACGCTATAAAATCATTCCGAACCCCTAATCTTGAATTGAATAGCAAATTTGATTTAGAATGCAAATGGTCGCTTTCTAAACTGGTCTAAAAATATGTCTGACTTGTCTTTCTCTCGACATTGTTATCTTTTTTTAGCTTTCAGAAAGTCAATCATATTGAGTGAACAAAACTTTATTTCGGTGTATTCTTCTTTTATATACTCAATCCTTTCAAGACATTGCCAATCATAGCTCTCCACAACTTCCTACCCTTTGTAGCTCTAAGCAATGTTTGCCCCCTTACCATTTCTCCTAGACCCTCTTCTGCCAGACATTTACGCAGTTTCTCTCTGCCTTTTCTGCCTTTACTATGTTCTATGAGTATCAAATTCTCCAAGCCAGCTTTCCTTATTATGTATCCAAATATTCCAACTGCCTCCTTTTGATAGTATGGTGTAAGTTTTGTTGAAGTTTTTCTTAAAACTTCCTCGTTTCTCACATGTTCTTTCTATGGTATTCTCTACATGCTTCTTCAGAATCACATCTGATGCTGATTCAAGTTTCCTCTTCATCTGTGAGAAAATGTTGCAGCATTCACTACCAAATATGCGATTGATGTTATTAGGTTGGTGCAAAAATAATGTCGTTTTTCTCACATAAGTTGAACGTCAAAAAACGACATTATTTTTGCACCAACCTAATAGTAGATCTGCAAACAACTTTTTTTTTGTTTTTAACAAAGTTTTCTAGCTTCTTATTACTTTGGCTTTCAAAGGTATCTTTCGCTATTCTAAAGCTACTTCGGATTTCGGTGCCACATTATTAAAACAATTCCCAGGTAGTTACTCTAATTGGTAGCTGGCATCTTAGTCTCTTTCTCTTGCTTGACGATCAGAAATAAAAAATAAAGGGCCAAATTTTCAACATTACCTTTATTGCACCTGTTGTAATTAGCATAAAAGTTAGGAGGCACGGTGGAGAAATGGATAACGGCTCGGATTGAGGAATCGTAGAGCCGAGTTCGAATTCCAGTCGAATCCGTTACATTCACTTACGTGCTAACACGATCAGATTACTATGGGTAAATAGTAGGACAAACTGGGTTCTATAGCCTTGGATGGCAACTGGTCTAGGAGAAGGTCAAACTCTGAATTCAAAAAACTCAACTGGTCTAGGAGAAGGTTAACTCTGAATTCAAAACCATTCGGCGTCTGCACCGGCATCCGGCGGCCTCTTGTGGAAATTCTGCGGCAAGTAAGAGCATATTCCTCCCTCCACTGGGATAGCACGCGAGGTGTGGGGACCGCGTGTGAAGTTCAAACTCCCTTGTTACTCCGTTTCATGAATTCACCGCCGTTGAAATAGGGAATGGCTGTCGCTCGTTTCAGCATTGGCGACGGATCGCCGTGCTTGGTCGGCCTTCGTTCGGGACGCGGTGAATTCTTTGGAAGGAGCCGGCTTAACCGACCCAGGGTAAATGCCGCAACATACATACATACATATACATAAAAGTTATCCCCCCCTTTCCCGAATTTGTTTTTTTATCGGTAGTTCTATGAAGTCAGTGGGTTCCTCTTCGCCATTGTTTTAACTTCAAGATATTTAAAAGAATATGGGTGCTCAAAGAAAATTAGAGACAGTATGATAATAAACGTATGTAAGGTTTATCCAACAGCTTTCTCCTTTAATTTTTCATCCACACTTCACAACTAATGGCTTAAAATCAAGTGTCGTTTAATTAGGTTCAAGGGGGGAGACACGTCTTTACTGGATTTTAGATATATCTATTTGCATATATCTATTTGCATATATCGAGTCGAGGTTTATTTTGCAACGAGAATTCCTAATTTCCTTACTCAAAGGAGGAGCTTATGCGTGTGTATCTGTGCGTGTGTATGTGTGTGTGCGTATGAGAGATTAATTGAATGTGATGCGTGCGCGTGTAACATGAAACATATTTACCATTTTGTTTGATCAAGTTTTGCCATCTTTCAGACAATTTATAATTCTGTTCTCCAAGAGATTTTTCTCTTTCTTTCTGGAGACAACTGATCAAGGACACTTTTAAAATAGAGAAGAATATGTTAAATTTAAGGATTAGAAAAAAGATCTAGCTGAAAAACAATCACTCAGGTAGTTGGAAATATATTATATTTCTGAAATACGATATATTTCATAGCGTCAGTTGAAGGTCACAAGTCCCGCCATAAAAGGAAACAGAAGAATTATGTAGCGGTGCGTTTCCATTGGCCCGTCATTTTAGCGAAGAAGCTATTAGCGAAAAGGCGGAATTTGATGGTAAAAAAGAATGTCTTTCTTTAAAATTCTTCAGTGAAAATCTTTTCTCACTCTCGAGATTCTTCGTCACTGACATGTAGTCGGCATAATTTCCTTCTAGGGACAATAAAACTAAACAATATATAACATATGCGTCGTTCTATTTATTACTACAAGAAAAAATTCTCCTGGTAAAAAGATGGATGATCTGACTTTCAGTAAGAAATAAATACATCTCTGGATACTAACGTAACGAGACAACCGAATCGATTCACTAAGGAACAATGACTGTAGTCGCCAAACACCAATTCAGTCCACATTGTTAAGCATATATAATGTGGCTATGCCATATTAAGAGAATAAATAGTAATCCGATAAGAAATATCTGTTGAATATGCTGAATACGTTTAGACAGACAAAGGAAGCGTTGTAAGTTTTCAACGGCGTACGATTTCAGAAATGAGTCCGTGTTTCAATCTCGTTCACATATTTGTGGCAGGCGACATAAGTACAGTCTTTTTTCTTCAAAATCTGGATAATAATTTTCCTTTTCTTTTCCGTCAAAAATGGTTCTTGTTTATATAGGAAACACATAATTATTTGATAAGACGGGAAATTGTGTTGTTATTAGAGGAACGGTGTGAAAAGAAATAATTTGACGTTAATGTGTCATAAGTGGGATATATTTATCAATAAATGGTATTTTCGGATTCGAAATCGCTAATGACAATTTTGCGGTAAAGTTTCGTTGTGCGCGTTTTGTGCGATCTTTTTTCGTGTTGCTGTTTTCCCGTATTTCTAAGCTGTGAACAGTCTTCCAACTGACGCTAGTATGCTGCATGCAAAAATGGTTTATGGAAATTAAAGCAGGGAAGGCAGGCTTGAATGAATGGACTATCATTTGAAATCATGGGGGGTCACAAACTCGAACTAACATATTCACCAAACTGACCAATAGAAATCAAGCTTAATGTGATCCCAAGTCATCTAAGTGAGAAGCCGATTGAAAATCAAACTTGCTTTATGAGTAGCTTGTAAAATAAGCCCGTTAACTGGTTGGTTGGTTATTTTGTTTAGCCGTATATCAACACCTCTATGGGTTATTCAATGCCGAAATCTAAATATTCTGAACAGAATTTTATGGCTTGAACGAAAGATTTTTTGAAGGCAATTGTATACCCTCAACTACAGATAAAATGTATTGTTAGTCATTTTGCTATAAAATGTATTGTTGGTCATTTTGTTATAAAAATGTATTGTCGGTAATTTTACTATAAATTATATGAGTTTTTATATAAAAATGTAATGATGGCATCTTCACAAGAAAATGTCTTACACTTTAATAGTGTTTTGTTTAGGGATTCACTAACTGCCCATAGCTGGAACCCTAACAGGGGCCAACACACAGAAAACAACCGCAATTAAGAGGTGCTTCCACCCCTCTCAAAACGTCCGACCTCTCGTTCAGGGATTTTGCTGTAGGATGTAGTTTATCGTCATACCCAGAACATGTGTGCAACACACCGGGTCGGTGTGGACCTGGGAACAACAGCAATTAAGACGTGGTTCCACACTTCACAAGACCTCCAATCTACCGATCTGAGGCCTTGCTTTAAACGTTTTAAAGTAGTTCCACTCTTAACAATTTTGCTAAGTAAAACCTCCACAGAAGGAAAGTAGGACCAAGAACTGCATGTACCAAATTCCATAGTTGAAAAATTACAAAACAACGAACTCCTTAGAAATAAAACTTAAAGACTATCAGAAATCTGTAACATCTTGATAAACTTTGTAATTCTCTACAAAATTTCGTCGTTTCTCACATGTTTAGTTCACGGTATCCTCAGCATCCTTCTGTAGAACCGAATTTCTGTTGCCTCATGTCTCCTCTTCATTTTTGAGGAGATCGTCCAACAATCACTGACATACAGGGGGACAGATATCACATAGCAGTTCAGTAATCTTTTTCTTGTTTCTAGCAAAATTTTCCTATTTCTTATTACTCTGCTTAGCTTTTGGAACGCTTATTGATAAAAAATAGACGAAACGGTAAATCTGATACTAGGGAATGATGACAAAAATTAACCTAATTCCATGGAATGTCAAAGATTCAAAGCGTCCCAGAAATAGGTAGATGAAAGCACCGGATATGACCTTTGTTGCAGCAAGAAGTGGATGTCTGCTCAGAAAAATATTCGCAAATACAATATACAACTGAGGCTGGCTGAGGATACAACACTCGAAAAGTTACAAAAACAAATAATAAAGCAATAATTTTAAAGAGGCAAAAACGTGGATATTATTTTTTTAAAATAGGCATTATTAGATTGATCCACCAGTAAAAAGGAGGGATATTTAGGGGGAAATATTTTGTGTGGATTAGCATTCATTAGACCATCATCAAACTACTACCTTTTGTCAGAATTCTGGAAAATATTGATTTTTTATCGATTTAGAAGGGCTTCCTGTTCGTAATAGAAATACGGCTTTATATCGATCCATGGCATTTTATAGAGTTATATGAACTTGGAGAGTTTTCGTAATCACAAGCACAAACATTGAACGATAATATATATATATATATATATATATATATATATAGTTTTAAGGTGTGCTATATTTATGGGATAAAGTGCTCAATATCAGAAATAGAGCGTATGTGAATATAAAAGTCAACATTGAAGTCAACACTCAGAGGCGACAGGCTGTTTCATGCTAGGCGCAATTGTCAGGCGACCTGACGATTGCGTTTAGCATGAAACAGCCTGTCGCCTCTGAGTGTTGACTTCAATGTTGACTTTTATATCTTATCTGAAAAATAAGCGGAATTATACTTTTATTAACTCAAGTAAATTTTTGACCTTTCATTACTAATATATATATATATATATATATATATATATATATATATATATATATATATATATATATATATATATATATATCCAATGATGATTAGTAGGGATAATTCCAAGGAGGATATGAATTCAAAGAGAGGTCAGTGTAAAAAGAGAGCAACATTATAATAATGAATAAGGAATCGTTTAAAATCCATTGTGTGTAAGTATTTATTTCATGGCCTATTGCCAAATCATTCAGACCAAAAATACATTGGGAAAAATGTATTTTTCTGTCTGAATGATTCGGCAATAGCCCATTAAATAAATTATTATTACTTAATGGATTTTTAAGAATTCCTTAGTTATTATATATATATATATATATATATTATATATATATATATATATATATATATATATATATATATATATATATATATATATATATATAAGCATTAGTTCTGTTTTATTTTCAAGGGAACAAAGCTAAAAACAAAAACGAAACAGAACTAATGCTTTTAATTTAATTATATAATTGAATTTGAAGTTTTTTGCTTCAGTTTTTGAAACATGGTTATTACTGTGTAACGGAGAAACCATATTTTAAATCAGTTAATTTATAATACTTATGCTCTGTAAATTTACATTCAGCAATGTTTTGTAAAAATAAAAATATCAAAAAGAACATCGGATTATATATCTTACTGTTCTTTCTTTATATATATATATATATGTTTTCATGCTAGATGCAATCGTCAGGCTACGATTGCATCTAGCATGAAACAGACTGTCGCCTCTAAGTGTTGACTTCTATGTTCACTTTTATATTTACACACGCTCTATCTCTGATATTGAGCACTTTATCCCATAAATATAGCACACTTTAAGACTATATTTCTTCATATATATATATATTCCTTTGTTTTTTTTTAAAGAAATATTTTTGTAAAAAAAATGTTAAAATAAAGTTTCACTTGTTAAACAATTACTTGTTTGAAACATGCCTACTTTAGTTTGTTCTTTTATTAAATATATATATATATATATATATATATATATATATATGTTTTTTCTTTAATGACAAAACTCTTATGCAAAAAGAATGTAAGAAAAATGATTCCACCAGGCAAACAATTAATATTAATTGTAAAGAACATTTTCTTAAAATAAAACATAAAAATACAAAAAAATATATGTATTCATACGCAGATATCAATGATGTAAGCACATACAATCGATCTCTGATGATTTAAAGAGTTATTGAAATAACTCTTTAAAAATTCAGGAATCGATTATTCTATATCGATATTAGAAAAGGATCCCACTTCTAAAATAGAAAAAAAAATCTATATTTTTCGATTCTGACAAATGTGGAGTTTTAAGGAAGGTCTAATGAATGCTAATTTACAAAAATTATTTTCACAAATATTTTCCCCTATTTTTTTACGAGTAAATCAGAATTGCCAAAAATGATAAGAAACACTTATGAAAAAAATCTTTTTTTACAGCCGAGCTCGGATTTAACACTACTTAAGCATAAAGAACTGCAGTCGGTGTAGAAGTGGCTACAGCAGTGCATTGTAAAAACGTTTATGAAGGCAATACGAATCATTTTGGGACCAGATGTTAGCGCGTTGAAACAGAGATGAAGGAAAAGAAAACATTTGTTCAAAAGTTGGCCTTAGTTTTCAAAAACTTGAGGCGATGGAGATTTCTCATTGAAGACAAGTTTTTCCAATATTAGTTGCCAGTTGCTTTGTTTGTTGGCATAAAAGATTCACGTGACTTAAGCATTTTGATATGACGACGACGTTTCCCTGGATAGAGACACCGGCTTGATGGAGGGAGCAGTCAATGGGCAACGGAATGTAGTTAGCAACCGTTGCTTACTTTCTGTTGGAGTAAGTCTTTTAAATATCTAATGGAATATATCACTAAAAGCTAAGTGGCTAATACTGATAAATTCTTCTCCATTTTCTTTCATTTTAATAGCGTCAAATATCGATCGTACTTGTTTCGGTTAAGAATGTCCACTTTTCCATCTATATATCTAACTTTCTATCTATCTATCTCTGTTCATATCTATCTATCTATCTATCTATCTATCTATCTATCTATCTATCTATCTCCGTCTGTTCATATCTATCTATCTATCTCCGTCTGTTCATATCTATCTATCTATCTATCTATCTATCTATCTATCTATCTATCTATCTCAGTCTGTTCATATCTATCTATCTATCTATCTCAATCTGTTCATATCTATCTATCTATCTCAATCTGTTCATATCTATCTATCTATCTATCTATCTATCTATCTATCTATCTATCTATCTATCTATCTCAGTCTGTTCATATCTATCTATCTATCTATCTATCTATCTATCTATCTATCTATCTATCTATCTCAGTCTGTTCATATCTATCTATCTATCTATCTATCTATCTCAGTCTGTTCATATCTATCTATCCATCTATCTATCTCAGTCTGTTCATATCTATCTATCTATCTATCTATCTATCTATCTATCTATCTATCTATCTATCTATCTCAGTCTGTTCATATCTATCTATCTATCTATCTATCTATCTATCTATCTATCTATCTATCTATCTATCTATCTATCTATCCCAGTCTGTTCATATCTATCTATCTATCTATCTCTCTCTCTCTCTCTCTCTCTCTCTATATATATATATATATATATATATATATATATATATATATGTAGTACAGGTGATCGATCTGTTGGTATATAATCCGGGTGGATCCAGAGCATATGTATTTTTTACAGTAAAAAAAAAAATTACCTCAACATGGGATAGTCTATCTCATGTTGAGTTAATTTTTTTCTGTATTATATATATATGTGTGTGTGTGTGTGTGTGTGTTTGTGTGTGTATATGTGAGTGCGTGTAATAATCCGTTGGTATATAATCCAAGTGAATCCCATTATTACAATATTAAATATTAAAACTGATTCAAACATAGAACTTAATGTTTTAATTAAACAGAGTAACATATTTCATACAATATGAATTAAGATAACATTAGTCTTAATTCCTATTGTAAAAAAAAATCTATTTGAAAAATCAATAAAGTATTTGCTTTTGCATATTCTTGCACTTGCCTTGATAAACATCCTCAGAGAACGAAACACGTCGACTAAGATAAGTTTACCTTTTGTCATTATTCACATTTAAGAAAGTTGACATATACATATATATACATATATATAATGAACAAAGCCCGACAATTATTTTAAGACATTTTTATACATTCTTTTTATAGATACAAATATTTAAGTAAATGCTCTGTTTTATAATCAACAGTATTAATAACATTTACCGGCCTGAATGTCCGAGAAATCTTCTTAGAAAATATTCGTCCGGCGACTGGATTCGAACCTGTTTCCTATACGGAACCGTCATTTAGTCTGACGTGCCTTAACCTGCTCATAGCGTATCCAAATGTAATCAAATGACGTCACACATTATGAAATGGACAAATATTTGTATCTATAAAAAGAATGTATAAACATAAAAATGTCTTAATATATATATAGATAGATAGATAGATAGATAGATAGATATTGATAATATTAGTGGTTAATATACACATACATATATTTATATATATATGTATATATAAAATATATGAATATATACACATACATACATACATACACACACACACACACACATATATATATATATATATATATATATATATATATATATATATATATATATATATATATATATATATATATATATATATATATATAAAATTCCAAGGGGTTAGACTCCAGGTAGAACTCAATGTCCAGGACAGAGTAAGAATATAATAAAACGGCTTAAACACTAATATTCCATGGTTATAATTTATTACATTGAAATCGTAATTACGATCAGATTCTTCAGACCTACAACTTGTAGGTCTGATGAATTGGATCGTAATTACGATTCCAATGTAATAAATTATAACCATGGAATATTAGTGTTTAAGCCTTTACATATATATATATATATATATATATATATATATATATATATATATATATATATATATATATATATATATGTCAAATGTTCGTTTTGTTGGATATCGAATAGGAACAATACTTTCTCTCTCTCTCCCTCTCTCTCTCGCACTCTTACTCTCTATATATACATATATATATATATATATATATACATAGATAGATAGATAGATAGATAGAGAGAGAGAGAGAGAGAGAGAGAGAGAGAGAGAGAGAGAGAGAGAGAGAGAGATAAGAAGATATTCTGCACGACTATTTTTGGTGTCGTTTGGCATTTTTCACGTTCCTTCAGAAAATCACACCAATATGGCTAAAGTTATATCTGTAGACAGCAGGATAAAAAGTAACATCTACTTATAAGATGACATTTATTATAAATGTTCAATAGTTTAAATTGGTCGAAGACTTTTGCACAGTACTAACTCTCCCCCCCATATATATATATATATATATATATATATATATATATATATATTGGGGGTGGGAGCGTTCAGAATTTGTAGTTCTCAATATTTATATGAAGAGGTAAAATATATTGATACATACTTTTAAGCTCCTCCAATACACTAATTTCATATTCAACGTGAAACAAATGTCTTGTAGATGAGCGAAACTTTCTAACAAAGCCGGCGAATCGAAATTGTTTTATCAACCAATTATAAGGCAACTACAATTGAAACGCATTTATCCAATCATAAAATAAAATATGTTTCCACTACTTCTAAAGAAATAAAATGCTTAATTATTACAAAACAGAATAATAATAGTAAGCAAAAATATGAAGGAGAAATTTACTCTATTACCTGTAATAACTGATACAATTAATGCATAGGAGAAACCCCAAGGAATTTAAATAAAAGATTATATGAACACAAAAGGGATCTTTTACAAAATAACACGTTCAAATCTTTAGTTGTTTGCAGTAATGAGTCGGACTATAATTTCGATTTAAAAATGCTACTTTAATTAAAAGAGAAAGCAATTTACTAAGACGAAAACCTATAGAAAGTGCTTTAATCGCTCGAGCCTTTATAGTACATAAGTTTCCGGGTTAGTACAATATTTCATCTTTCTTGGCAGATCTTCTATTATCACTATGTGAGATACTTAATAACAAAATTGGTAAAACCATAACCCCCTCCCCGCCAAAAAATGAAACTGAATGAAATTGGCTAGACTATAAGTAGAAACCCATTAAGAGTACACAACGGCTGAAATGTCGTAAACATGACAACAAAAAGGAGGACAACGGCCCGAACAATGTAAATAATGCAAAAATAGTTAATATCGCTAAATCCAGCAGAAGACGACTTTCCCAGTGAAAATTGTTCTTATTTTTAAATATTCCTCTGACTTCTATAAGTTTAAAATGTCTACTATTTACATTATTCAGACTATTGTCCTCATCTTTGTCGCCATATTTATTACAACGTTTTGGTCGTTGTACTCTCCGGCCGTCTTCAGCTGTTTGGAATGTCGACCTGAACACTTTATCTCGCTCACTAGGTTAGATTGTTCTAGTTCCACGTGCCATGTCTAATGGATGTTAGTTATCTCCTGTTAATTCCCCTCTGAATGTTTTCCACTGCCTTAACCAGCTATTGAACTCACACTCTTTGGGTCCTGTCACTGGATCTAACTAACGCCTTTACCCACTGTGCCATGTGTCCTTTCAGTTCAGTTACTTATTGAACAGTAAGTAGAATTTGTTTTTACTTCGATTACTCTAAATTTTCAATTGCATGCCTTCAACTACAGATAAAATGTATTGTTGGTCATTTTGCTATAAAATGTATTGTTGGTCATTTTGCTATAAAATACATTATTGGTAATTCTACTATATTGTTGGTCATTTTGGTCATTTTGCTATAAAAATGTATTGTCGGTAATTTTACCATAAATTATATAAGTTTTTATATAAAAAATGTAATGATGGTTACTATGGCCAGTGACTGTGTCGACATCGGAATATTTTCACGGATTTATTTTAGGAGATCTCAGTCCTATCCGAGTATATTTACTTGACCCCCCCCCCCACTGAGTCAGGTTGTGACACAAGGTCAGTTTTTAACGTAGGGACACGAGTGTTTTCATTCGGGCCGCTGGTCTAAGCTGGTCATATCTTGTCCAAGCTGGTCTAAGCTAGTCATAGCTGGCCCAATCTGGTCAGAGTTGGTCCAAGCTAGTCGTAGCCGTGATACTACCGGCGCAGGGACGAATCCCTACACCAGGTAAGGATATTTACTTGACCCTTCACTGAGTCAGGTTCTGACACGAGGTCAGTTTTTAACGTGGGGACCCGAGTGTTTTCACTCGGGCCGCTGGTCTAAGCTGGTCTTAGCTGGTTATATCTTGTCCAAGCTGGTCCAAGCTGGTCTAAGCTAGTCATAGCTGGTCTTGGCTTGTCATAGCTGGTCCAATCTGGTCAGAATCGGTCCAAACTAGTCGTAGCCGTGATACTACCGGCACAGGGACGGATCCCTACACCAGGTAAGTATCCCTCAGTCCTATGCAGTGACAGATTCTACTACGCTTCTTCGAAAATATAGCTTCACATTTGTCTTTGTTCTAAAATGGTCGCCAATGAAGGATAAAGATCGCACTCTGTGCTTATAGTTTTACCCATAGCTATTCGGAAAGTAGAAAAGATTAATTCATGTCTTTCCAAAGAAACTGAATGCTGCAGCCTCGCTTGGAATATAAACCCAGACTCTCGATTCTATTCCCCACGCCGTTAACAGTTACGCCCAATCGTGCACCCTGTTACTAATATTTACCTTCGAATCCTACTGTCAACTTCCTACCCAAAAAATAAGTTTTGGAAGTTTTTCAGGTGAATTTGCGTCATGTTCACCTGTAGTGAGGTCTGCTAAGCATAGTTGGCATTGGTAAAAAGGTTTCATTCACCGCTAACATTCGATGTTTAAATCCAAATAAAAGCAACGAACAACAAAAAACTGTTATAGAGATTTTTTAAATATTAGTTTAAATATTTTCTGAAGTTCTAAAATGAAGAATTACCATTATTCCAGGAATTGCTGGAACTGATATTCGTATTCTTAGTATTTTTGTTTCGATCACATTGTTTAGACCGATGTGTTTGTCAGCAGTCCTCAATATTTTCCGAAATTCAAATATACGAAGTTTACATAATGTCAAGATTCCTTTAGGAACCCTATACTTGTTATTTTCATCATTACGTTTCGACCGATATATTTTCAGTCTTTTACAGGAATATTTAACAATAAATAATTTTTATTTCATGCATACAGGAAATATTAAATATGTGAATCGAATTTAATGCCAATCAGGAACCTTGATCTAATAAGTGTTGAATCCCAATATATACTGAGTTTGTCCTAAGAGATACAAACCGAGGTTTTTTTTATTTGTTGTCACTTCAAATCGCCTAACAACGGAGTAGCTCCGAAGACTGACCTCAAAGAACGTAAGGGGGGCACCAAAATAAACAAGCAAGTGAAACTTGCCGAAACCAGCTGAATCTAAGATATGCACATACATGCCAACACTATAACTGTGGGTTATATAAAACCCCAGCCTACAAAGGAAAAAGCAGAATACCCCACGTTCGAAGAAAATCTCCGGAACCTTATGCCATCCACGACTGGTGTTAATTTACCGCGGTCTAGAAGTCAATAAACAATTGTTTTACGTATGAAAAATTTCTTCTTATTTTCTTAGCAGACCGGTAAGAATATGAGACTCAATTTTTCAGTTACATTTTACATGAAGGTACATTTCATAGACTTACATTTTTCTTTTTCTTTTAAGAAGAACAATGTAGATGAAGAGACACAAATAAAAATCTAAAAGATATACTCATTTGAATAAGTCGTGGGTAGGAATTCTTTTATTCAAGACTTCCCCAGAGAATAAAATGCAAAAAAATAACTGAAGAAGCCGATGAAAAATCATCCATGATTAATTTAAAATTTTCTCTGGATTTCTTTTCTTTTAAAGATTTTCAACCAACAGGTTTCAGTTCAACTACATATTAAAGTTACTTTTAGTACAGGTAAGTGGAAAGTGTTTTTCCCGATATATGTTTTCATTTTGACTATTTCGTAATTTGTCTTTTTGACTAGTGTTTTTCTTTACCTTTACTTAAAAAAAAAGCAATTAATTTTTCTTGAGATTCTAAAGCACGTAATGTATATATATAGTAAACAGAGAAAGCAATAGCGGAGTGATTCTGTTAGTTGATTATTAACTTAGAATTATCTGACTTGTAATAACAAAATAGCTGCTATATCCATTGTCAGAATTAACAAAGATAATCCACTGGATCAATGAAAGAGTTTGATTACTTTGGTCCTGATCATGAATAATAGTTGGGTTGTTTTTGCCTGTGTTAAATAAATTTACAGGAGAGCGCTTAATCAAATCCACACTTAATCCTTTTCTATTTTAATCCTGAACCTTTACATGTTACTTATTTTTACTTTCTGTTTTCGCTTACCTGAAGTTATATTTATCCACTTTACATTTTCCACTCTTGTTTAGTTTTATCAAATGAGAGATTAGGTTTTAGTACTGTCAAAATGTTAGCATAAAAATATTATTGTATTGTTAGAAATAATCAAGAGTGGTCTCCCCTTGTTTTGTTACTCTCCGCTTTGAGAGAGCTATTTCTGTTTAAGGGAACTACAAAAGGACACTATACGCGAACCTTGTATTCTGAGTTGAATAAAGCTTTCTTAAAGCGTACACCCGCGTATTTTTGTCATTACATGTATTTTAAATAAAGACTCCATCTCCGACTATTTTAGGCTCAAATCCCTATACATATTTTGTTTTTGTTTCTGTTACGTGTTTCTAAAATGAATAAACTTTTCCATATTCGTGTTTGTTTAGTTATGTACTATTTCGTAATTTGTCTTGCTTTCTAGTGTTTTTGTTTATATATACTTAAAAAAACGTTAACTTTTTTGCTTCTAAAACACGTAATATATATATATATATATATATATATATATATGTGTGTGTGTGTGTGTATCATTATTATTATTGTTTGAAGTGAAATGTGTATTGTTTATTCTTATTTCTTTCAACATTATCCACAATTACTGGGTTTTTCTGTCTTAGTATTTATTTGTTTTGGTAGAACTAACCTGAAGATCTTTTGTCATATTTTTACTTTCTGATTTTTGCTTGCGTAAAGTTATATTTATCAACTTTGCATTTTCTAGTTTAGATGTCAGGACTGTTGAAAAGGCAGAATAAATGATTTTATTGCATATTAAATAATGACTTCATAATCTCCGACTATTTTAGGCTTAAATCCATTTTGTTTCTGCTATTTTTGAAATGAACAAACTTTTCCATATTCGTGTTTGTTTATCTATGTACTATATCGTAATTTCTCTTGCTTTCTAGTGTTTTTCTTTACCTTACATTTTATTTTTTTAAAAAGCGTAATGTATATAATGTTTATATACGTACATTATGTTCCAAAGGTTGTCATAACGGGGGGTGATAATGGAAACAAGCTTCAACGGTCTATGAAAAGATTCCGTGGCATGCGTCCCAAATAGCCTCTGCTAACCAAGTCCAGCTCCAAGCCGAAGAATGGACGAAGGCGGAAAAATCTTCTCTTCATAACCAACGACTTCGGGTTTATGGGTCTCGACAGCCCAGGAATGCAGTCCATCTAAGGGGAGGAGAATCTTGTTTTGAAACCTCATCTACCTTGCGGTTGTATCTAAAACACTGAAAAGGCTATGGAAGTAAATCCAGACATAAAACCGGGGGTGAAGCTCCGAAATTGGTTGGCTGTCAATACTGATAACTTTTGGGCAACTTCTGCAACCCATAGCTCCCTAAATGTAATGCCTTGTATTCCTTTGGATTTTGTCAGCAAAGCCGACGGGGTGGGGGACGTGTACTTTGGGCAGCGCACGGCCTCTATATACCGTCGTCAGTATGTTTGAAGGAAAACTCTGAATTCAAATCCCCTGCTGCCTTGTAAGTTTTTCCTCTTTAACTTCTGAAAGGAGGGACGGGGTAACCCCAACATTCCCGATGCAAAGGGAACTGACAAGCCTCTGTACTATTCTGCTATGAATGTCACCATGAACCACAGACAACAGTCATGACCACAGCGGCTCAAAATGAATAAATGAATGAACTTGAAGATATAATCAAGATATTGGCTTTCCGCACTATCTTAAAGAAAAAGTTAGGAAGGAAACCTCCATCAATATTAGAAAGAATTTTAACCGTTCCGGTTTGTCTGTTTAGCGGTATATCAATTTCTTATGGGTCATTTAATGCCGAAATTTAATTTTCTTGGGAACATTAGTAAATTCTTTTACAAAAAATGTATTGATGGTAATTTTGTTACAATGAAAATGTATTGCCGATATTTTTACTATAAAATCAATTTTTATACCTTCATAGTATTTATGGTAATAAATGTATATTCTATTTACATTGTTCGGACTATCATCCTCAACTTTGTTGCCATATTTATCACAACGTTTCGGCCATTGTACGCTCCGGCCTTCTTCAGGTGGTTGGTATGTCGAACTGAACCCTTTATTTCGCTCACTGGGGTAGACTGTTCTAATGGACGTCAGTTATCTCCTGATAATTCCCTTCTCCAAATTCTCCACTGCCTTAACCGAGTATTAAACTCACACTCTTTGGCTCCTGTCACTGGATCTAACCAACGCCTTTATCCAAGGTGCCATGTGTCCTTAAGGACATCTGTGTATGAATTTCTGGGTATTTTAAACCTAATGTCTCCAGCAACTATTTTTTACCAGGGCTCATATTGCAATTTTTGCTGTTATCATTTCATGTTTTTACCAGAGCTCATATTGCAATTATCGTTGTTATTATCACTTTTCTCTGGCACTCCTTATTACTGGTTCCCATATTGTATTCATTTCTATGCTTGGTCGGCTCAGGAGATTTTTGTGGCCTAGCATATATGCTGATTCCTTAAGTTTACGAATTTTCCAATGATGTTCTTTGTCTATGATTGCAACCTGCTCTCACAGAGGGCAGTGATTTCCCTTTTCTCTCCATATGTGCTCAGCCAGGCCTGATTTTTTCCACTTCACCTCGTGTTACATCTTTTTGGTGTTCTTGAAGCCTTACCTTAAGGGGACGGCCTGTTTCCCCTTTATATTTCTTTCTGCAACCGCACGGGATAGCGTACACACAGTCTTTAGTCATGTTATCCTCTATGGGGGGTATTCGGGAGAGATGTCTGCGAAGTGTCGTCCAGCTTTTCAAAGTTGTCCTGATGCTATATGGACCGCAGTTTCTCCGATAACCCCTTCACATAAGGCAGGTAGACTATTTTCTGAGTGTTGTTGTCCTCCCCTTCTACCTGCCTATCCCAGTCTATTGGGGCTGCTGCCATGTACCTATGTTACGTTGTAGGAAATAAATATAAAGATGATAGTCCAAATAATGTAAATAGTGTAGATAATACCTCATCTCAGAAATATAGACAGATACTGAAGGGCCGAAACGTTGTAATAAATATAGTGACAAAGATGAGGACAATAGTTCAAATAATGTAAATAGTGTACATAATACCTCATCTCAGAAATATAGACAGATACTGAAGGGCCGAAACGTTGTAATAAATATAGCGACAAAGATGAGGACAATAGTTCAAATAATGTAAATAGTGTACATAATACCTCATCTCAGAAATATAGACAGATACTGAAGGGCCGAAACGTTGTAATAAATATAGTGACAAAGATGAGGACAATAGTTCAAATAATGTAAATAGTGTACATAATACCTCATCTCAGAAATATAGACAGATACTGAAGGGCCGAAACGTTGTAATAAATATAGCGACAAAGATGAGAACAATAGGCCGAATAATGTAAATAATGTACATAATACCTCATCTCGGAAATATAGGCAGATGCTAAATATGTATTGTTGGTAATTTTTATATAAAAACGTATTGCTGGCATCTTCAACATAAAAATGTGTTTTGTTTGGGGGTTCACTAGTTGGGATCTTAACAGGTACTATTACACCGGATCAAGGTTGACCTGGGGACAATAGGAATTATGAAGTGATTTCACGCTCCTTAAAAACCTCCAGTTGATCGTTATACCCAGGAGGCAAAATTAGTGAATTTGAGAAACCTATTTTTCTGAAAAACTATTTTAAGGGAAATATTTTATTTCAACGGCAGTAATGCGAAATGTTCGGTCAATGAATATCGTATGTTTTCTTACAAGGAAACAACTAAATAAAACTTTACCATTCTACTACACTTTTCAAAACCTAAATCTGATATTCTTCTTTGTGTTGCTAAATAGCAATAAACCTACATTCCAATATCTATTGCAAGTTCTTTTTATCTGTGAAATAGTCAAAGATACATTGTTTTCTTTGTATAGTCACCTTAGATATTTGACAGACAAAGTATCGCCCATTGGCACCAAATCTAACATAAATGATCTGGATGGTGAAATATAAAACCTTTTCAAAAGAAATGACATTGGACGAGTAGAATAAATAGAAAACAGAAAAGAAAAAAAAAGTATTTTATGACTGGTTAGCTTTCAGTGTTGCTTTTTGTATCGCCATATTCTGAGTTGATACACTCTTGATGATTACTATCGCTAGCATTGTGACCTTAAAAACGACAGGATTATTTACGGATAAAGTGGCACTTTACCTCCGTTCAACGTATTGCTCCCAGGCCTACTGTCTAAGATCAGTGTAGTATCTGTACACATTACTTACATTTGTATTTCTAAGCTAACTTTAGAAGAGAGAGGAGCGTTGGTGTAGTTAATATGATAAGGTTACACCTAGGTTTCACGTTCGAATTAGGATAAGATTCGTCTCATAAAGTCATACAAATGTTTGCTATGAGACAACAAAGAAACGTGTAGAAGACGCCATGCCCGATAATTCTCAACCGCCGTTCGGCGACTCACTAGTGTGCTGCGCGATCCCCTTAAGTGTGGCGCGAAATATTGATTGTCATGGGATATATATATATATATATATATATATATATTTATATATATATTTGGATCTCAATACAAAAGGACTATCCCACATTAGATAAAAAGACTTTATCAGTTTTATTGCAATTTTCTACTTCTATGTGAATTAGGCTTCTTAACCCTAAATAACATAAAAAATAAGAAGCGAGAAAGACAACGCTCAACTGAAGAAGAAATGAGGGTCTGCTTATCACCCATTGATACATTTTAGATTTTAATACAAAAGGAATATCCCAAACTAACTAAAAAGACTTTATCAGTTTTATTGCAATTTTCTACTTCTTATTTATGTGAATTTGGCTTCTCAACCCTTAATAGCATAAAAAAAATAAGAAGCGTGAAAGACTATACACAAGTGAAGAAGAAATGAGGGTCTGTTTATCGCACTTTCGACCAAACATTGAAGAAATCGCAAACATCAGGCACATGTTTCACACAAAATAAGCTGCACAAATAATTGAATAGAAACATAGAAATAAAGTAAGTTCATATTTGTGTCTGTATTTGTTTTTAAATCTATGGTTTTATTTCATAACATTTAAATTTATGCCCTTTAAAAATTTTGCTAAATGTACCGTGATATTTTCATTTGCTCCCAGGTGTGCCGTTGCTTAAAGAGTTTGAGAAACACTGCGTTATACTGTAGATGAATATATATATATATATATATATATATATATATATATATATATATATATATATATATATATGTGTGTGTGTGTGTGATTGTTTATCATAATAATTCCTCAAGTTTCTCAGTGTTATCTTTTATTACAACACATTATTATTATTATTATTATTATTATTATTATTATTATTGTTATTATTCCTTTGATTTCTGGTGTGTACACATTTCTTGCCGGGTCCCAACCAGAGACCTAAGTTTAGAAATGGCATGATGACATTTTCCACTAACCATTTAAAATAACACATATTTTACATAGATAAAACCCTTTGTAAAGTGTGGGCTTTTTTGTATTTCTTTAAGGCATGGGCTTCCAGGAATCCCTTCAATGAGTCTACTGGAATCTTTTCCAACCAATCCGAGGGATCCAACTACAACAGGGATTGTTGATGTTCCCATGTCCCACATTTTTGAGATTTTCATTTCAAGGTCTTTGTATTTTGACAGCTTTTTGAATATCGTCAAAGATACATTGCAGTCTGCAGGGGCTTCCATATCAATAAGGAGGCACTTTTTTTGTTTGTAGTTTTTAATAACAATGTCTGGGCGGTTGGCTTCGATTTTTCTGTCAGTGTGTATTGTGTAGTCCCATAGAATTGTAACAGGTCCTATCTCCGTAACCGGGTCTGGGTGGTGTTCATACCAACTTCTTTCAGTTTCCTTCTCGTAGAAGTTGCAGATTTATTATTATTATTATTATTATTATTATTAGTTTTTCCCCGTCTTCTTCTTTACCATAACACATTGACAATTTATTATCTCATTACTAATTTTACTCTATCTGACAATTTTACTAAATTTTCACCAAAGGCCCAAGAGCCACTGAAGGTAGAGCGTTACTGGTTGTTGTATAGGCGTAAAAGGAAGAAATGTAGATCATGAGGATATGTGGGATAAGATTGTAGTAACTGCGAAAGTAGTGGTTCTCGAGATGAAACTATGGAACTTTTTTCTTACCAGCAGGATGTGAAGAGAATGATGGTGATTCGGCCCTGTGTTCGTAGAATGGTAAGTATTTTCTGCAAAACTGCAGGAACTAAGGATTGTGACTAGTTTTAACGATTGCCATAGAAATAACGACTGACTAGCGATAAGTTTACGATATTTCGTTTGTAGAGAAAGGAGTTTTAGTGTTGAAAAAATTAATTGCCCCCAAGGCCGACTAAATGTTATTGAGCTATATCAAGGCTGCAAAGTGAGTGTTCGACAACCCCGGTCTTGATGTGACAGCAATAATCTATTTTTGGAACGATCTGTTACTTTTAAGGATGCCATCTGTAACTCGACACCACCACCCAAAAATATAAATACAAAATAATTACTCTCTCCATTGATTATATATTTATTTATATTTAAATCTACAAAAATGTAATTTCTGTAAGAGTCATTTTCTCGCATCTGATTAATCCTGCACTAATCATTAAGCTTGAAAAAATATTACGTAATCTTGAATCTTTAGGCGCGATCAGAAGTCCTGTAACCTATCAGAGTCATATGTAGCTGTGCAATAAAGTCGTTTCATCGCGATATATATATATATATATATATATATATATATATATATATATATATATATATATATATATATATATATATATAACAATACTTAACCACAGTGTTTAAGCCTTTTTATTATATCCTTACTCTGTCCTGGACATTGAGTCTCTACCTGGATTCTATGCTCTTGGAATTATTTTTTTATACATATATATATGTATGTGTATGTATGTATGTATGTATATATATTTATATATTTTAGATATATGATTTCATATGTATGTGTATATTTACCACTAATATTATATATATATATATATATATATATATATATATATATATATATATATATATATATATATGTATATATATATGTATATATATCGTGTGTATATATATATATGAGGACAACTCTGAATTCAAAACCAGCGGAGGTTCGTTTGGTGACCTTGTGGCACTCAGTGCACCAGGTCCCTGTATTCGTCCCTCCAAAAAGTGTGGATGGTCCTGCACGAAACCTTCACCACTATAATCAAATCTCAGGTGTCGGCGTCGTGCTCTTAGTTTCTAGGAACTGATTTGCTTGACCCTCATACGTCGAATTTAATGGGAGAGTTGATTATATATATATATATATATATATATATATATATATATATATATATATATATATATATATATATATATATATATATAGGGATTTAGATATATATATATATATATATATATATATATATATAGGGATATAGATAAAAAAAAAAGCGTTAGTAGTAATTATACAGAATTTTAAATTAATTTTTTAAAATCTAGCCGGTTTTAAAAAAATAGATTTTAAAATTCCCAGCATCCCTCGTCCGTGCGCATGTGCAGTCGCACCAAAATAACAAAGTACTAAAGGACGAAACGGGATGGGTCACGAGAAAACTTTTTCAACTTTGTCATACATTTTTGCCCAATATTGATCTGGTTATATAAAAATATATATCGTTACCCCATATATATATATAATTATTACAAACTATATATTTAGTGAGTTTATCTCGGGCAAAATCTCTTGACATTTCCCATCAATGTTTACACGAGTCTTGAATTCAAAGTTGTAATCCTATTTGGTAACATTAAGTCCCTCTTATAATTTATGAGGGCTAGAATTCAGAGTTTTACTAGACTCGCTGCCATCAATGGAAATGAAGCGCGATGTCCTTGCTATTTAACCCATAGATGGTGGAACAAGGCTATTAGTGTGAAGTGATGGAGACTTGATTAGAAGTTGAACTCGGCACGCTGATTTCTATTTCTGACCTGGTAACCATTTCACCGGCCGTCCACCCATGCCTAACCATTTCGATATTAGCATCACACAAGTTTGGTGAAGATGGATTCTGCTAGGAAATCCAGCAACATCATCATCATCGTATGGCAAATAATTACTCAAATATTTATTCGTCTTCGAAAGTTTAACGCTTCTTGTATCAAATAAATGATACCGAAAAGAATTTTCTGTAACTTCCATCAAAGACGGGTTTGCCTAAATATGGTGAACAATGAATACACAACGAACAATACTGTTCTTTTGTCTGCTTTCCCTGTTCTGTCTACTTAGTAGGGAAATACGAACGTGACTGATCAAGAGATTCTGACGATGAATAAATATGATAGAATGTCGTCAGAGGTTAAAACGATATCGAATTTTCGAGCGTTATCAGGGATAATAACAGTGATTAATTGAAAATATGATTACCTACGCAAATCAATGATCCATGGAGACATTACTTCGTGTTTCGCTTCTATTAATTTGAGGTTCTAAAGTATTTATTGTTATACGACATCCAGAAACAATAGACAAGAACCACAGGCACAGAAGACAGACGTCGAAAATATTCAAAGCTGTTTAACCCTCTCGGGGTTCAAAAGAAGTTTGGGTATAGAACGCACATTACTTATGTAATGCCATTAAAAGGTGAATCATAATTTCTTCTGATGAAATGATCTTCATGTTTAGAATTTCATTATAAAGACAAGAGGAAACACTTTTCTGTTCATTCTGTTGGTGTCATTTTTGATGTCTAAGGGATTCATTTTATACTGGCTGAAAGCTGACGTGACGGTAGTAAACGTTCGGGATTTGCATAAGGCATAGATAGCTAGAAGATCGTAGTCGTCACGAAGCCTGATGGATCTAGGTAAATTGCTCGAAATCAATTGGTCGTCAGTAAATTTCTCGAAATCACTTGGTCGACATTAAATTGCTCGAAATCAATTGTCCGACAGCAATTTGCTTGAAATCAATTGCTCGACAGTAAATTGCTCGAAATCAATTGCTTGACAGTAAATTGCTCGAAATCAATTGCTCGACAGTAAATTGCTCGAAATCAATTGCTTGACAGTAAATTGCTCGAAATCAATTGCTCGACATTAAATTGCTCGAAATCAATTGTCCGACAGCAATTTGCTTGAAATCAATTGCTCGACAGTAAATTGCTCGACAGTAAATTGCTCGAAATCAATTGCTCGACATTAAATTGCTCGAAATCAATTGTCCGACAGCAATTTGCTTGAAATCAATTGCTCGACAGTAAATTACTCGAAATCAATTGGTCGACAGTAAATTGCTCGAAATCAATTGCTCGACATTAAATTGCTCGAAATCAATTATCCGACAGCAATTTGCTTGAAATCAATTGCTCGACAGTAAATTGCTCGAAATCAATTGGTCGACAGTAAATTGCTCGAAATCAATTGCTCGACATTAAATTGCTCGAAATCAATTGTCCGACAGCAATTTGCTCGAAATCAATTGGTCGACAGTAAATTGCTCGAAATCAATTGCTCGACATTAAATTGCTCGAAATCAATTATCCGACAGCAATTTGCTTGAAATCAATTGCTCGACAGTAAATTGCTCGAAATCAATTGGTCGACAGTAAATTGCTCGAAATCAATTGCTCGACATTAAATTGCTCGAAATCAATTGTCCGACAGCAATTTGCTTGAAATCAATTGCTCGACAGTAAATTGCTCGAAATCAATTGGTCGACAGTAAATTGCTCGAAATCAATTGGTCGACAGTAAATTGCTCGAAATCAATTGCTCGACATTAAATTGCTCGAAATCAATTGTCCGACAGCAATTTGCTCGAAATCAATTGGTCGACAGTAAATTGCTCGAAATCAATTGCTCGACATTAAATTGCTCGAAATCAATTATCCGACAGTAAATTGCTCGAAATCAATTGGTCGACAGTAAATTGCTCGAAATCAATTGGTCGACAGTAAATTGCTCGAAATCAATTGCTCGACATTAAATTGCTCGAAATCAATTGTCCGACAGCAATTTGCTTGAAATCAATTGCTCGACAGTAAATTGCTCGAAATCAATTGGTCGACAGTAAATTGCTCGAAATCAATTGGTCGACAGTAAATTGCTCGAAATCAATTGCTCGACATTAAATTGCTCGAAATCAATTGTCCGACAGCAATTTGCTTGAAATCAATTGCTCGACAGTAAATTGCTCGAAATGAATTGTCCGACAGCAATTTGCTTGAAATCAATTGCTCGACAGTAAATTGCTCGAAATGAATTGGTCGACAGTAAATTGCTCGAAATCAATTGCTCGACAGTAAATTGCTCGAAATCAGTTGGTCGATATTAAATTGCTTGAAATTAATTGTTCGACAGTAAATTGCACGAAATTAATTGGTCGACAGTAAATTGCTCGAAAAATAATTTCCCGGACTATCAATTGCTCGAGAGGCAGATTGCTCGAAGTAATTTCGAAGCTCGAAGCCCCACGTAAACTGCGCCGTCTCCCGACCCATCAACGGAGCTGGATATAAAAGGAGCCACGACACTCAACTTTAGCAGTCCTGATTTTTTTTCTATATTTGTTTTCTATTTCAGTAATTTTGGAAATCTCGAGCCGAAGTGATGGACATAACTTTTGTTGAGAGCGAAAAAGGAAAGAAGAAGTTGTGTTTGGATGGATATCTATATATTAAGGACAAAACAGTGAACAATAAGATTTACTGGAAATGTGAAATGTGCAAAAAAAGGAAATGCTTAGCACGTGTTTTATTTTTGTTTTAACCACAGGTTTCGTGTAAACTGTCTTTCGAGCAATTGATTTCATTACACCCAGCTATGGGTTAAATAAATAGTAATGGATACCGGAGTTTTTAAAATAGTAATTTTGTTTTTTGTTCATCAGAATGAATTTAGCGCTCGATTGCGTACGAAAAATTTCATGGGCTTGAATTAATTTTACTACATATTTAATCGTTTTAACTCTGCATGGAAAAAGGAAAAGGTAGAATTTTCTCTTTACCCACCCTCTCTCCCTCATATATATATATATATATATATATATATATATATATATATATATGAGAGAGAGAAAGAAAGAGAGAGAATGTGTGTGTGTGTGTGTATGTTTTCTATCTCACATATACTCAATAATTTAGTCTAGAGCATTATCTTCAAACAATTTCTCTCTTCAAGTCCACTGCCTTAGCACTCTTTGGGTCTTGTCATTGGATCTAACCAACGACTTTATCCACTGTGCCTTGGAGAGGGGAGTTAACAGGAGGTAACTGATAACTGACATCCATTAAACATGCCACGTGGAAGTAGAACAGTCTACTCAAGTGAGCGAAATAAAGGTTTCAGTTCGACATTCAACCACCTAAAGAAGGCCGGAGCATACAACGGCTGAAACGTTGTGATAAATATGGCAACAAAAATGAGGACAATAGTCCGAATAATATAAATAGTGTACATAATACTTCATCTCAGAAATATAGACAGATACTGAAAGGCCGAAACCTTGTGATAAGTATGGCAACAAAGATGAGGACAATAGTCCGAATTATGTAAATAGTGTACATAATACCTCATCTCAGAAATATAGACAGATACTGAAGGGCCGAAACGTTGTAAAAAATATGGCGACAAAGATGAGGACAATAGTCCGAATAATGTAAATAGTGTACATAATACCTCATGTCAGAAATATAGACAGATACTGAAAGGCCGAAACGTTGTAATAAATATGGCGACAAAGATGAGGACAATAGTCCGAATAATGTAAATAGTGTACATAATACCTCATCTCAGAAATATAGACAGATAGTGAGTTCTTTGCTGGCGTAGTAATTTTAATAACAGGAATGTCCTGTTGTTCACGCAGGCAGCACGATTTCGTTTTGAGACATTGATGGTAAAACAAAGCTAATACCAGGAATATCGGATGTCTCTGAAATTCCAAGAAGATGATCTTCATTTGTGTCCGAAAGGAATCCGCGTTATTCAATTATTTCCATGATGGATTTTAATCAAACATATCTACAGGATTAGGTATCTGTTTGGCGTTAGAAAAAAATCTCTTAGCATAGGAATGTCAGCGAATCCAAATGCTTTCAGTATATCAATGCGATAGGAGAGATGGTTGTACAGAGCGCCTACTGTAGAGCAATGATCAAAGGTTTAGTCTAGTAAGCCGTTGCTGTTGAGTTTATACGAAATCTGTTCTAATCAGGGTTTGTTTTAATGCCACGCCCTTCAGGATGTAGGGGATGGTGTCTCTCTACAGATTCCCTTTTTGTTGTCTGTGAGTTGACTTATTGGGAAACATAACGGAGTAGTTCCACGTTGACTTCTTCTCGGTTTTCAATTTTGTGTAGCTGTCATCTAAGACTAGAGATCCAATGCCACCCTTCTTTCCACCAATGAAATAGAATCAAGGACACTTGTACTAGAATGATTCCAACATACACGGGCGAAATTTGAACGCGGTTCACTGATCTCACTTGATGCTGTGTTAACCGTTGTACTATGCGTACATTGATGCACTAAGCTGGTAAACATCTACTATGGTTGGCAGTAGGAACACCAATGCCAAGAATATTCTTGAAATATGAAGACGGCTAGAATAAAGAGATTGTTTCAAGTAAGTCTTAGACTTCTATCCCATTGATCAGGTGTCTGTCTTAATGTTATCACACGGATACGATTTAATTTATCATAGCAACATTGCAAAATATTGTTAAATAAACAACAATATTTTATATCTATACACATACAGTGCTGTTCGATAAAAGTGACTCACCTGATTTTGTTTTTACTAAAAGTATTTTTTGTCTATTGTTTTTGGGGGGTTAAAATAATTTTTAATCTTACTAATATAAAGACCCCTTCCCGACCACCTAGGAAAAACGTTTATTCACCCTAAGGTATTCTATTGATAATTATAAATTTGGATATAAATGAGATTCAGGAAATAAACTATGTGTAAAAAAAGTGACTCAGATATCGCATTCTAATGATTAAACTGATAAATTTAAAGAGCTTTTGACAAAATATTGAAAACTATTTTACAATACACTCAGAACAATATTCTAGAGAATTCTAGAATAGCTTAAATTAAATCTAGAGTATTCCAGAATCTTCCAGAAAGGTTCATACAGTATAAAAACAGCTTGAAATAGCCACTCAAGTCATTAACCAGATGAAAGGGTAAAAACACGCATCAGAACCACTTAAGGCATCTATTATTGCCCTCTCAAAAGCAGGTAAGTCTACGAGAGAAATTGCAGAAATTGCTATAACCTCGCAATCAACTGTCTCTCGAGTGCTTAGGGCACATAATGATGTCACTCCTGCTCCAAGGAAGGAAACAAGGGGACAAAAAGAAAAAGATTGATGATAGAACTGGCAGGGTAATCAAGAGAGAAGTTGCGAAGAATAGGACTATAACTAGCCAAGAAATTGCAGCCAGTCTAAGCGAAGAGCAAAGTGTTAGTCTTGCCTCTTCAACAGTCCGTCGGTGGCTGTTAGAACAAGGCTACAAATCTTGTACACGAAGGTTTAAGCCGCTAATAAGCAAAACCAACAAAGCCAAGAGACTTGAATGGGCTCACTATTACAAAAGTTTCACCGTAGAAGACTGGAATAATGTTCTCTTCTCCGATGAAACGAAAGTTGAGCTAAATTCAAAGGATAAGGGAGTCACTTTTATTGAACACCACTATATTTATAATACAGAGTGTGGCAAAAGTAATGCCCTTTTTCATTTCTTAGCTTTTATTGAACAAAAATACATTAGACTTGTCTAAGAAAATTTATAAGTATTGTCACATGAAAACAACATGATTTGTTAGGATGAGCAAAGTATTTGATATGTTCAAAAGGCTCGCCTTCATGTCCAATACAAGGCTGAATCCTATCAGCAACACTTCTACAAACCATTTGACACATTTCTACATTAATTTCAGTAAAATTTATCAAAAATTGTTTGTTCTAATTCAGGAATTCTATTCGATTTTACCCTGTAAACAAGAACTTTCAGTAGTGTTGTGGGCCCAGAATAGGTCCGAAAGAAAACTCGAACTCAGCAATTTAGTGAAAACATATTATGAAACAAAAGAACGAATACAAAAGTGTTGCACGTCCGACTGACGTCAAAGTACAGTAGTCAGCTCGTCAACTGTAGACAGTAATATTTACTGTCCCTCCACGAGGGATTGATGTGACACAAGGTCGAGTTTAACGTGGGTAGTCCCGAGCCCGTAGTCTCGGCCAAAAAATGCCCGTAGAAACTGTAAAAACAGAATCGGGTTGGTTAACCTCCCCGAACGAGACTTTGCCTCGTCCGGGTTCCCCTCTGCTCAGAAGCAGATAGTTCGACCGTCTTGCTGGAACAAGTCGCAGCAAGGCTGTCGGCGGTGGACAGCCCTCTTGAGAGGCATAATCTCCCCGTATCTATAGTAATAGGACGAGCCCATTTAGTCCATAAAGGTAGGTCCCATAACAAGTAGACACAAGAAAGAAGTTTGATGTTGTTACGTTTGGTGATCGTGATGTCTACTTAATTGATCGACTTCGTCCTATTCACCTGAGCTAGAAAAAAATGTTACTTTTGCCGCATCCGTCATATAAGTGATTTTATATAAGTAAGTAATTATAATAAAGAAATATTTAGGAGAGTTTTCTAGTGTTTCATACGCTCTCTCTTATTGGTTGAAGGAGTCACGTAGAGAGCTCTCAGTCTTTTGCTAGTGAAGTTTCAAAATTGCATGCATAATAGCAACACCATCAATTAAACTAGGTGTTCTCATGCCCTGGAGTTTGTATCTGGCTGATAAATCGAGCGTTTATAGATATAAACAATGTGGCCATAGAAATGAACACTAAATGGTGACTGTCAGTTTCAAACTTCAATGCGATGTTCAATAATTGATACAAAAATAGTTAATAAAAATGAACACGCTACCGCCCCTTGTCTGAATGATTGGATTTCTCTGTATCCTTGGTAACAGGGAATTATGAATTTATGTGTGCCTTTAAAACTCAGTAAATTTCAAAATAAGTTATTCCAATATTCGCTTGAAGATGAAATGGAACTAATGCTTTTAATTTAATTATATAATTAAATTTGAAGTTTTTAGCTTCCATTTTTGAAACATGGTTATTACTGTGTAGCGAAAAAAAAACCCATTTTAAATCAGTTAATTTATAATATTTATGCTCTGTAAATTTACATTGAGCAATGTTTTGTAAAAATAAAAAAATATCAATAAGATAAGAGCACCGGATTATATATCTTACTATATATATATATATATATATATATATATATATATATATATATATATATATATATATATATATATATATATATATTACAAAGAGTTAGCCATACATTGAATCAATAAGCAATATTAATGCCATTATTGGCGAAATCCCTTCGCTAGTAGACATAATTATAAGCATTATACTACTAATAATCCACTGAATGATGAGATCCTTATGTATAAAATGGATATGGTGTATTTTTTAATTCAGCTAGTACTTTCAAAGACCTCTGTCTCCATCATCAGGCTGTATTTTTTCCTTTAGAATCAAAACTGGAAGACGAAATAAATGTGTTGCAGACATATATATATATATATATATATATATATATATATATATATATATATTAGGCAGCATATATTTTATATATAAAGAAATGATCATATATAGAATCAATCTGCCATATTAATGCGATTAATGGCGAAATAACTTCGCTAGTACAACATAATGTATGCATTAAAATACTGTTAATCCATTGAATGATGTGATCCTCATTTATAAAACTGTTGTCAGATTTTCTAGTGTATATTTTTAAAGTTAAGCAAGTACTTTCGAAGACCCATGTCCCCATGATCAGGCTGTAATTTGTTTCCTTTAAAGTTAAAACTTGAAGACGAAATAATTGTTTGTAGCCCGAAAGATATTTAATCGCATTAATATTGCTGATTGATTCTATGTATGATTATTTCTTTATATATATATATATATATATATAATTATAGATAAGAATAAGCAGCTCCTAAAAGGGTTTGCCTAAGGTTGCACACTGGAAAAAAGAGTGTCAATGCCATAAATATGGCAGAGCTTTAATATATTTAAAACAAATCTCAGGTGGGCAGTGACCTTCACGCAAACATCCGGCGGTCAGTCACTGCTCACCTGAGATCTGTCTTATATATCTATATATATATTTGCAAAATATAAACATCGTATATCAATTTAAATGTCTTTTGGGGAATTGTATCTCTGACAAAAAAGTAAATATGTATGTTGGTTTCCCGACAACAACATTATCGCGGAGGCTTACATTACACATGCCCGATTCAAGTTCCATATCCTATAATTTAAAGAAATATTCCTGTTCATATTCACGATTTGAAGAAATATTAATTGGCAATACAAGTATACACCACCATGAAAAAAATTTAACATACTTGAAGCTGTATATAAAAATAATTACAACCAACACTAAATAAAATTAATTATGAATATGTCAACAATGTTTTAAAATGTCTATAACAGCAAGATTTTAAAAATACTAAAATTGTAATTTAAAAACAATTAGAATTATAGCAGCAATGTTTTAAAATACTTAAATTTTGATTTTTTTAAAATTATAATATAAATTAAGTTACCTCCCTTGATACCGTTAAATTTTGAATCAACATAGTGCATTTCATGCGCATTTACAAAACAATCACAACTATTACATTAATTCTTGTCTTAGCACCTCACCCCTGAAGATGATGTTGGTGAAAAACGTAGACATGGGTCTGGTTTGCCTGGACATCAAAAGCAAAGACATAGAAACGGTAAAAAAGGTGGCACCATCTTGGGGAGTTTTACTCTTCATCGCTGGGATGAAACCGACAGGGTGAAAGGTTCATTTACAAAAGTAGTGTTTTTGACCCGCACACAGTACCGAAAAGTCTTGTAGCCTTTTGCTTGTATAAACTTAACTTTGGAGAATATTTAGACTTACGACAAATCAACTCCTGTTCGATTATCTAACGAGGTATTTTGTTTTGTGGCACCAAGTGAGCATCGAGCCTCACTACATATGATCAGTCTGGGCAACCTCGGTCATTATTACCTGACGCCTAGTAAATATTTATTAGAAGCGTCTGTTATCAAATGTTGATTAACGAGCTTGTCTTGAGGTTCATTGGTCGTGATTTCAATCTATACACTCGGTTCGTAGTCTTCGGATCTAGCGCCAGATGAAATCGAGTTGAGCAAATATCTGCATGATTTTAAATGGGGAAAAAAGGTTTTATAAAATGGCAAATTTCCTTCTGGCTTGGATATCAAATATATTTCGGAAAAATTTTCCTCTTAATGCAATCACTATTAAAATAATCTGAAAAAAAAGAAGTTTTACATAGACATTTATTGACTTTTCGGCTCCTTTTACGGATATGTGTGTGGGGGGGGGAGAAAATGAAAGTAGGAAGTAAAGTAAGTGCAATTAAATTGGTTCAGTGTGGAGAAAAATATTGAACAGCCCAAAATAAAATACGAAAAATCAACAAAAAAAGAAGTCAGTCTCGATTAACAACTTGGGTGGGGAATGGTTTAGCAAATAAAGCGGTTGAGCTATAGAGGTAGAGAAACCAAGAAAATGAACCTGACAACGTTATATAATGTTTATTTTATAATTATTATGAATTCATTTCTATCCTCATATATATATATATATATATATATATATATATATATATTTGTCATCCACAGACAGACTGTTTCGCTGTTTCACAGCTCATCAGTGTGACTAGACGTCCGGTTGCCTCTAGCTAGGATCGAAACCCGACTGAATTTGCGTCAGTCGGAACTTCTACCACTAAGCCGTCGGCGCACGGCACGGATGAAGGTGAATTTTAGCGTGTTTATTTTGAGATTTAGATAAACACACAGTGACTGACAGTGACTCAAATCTATATATATTAACATACCTATATATATTAACATTCATTTCTATCCTCATATATATATATATATATATATATATATATATATATATATATATAAAATACAACGTGTGTTAGCACGTGCGATACCCTGTCTTCAGCAGCCGCCGACCAGGGGTGATCTCACGGTTTCGGTGGCTATGGCGGGACCGCCACCCCAGGCGCCACCAGCAGCGTTTGCCACCAGGCAGGGTATGATGAAAAGCTAATTGATCGTTCCTCTTTGTAAGTTTTCGTAATGAAATAAATAAAACGATTGTTCCTCTTCGCCGCTTCTGTCCGTAATGAAAGTTCCTGAACGCGTTTGCCGTTATTGACGCGCTCGTAAAAATCGTTATAGACGACCACGCAAATATTCCACTTGCGCATGTTTGGTCGTGATGTTGTGCGCATAATATTTCAGTAATCTTTGTTCTGATCGTAACTTTCCTTTCTGGATTTGTCGTCGATTTGGTCGTTTTTCCTCTTTTTTATCTTTCATTTCATTTATCTGGTCCAAACCACTCAAAGCAAACGTCGTATATTATTTTACAAAAGGAACTGATCTGTTGCCCTATGGGACCCTTAAGATTGTTATTAAAGATAAAAGAAAGCTCTTTGTCAAGATTTGTCCAAATAGTCTTCTGGTTACTTTTGGGCCACTGGATTCTTGGTTTTCTTAGGATTTCTCCAGGGTGCTGTTGCTCAACTATAGAATCCTGAACGATGTAGGTGTATCCCAGATTCATAATCCCATCACTGGATTTACATTCTCCGATAGGAGAATTACGTTGTTTACACCAGCGTTCCTTATGGATACGTAAACCGCGTAAACCGTTAAATCTTCTGCTGCAATCACACGTTGTAGCCGGGTCCATATCCAGGTCGTTTCCATTAAAATCAGTCTGATGGGTGATATATTCTCCCTCCCCGCTACAGTCACCCAGAGGGCATTCTGCGTCTCTTGTATTCTTCATGCTTTAATGTAAATGCTTGTCTTTCCAAGATGTCACTCCAACTTTCTAGAGGGTCACTTTGTCTTTCCGAAGAGTCATCTTGCTTTCAAGAGAGTCTTGGTTAATAATATATATAGTACATAATATATATATTAACATTCTATATATATTAACATACCTATATATATTATTAACATTCATTTCTATCCTCATATATATATATATATATATATATATATATATATATATATATATATATATATAGATATATAGATATATAGATATATATATACACATATATATTAACTTTCTATATATATTAACATATATGTATATATATATTATTAAAATTCATTTCTATCCACATATGTATATATATATAAATATATATATATGAGGATAGAAATGAATGTTAATAATATATATATGTTAATATATATATAAAATTAATATATATATATATATATATATATATATATATATATATATATATATATATGGGGATGAAAATGGATGTTAATAATATATATATATATGTTAATATATAGAGAATGTTAATATATATATATATATATATATATATATATATATGTGGATTGAAATGAATGTTAATAATATATATATATGTTAATATATACAGAATGTCAATATATATATATATATATATATATATATATATATATATATATATATATATATTCATACATGTTTCATTAAATAATATAGATAAGTGTTGTCTATATATTTTATGTAAGTTCTTTTCATATCGTCTGATAAGCTTAGATTGGATTAAAAATATGTATCAATATTGTGATTTTCTTTCATTGTTTAATGATAATGTTATTAAGCTTATCAGACGATATGAAAAGAACTTACATAAAATATATAGACAACACTTATCTATATTATTTAATGAAACATGTATGAATGAAAAAATGCTGGCTAAATACACACACAATATATATATATATATATATATATATATATATATGCATATATATATATATATGAGGATAGAAATGAATGTTAATAATATATAAATATATTTTAATATATATATATATATATATATATATATATATATATATTATAACATATGTATGTTATAAGATCACTACATAAATAGCCATTTTGTCGCAACACTTGTGTTTTGTCAAGTGATAGTTTTTAAAGATTTTAAAACCAACCACTAACCCCAGTATGGGGAATATTTTTGCATAATATGTAATGCCCAATCAATTTACAAGCATAAAAGATAATTCAAACAACGCGACAACCGGCCCTAGATACAATTTATTAATGCTTTCAAATTAATATTGGATTTTATAGGAAATCAGGATAACTAATTAATCTCCAATTTATTATATAATTAAAAAAATAAAATGTACGAATATTGAACTCTAAATATAACCATGCAGCAAGTTTAGAAACTTACAAAAGTATTCAAAGAAAAAACGGAGAAAATATATGAAAACAGATGCATAATACTACCGACCAACTCTGTCACGTCTACTATCCAGAATAACCTATCCCATCTAAATAATCTTAAAATAATCACAAACACTTTCAAACCCATTATGGATATACTCAGACCCTCAAACACGCAGGCATTTATAAAATAAATTGCCAAACCTCTTCCTTCCAATATATTGAAGAAACAAGTAGAAATTAAAAAGAAAATCTCATTTTTGAGCACAAAAGAAACCTCACAAAAACAACTTAGCTAATGCACTAGTCATAGATAGAAATAAATTAAACCACAATTTTGATTTTAAAAATGCTACACTCATAAAAAAAGAAAATAACTCACTCAGAAGGAAAATCCTCGAGAGTGCCGCCATTGAATATTACTCAAATATTAATCTACGCCCAGGTGTTTTCTCTATTTCACCTTTCCTAACAGAATTACTATTTTCCTAAGCAAACGTACCAAGAAATCAAAAGAAAATAGTTGAATCCGTCAACACAGCAATAAACACAATATCTCCACAAGTGACAGTAATGACGTAATTTTCAGTCAACAGTATGAAAATAGCGTTCTCTAAATTCTTCCAGTTGCTAAGGACATTTTGTTTTGTTATTATTAGTTACTTTGTTTAAATAAATTCATTTCGTTTTTGCTTTGAAATGTCCACATTGGACGAAACGAGTCGGCTACTATTACAGTTTTCCTAGTGTCTTTTACATTTATTAATATATATATATATATATATATATATATATATATATATATATATGTCATGTATGTATGTATATATATATATGTATATATATATATATATATATAAGTCATGTATGTATGTATGTAGATATAAATATATATATATATATATGTCATTTATGTATGTATATATATATATATATATGTATAAGTCATGTATGTATGTATGTAGATATAAATATATATATATATATAGATGTCATGTATATATATATATATATATATATATATATATATATATATATATATTTCACATATTAATTCATTGTGTATAGAATAAGAAACCTGAATAGAATGCAGAAAGCACTGTATGGCGGTTACATCCTTTTCTGGCACTCATCAGCAGTGCACATCCACTACCAAGAATCGAACCCGGATCGTTCCGATACGACGCAGTTGCCCTCATTGAGGTAGAGGGAACCAACTATACTGAATATAGCGCAGCTACAACAAATTTTAATTCTTCTATACCTAACCATTCGTCACCGAGTGCCGCTGGCTGGTCCAGTTGTATGATGCTTGCGTCGTGTTGTAACGGTCCAGTTTCCATTCACGGTAATGGAGGCGCACTGCTGCAAAACGGCCATGCATTCTTATGAGTTTTTGTTTATCCCAGACCCAATGAATTATTATGTGAAATTAATTAAATCTCCAATCTTTGTCTATATTTATATGGAAAAACGATATATTAATTTTTATATGTTTACCTGTGATAAATTTCTTCCTTTTAGACTTCATTGGACAAAAGTGATGATTACGTTGATGAAATTACACTGGCACACGAAGGAGACTTGGAACTAAGGATTTTCTTTTTATCGGTTTATCAAACTCAGTGGTTTATTATTTAATGCCGAAATACAGATATTTCGTACGCAGTTTTATTTTGTTTTGAATATAATAATGGTTTTAGTGTTACAAGTTTTACTAATTAACCTTTAGCTAGAGGATAAGGGGTGAATTCAATGATATTTGCGAGTGAATTAAAAAACGAACCCAGCTGGAAAAAGAACTCCACTGTTCGATTAACAGTTCCGAGACATTTTCCATTGCGCCATCCGCACAGAGAAAGCATATCAGGTGGAGTCAAGTAGCTTCTGAAGTGGTAGGAGTAACCGACCATTTTACCATCCTCTTTAGCAATGGATCGTATACGTGAGTTCCACTTGGGGTCTTGGCTTTGCTCGAGTCCCCAAAGATGCTTAAAGCCAGAAGTCCCTGTGACAGTGCCGTCATCCATCGTGTTAGCTCAGTGATGATAATATATTTAAAGTTTTCTTAAAGTATATCCATTTACTGACTGTCAGATTTACGAAACGTATGACATCAAACTGTCTGTGGAAGCAAAGTTACCAATTTTGAAACCCATTATTAGTTTTATAAGTAAAATTTAAAGCCCGACATATTCAACCACCTTTTACAAAGATGTCAACATAGATACATATTTTAAGACATTTTTTTTATTTTTATACATTCTTTTTAGAGATAAAAATATTTAAGTAAATGCTCTGATTTATAATAAACAGTATTAAACAACATTCACCAGCCTGAATGTCCGAGAATTCTTCATAAAAAATATTCGTCCTCCTATAGGTATCGAACCTGTATCCTATGCGGAAACCATTATTTAGCTTGACGTCCCTTAACCGATCGAGCCACGACGAATCGTGCTATCGGCAAGGTCGATTTAATTGGTTTTAAACTTCAATTTTCCATGAATCTCTCACGTACATTCATATCTGCTCATGGCGTATCAAATGTAAACAAATGACATCACACATTATGAAATGGACAAAGTCCGACAATTATTTTAAGACGTTTTCTTGTTTATACATTCTTTTTATAGATACAAATATTTAAGTAAATGCTCTGTTTATAATAAACAGTATTAAACAACATTTACCGGCCTCAATGTCCGAGAAATAATAATTGTCGGACTTTATCCATTTCATAATGTATAGATACATATATATACATATATACTGTACTCTCTCGTCGTTTTTCGTGCACAGTATGCCACAAGATCCCCAAACGTTCCTCCGAAGCTTTTGAATTCAAAGTTGTCCTTCTCCTCGGCCGGTAGCACCTAAGATTAAAGAACCCAGTTTGTTCTGCTATTTACCCATAGCTGGAGCATGGGAGATAAAATATGGATTTATATCTTTCCCAAGGATATTAACACGTAAGTATATATATCTATATATACAGTTTTGAAAATACACGAGGGTATTTTACGTTAAGGAAACCTTTCAGCCAAAACTTCGTCAGAAGGAACCCGTTGGCAAAACGAATGAAGAAAACAAGGATAGGGACAATTCACACAACAAAAATGAGAAGATGGGGCGAAAATCATTGTTGGTATTAATTTTGCCAACGTGTTCCTTCTGGCAAAATATTGGTTGATAGGATTCCTTCAGGTAAAAATGCCCCGTACTCAAGACCTTGTTCAATTAACTTTCTCTCTTTCTCTCTCTTTCTCTTGAGAAAGATTGATAGATAAATTGAGAGCTTAATAGAGATAGATACATAGATAGATAGATAGATTGATAGAAAGGAAAATCTGCAATAATATCGGTCTTGTTCTGATTGATCAGCTTCAGCCACATAACTACTGCCGTAATGTAGCTTTCCTACGCTTTCTATATAAATATTTTCATAGCAGTTGTCCTGAAAAGCTCAGTTATTTCACGCAGTACTAGATTGGTAGTTAGGTCGCATATTACTATTAAAATGTCTAGACTTAGCTGTAAGTTCTATGCTAGCAGTTGTCTTCTCTCGCACTTCTCGCTTGTGGAACTCTTTTCCGGCTTCTTGCTTTGATTTAGTTTTTATACAATTTTTTATGTGATCTAATAATTTTTTTTTCTTTTCAGATGATAAATTATATAAAAACTGTTCGAATGTTATTTTATCCGAGGGCTTTCGGTTATACATTTAGCCATTTTCAAGATTGAAATGTATTAACTGTTAACAAGAAATAGTTTGTTGCATGTATATATTTATGTAATGTTTCAACACACGGTCACGATATTATGTCCATGTTCATAGTTGATATTATTGAGTGTTAGATTTTTTGTTTTTATTAATAAGACTTCCATTATTTTAGGCTTCTTGCATGTAGTTGATGCTATTATATTTGTGCTGTCAACAAGTATGTTACGAATAGGGTCCAGTATGTCTCCATGAGTATTTAAATAAGACCTAATTGAACTATGAGGAAAAAATATACTGTGGATCTTCTTGCCAAACATGTTGTAGTGTGGCCTATATAAATGTTAACAAATTTTGATTGATCAGGAATACAATGTCTTAATGGGCATTTAAATTCGTAAATGATATTTGTCCTATTTAATTTTGTTCTAAGACGTGAATTATTATTTTTAACTGTAAGGTTAGAGGTTTTAAATTTTTTGTAATAAATAAGTAATCTCTTTTTTTTTGCTATTGTCAACTGGTGTGGTGCATTTTTTAAAATAAATAATTTATTCTATTACTTGTAATAACTGCCACAATTAACACATGCGAGAACCCTCAAGGAATTTAGATAAAAGATTATATGAACACTAAAGGGACCTTTTACAAAACAACAGGATCAATGAATTAGTTGCTAACCATAATGAGTCTGGCCATAATGGTCTTTTAATTAAGAGAAAGCAATTTTAAGGAATTTAAATAATAGATTATCTGAACACAAATCTGAATTACAAAACAACACAATCAATACACGAATTGCCCGCCGTAATGAGTTTGATGATAATTTTGATTTTAAAAATTCCACTATAATTAAAATAGTTCATAATTTACTATAGTCAGTTAGTTATGTGCCGTGCGTGATACACGCGTAGGTGATCACGTATCAATCGATATATGACTGACGAGGCAGGTAGCCATTTCTTTCTTTTTCATCCAAGTTGTCATCCAAGGCTATAGAGCCCGGTCTGTTCTGCTATTTACCCATAGCTGGGGGAAAAGAAGAGGATTCATACCTTTGCCAAGGGTATTAGCACGTAAGTGAATGTAATGGATTCGATTGGAATATCGAACTTGGCTCTCCGATTCCTCAGTCCGAGCCGCTATCCATTACTCCAACTTGCCACTACAACGAAAACGTATTCGCTATATCAGCCACAGTAAATTTGTGTCCAGGTTCTTACAACATTTCACCTTTCTTGGCAGATCTTCTTTGATCACAATGTCGGATGTTTAATAACAAAAGTGATGGCAACATGGAGAAAATGCAATCAGACAGAGACTATAGACCTCAAAACAGATTTGGAAAAGAATATATGAATTTACATTCTCAACGACTTACGGCTACATCGCGTAGAAACCACCAGTTTCCGTACGATCACTGAAGTTAAGAAACGTCGAGACTGACCAGTAACTTGCGTATACCAGGCGCTGTAAGCATGGATGTGCGGGTGGTGCAATGGCTTGGAATTGTTAATCGGAGAGCCGAGTTTCGAGTCGGTTTTGTTAGATTCACTTGCGCACAAATACCCGTGTGAAAGTTATAAATCAACTTCCCCCCCCCGGCTCTGGGTTAAGTAGTAAGACTTGTATCTCTCAACAATTATCATATTCTCTCCCCCCACAAAAGGAATATTACAATCTAAAAATAATTTATGGCTTAGAAAACGAATCAGTCAATCAATCTATTTTTAGTCAAATGAGACTAAAAATGGAGTATTGTTACTCTATTTGAGCTGGTGCTGCACAATCATATCGTTCTTGTGGCAGATTATTTTTCCATCCCTACAACTTCATTCCTACAGAGGTAACGTCGCCCGCTTTTCGCTAATCTATTGCTATTTCCATCGCAAATGTTCGGACGAGCTTTCGTAATTAGTTCTACGAGGTTAGATCAACACAGCTACGACCTATCATGCCACTGATGCAGGGTCAAGTGACCGTCATTACCTTCATATTTCACTGGTAAGAATGAAGACAACTTCTTACCAAGAACAGCTACTTTGTGGAACAGACTCCCAAGGGGATGCTTTCCTCTTTATTATAACCTTAACCTCCTCAAGTCTAGAGTCAACCGTTAACTATCCTACTTACCGTCTTAATCAGTGCTTTTTACTTCCTGCTTTTACATCCATAATACAACCTCGTTCAGTATCGCACTACCTTGAGTGGCGCTTAGGCCCTGTATCGGCTGAAGGGAACGTAACAATCGCAACTGAAATATGAACTTGGTCCGCGTATATCGTTTTCCACGCGGCTAAATTAATACTTTTTAAAAAGCTGTAATAAACACTGTAAAACAGAATTTTGTCTTTTTCCTATATACTCTTAATTCCTAATCGGAGTTGATATTATCTGTAACCGTCTGTAAACACTGTTGTTCGCTTTAAGGCACTTCACGTCATTAAAAAAATATTGCTGTCAGGTTGAAACGTAAGAACACTAAGTTACTACTAAGATACAGTAATATGAACTTTAGTAATTTGTAACAACCGGATATTGTTCAGAAATGTCTGCTACTAGTTCCACATATTCTCTAAATAAACAAACAAACAAAAGCTCAGATGCTTACTTCACTTCCCGCCCTGAGTGAGTAACTCCTAATGGTGGAAAGGATGTGCTTTTGGCTTACGACCAAGCCACACGCAGTCTGTGTGTAAGACGTCTAGTATCTTATACATTTCCCTTATGATGCTTTATTTTTCATAGTGAGTAATTTTACTGGAAAGTGTTTTAACATACGATGGAAAATGTGACATCGAAATCCGAATGCGCGTTGGAATATAAATAATTCAACCGTTGTACGCTCCGGCCGTCTTCAAGCGATATACGTTGGAATTTCGAACCGAATCCTTTATTTAGTCCACTGGATTAGATTGTTCTAGTTCCACGTGCCATGCCTTTTCTGGATATCTCAGTTTCAGTTATCTCCCTTTTAGTAACTCAACTCGCCAAGTTTTTGTTCACCACTCCTGTGGGCAGGTATTGAACTCATAACTCTTTGGTTCAAGTCACTGGATTACTTCAAACAACCCTTTTATCCACTGGGCAGTGTATCTTCGGTTCGAAATTCCAACGTCTATCACCTGTTGAAGGTCGGAGTGTACAACGACCGAAACGTCGTGAATATGACAATAAAGATGAGGACAATAGACCGAACGATGTAAATGATGTAAAGAAAGATATAGTTTATCTGAAACATGCTAAGAATATCGGAATAGACAGAATCCGTGAGCAAAGATGCATATTTAAGGTCAATGGAGACAAAAAAGAAGCGTGGGTACATAAAATAAGGATACATTTGAAATATCTGGGACGCATAATGAAGAAAGAGGGTTTGGAGAATCTTAAACTCACAGAAGATCTTGAAGCCATGAGAGCCAGAGGGAAACAGCGGGTAACCAACCTAATAAGTTTGTGTAAATCGATGGAAAACAGAGACAGGGAGGGACGGTGGAAAGATAAAACTTACTAAGAACTACAAAGAACAGGAAGTAGTGGAGAACCGTCATCTCTAATACATAAAGAGATAGGCACATAGAAGTAGACAATATGGTAATCCATAAAAGAGTTGGTATCGATTTAAAAGAATAAAAATATAGTCAAGTCATGTAGATCACCAAGTTAAACCATTGAGTAAGTATTGTGGGGCACTTCACCGCATAAATTTACCTTTGATAAGAAAACAGGACTCAGGCAAGAAGAATAACCACAAGACATTGTTGCACATAAAATATATGTATATTAACAAGATGTACAATATCAAACAACGATGTGAAAGAAAACATGCATTTAAGTAAGAAAGGTTAAATTAATGAAGAGTTGCCTCCCTTTGAATGCAATTTAAGAGTTCAGTGAGAGATAATTATTTGGTTTAAAGTTCACTGGATAAATGTTCACGAGTGTTTCATGATATCATTGTTCTTGGGATATTACTGTTGAAAAGTATTGTTGTGTCAAAAGAAGTTTTTAGTGAAGGTGTACAAATTATCATCAGCATGTGGGTGTGCGTGGGAGTGAGAAGGTTGGCGCGTGGTTAGAACTGGAGTTCCAACTGTCGTAGATTCGTTTAGCAGTTGAGGTCTCACTAATTGAGATGAGAAAAATCTTGGCTTAAATAAGCGACTATAGGCTCCGATTCGTTGCGCGGGAAAAATTATTCTTCACGTGCAAACGATCTGATTGGTTGGCATCAATCAATCAGCGAGCGAGCTTTGGGGAGACTTAAGGAAGCTTCTGTGAGCCACTTCTCCCAAAAGTGCACAAATTTGACTACTTAAAATATAAACCGATTCCAAAATTGTCGCATTACTGCGATTTGTAAATTGCCTGTAGAAAATGTATTAGTGATTTATTAGCCAATGATCGTTTGGCATTGTACATGTGGTTTTGTGTTTGTATGTATATGTCCGTGCGTATGTAGGTTCGCACGGTATCAAAGACATATTTAATAAAGTTTGGGAAATATGATACAGAAATCCGAACGCAGATTGGAATATAGAATGATGATATGAAATGATGATATAGAATGATGATATGAAATGATGATATAGAATGATGATATGAAATGATGCCATGAAAATTTGACCTTGCCAACCGAACGATCCTCAGTGACCGAATCGGTTAAGGCACGTCAGGCTATGTGACGGTTCCGTGTAGGATACAGGTTCGAATCCTGTCGGAGGTCGAATATTTTTTATGAAGATTTCTCGGACATTCAGGCAGGTAAATGTTATTTAATACTGTTTATTATAAAACAGAGTATTTACTTAAATACTTGTACCTATAAAAAGAATGTTAAACATAAAAATGTCTTTAAATAAGTGTCGCACTTTGTCCATTTCATAATATTTAAAATATTGTTAATGATAAGAAAAACAACGGCGAAACCTTTTACCTAAAAGAAATGTCGTGTTTATTTGTTTGGATGAGACATTTTGCTTATAATGCCACATTTTGCTTAATTCTGTTGAATATAAGCAAAATATGCTGTCAAAGAAGAAATGACATGAAAGAAATGATTTTATATACATTTATGTACCCAAATTATTTTATCCTCGCATAAGGTTGGAGAGACCGACCATTTTCCTCATTTTCAGTCTATAAGCAAAAGCATGGCTGTTTATCTGGTGTTAAAGAAAAGATATTTAGTCTTTGTGGGCCAAACTGTCGCCTCTGTGAAAATTCTGGTTTCTAATACAGTTGCAATTCATTCCTTGACATATCGAATATTTGATGATTCAGCATCACAGATGAATAAACAGGACACCACATTTAATCTCTAATTTCTACATGGTTTTCAAATCTGGTCGTTAAAGAAAATCTTTTGGCGCGGAACACGTAAACACGGGTGTAATAAAGAAGAGTGTGACTACGAGGCATAAAAAGTACTGCATGGCTAGAACGAAAGCAGGCATTTTTTTTTACATCAGGAGAGCAAAGAAAAACATGCTATTTGGAAATATATACCATGACATTGTCAGATTTACTCACATATCTTTTTCTCGCTAGTAATAAAATGTTGGGATCGCGCCAAAATTGTTATTGTAAAATAAACATGTCTTTCGAGCTATGTATAACGAATAAGCGCGGCTGTCGGGGACTAAAACAAATCGAAGTTACACGCTTTTTGGATAAGATGACTTCACCGTGGTCACGTGACGCCCAATGAGTTACATCAGCGGTTGGGGGTGACGAATCCCAGTTGCGATATTGATCGCTAGGAAGATAGACGTGGTACGTGCGCAACGGTAGAATGAACAGAGGAAACCACAGTGGTCCTTCCAAAGAACACAGGATATACGAACTGCTCGCTCATTTATCGCATTGGGAATATAGTACAAATTCACAGAAAGGAAATTACAAGAACTCCTACAGAAGGTAGTGGAGGAAAGCAAGAAGAAAGTACTAAACATCAAATGAAAGAAGATATACGGTTGTCAGCAAAACGAAAATCCCTATATGTCAATTATAAATTGGAGACACCAAAAACAACCGTCCTGGGTAAGACGAGAAACTATATTGGTGTTCTTCTCCCCAGACTTATTCAACCTTTAGAGTGAGTCAATCTTTATGGAATTTTCAAGTCCGGATCGGATTCATTATTGGCAGATACAAGCTGGTCATGATAAGATATAAAGATGACACAGTGTTGATAGCAGTCACAGAAATGAAACTGAAGGAACTCCAACAGAAGGTAGTGAAGGAAAGCGAGAAGAAAGGACTAAACCTCAATTGAAAGAAGACAGAATATACGGTTGTCAGCAAAAGGAACATCCCAAAATGAAAATGAAAATTAGGAGATACCAAAATCTGGCAAGTACAACAATTTAATTATCTAGGAGGTGTTTTAACAGCGGACGGATCCAACATTCGAAGGAGCATTTGGATGAAGAAAGATGCCTTCCAAAAGATAAGCAAATTATTAAGAAACAGAAAAGACATTAAGTTTGTTTCGAAGTACTTGTTTCAAAATAAAATCCTCACATTTGTCTTGATAGAGTCTGTTAAAGGACGAAACGCGTTGGTTAAGAAAAGTTTTCGTTTTGTCTATATTTACATTGAGCTTTTACAGATATATCGTATTTAGAGCTGAATTTTTGAATAGACGTTTTCATCGAACATGACTTCGATCTTGTCGCCCAAGAAACAACTCTCTTACTTAAGGCTAAAAACATAAATGCTAGAGGTCATCTGGAACATAGGAGTTCCACTCGAAATACTCTACCAATTAATCCAACAGCTGACAACGGAAAAATTAATTAAGGTGCAGCCAAATCTGAGAGACCTTCTAAAGCGGAAAGTTTTGAAAACCATTTTCCATAATGCAAACACAATAATATCCTCACAAACTCAAACCAGCTGCAAAAGAGTTACTCTAAAACACTAGTATTATCATCAGACGCACCGACAAAACCATTATGTTGTTCTTAAGCAACAAAATTACAACCAACTATCCTAGATGAAAACAAAATTGAGGAAATAATTCTATAGAATCACGAAAAACAATACGTAAACTGATTACAGCGAACAATGCTGAGATCGCAAGCTTTAAAATCAATAAGATTGTTGGTGATTGCAAACCAGGATATCTGTACGGTAACGTCGTCGTCGGCATCCGTCCGTCTCGGGAGACGATGGAGTAGCGCTAGTGCGCCACGAGCCTGGACGGGATGTATGTAGAACTAGGGCTGCCCGGAAGTCTAGTTCCCCCTCTCGGCCTTGCTAGCAGAGTCCAAAGGAAAGGACGAACCAATACAGTTTGGTACCAACGCGGCTGCAGGAGTTGCCGGAAGGAAGCACAGAGTGCCGTCCATCCACCCTAGGGGCTCCACTCCGGATTTGTGTAGGGTTTACTTCTTAGCCTTTTCTTCTCCCAAAGATTTCCACAAGGCAGTGGAACTATTTAACCCATACCTGGGATTTGTTTCATGGGCACCAGGGCGTGTCGACACACCGGTGGGCCCGCATGTTAAGGGGGCCGAACTTCTCTCCCGTCCCTGTAGTTTAGCCCGAGTCCGCAAGGTGCTCGGTTGCCATGTGTCGCTACGAGGAGGCACTACATAGGGCTTGCTGATGGAGAGGCTATATACTGGCAGGGTATGACTTACGCACTCGACTCCCCTTTTCGCATTGCTGCTCGCCAGCGGCGGTAGCTGAAAGCGAGAAGCGAGAAGCGACAAGCACTACCACTACAGACTACCACACTAGTAACATAAAAACCCAAAAAACAATTTTTCCTCTCCGATCTAAATATATTCCAAACATCTACATCAGTATACCAGATGTCAAACCCCCCTAAATAACATAATTTCCCCATATACACCCAACAACTATAGCATCGCATCAACAAACGAATACCTTCATATCTTAAAAGCAACGAATTCCATTGTTAAGACACAAGCTTCACTCGATTTTGAAGCTCTCTATTTATGTCCCGGTTGATGAAACAGTCAACATAATTAATGCATCTAGCAACACCTGTCAATCCCTCCTCCCACATTCCAGTCAGCAACTCTTCGGAAACTACTACTGGCCTGTACCACGAAAGACCCATCCAAAATAATGGGGTCAGCATGGGAAACCCATTAGTCCCTGTTTTCTCTAACTTTAATATGTTGAAAACAAAGTATTCAAAACAGCTGACAAAACTCAAATCTGCAATGGTACGTTCATGACATTTTTGCTTTGATAAACAATAACGATGATATTATAAATCTAAAATCAACTTTTGAAAAAAGAAACAACGCGAAAATTTACATACGAACTCATAATTAATAATAAAATCACATTTCTCGACGTCGATATAGAAGTAAATGTCAATGTATTTACCACCTACCCTAAATATAGATTTACTTCTTTCTAATCCTTTTTACAAATGATTTCTATCGCAAATACAAATAAAGTTATATATTTTTTTAAAGCGCACACGAAATTTATGAACACCCTGTATATATATATATATATATATATATATATATATATATATATATATATATATATATATATATATATATATATATATATATATGAAGACGATTGCACTAGCAGGAAACAGACTGTCACCTCTAAGTGTTGACTTCTATAGAAAGAAGTAAATCTATATTTTTTAAGGTTTTATTGAAATTTTATTTAAGTTTCCACTTGTCCGCCATCATTAGCAATACAAAGGGTAATACGATTTTGCAGATCACGGAAAACATTTGCCAACTGATTTACAGTAATGCCTGAAATCACATTAGTTATTTTAGCTATACTTAAAACTAGGTACATGAAACTTTATAACAATTTTACAGATTATTTGTATCGCAAATACAAATGAAGTTATAAATTTTTTAAAGTGAACACCTTTATGGACACCCTGTATATATACATATGTGTGTATGTGTGTGTGTGTGTGTGTGCGCGCGTGTGTGTGTGTGTATGTGTCTGTGTGTGTGTGTGTGTACAACAGTGTTAACAAATCAATGTAGTTCGTTTCTTACTTATATCATCGAATCATTATAGCGCATTTGTTTTTCTCTTTTAATTGTTAGAACTGTTGACATTAATGATTTTGGGACGTTAAAATAAATGTTAATTTATATGAAAAAAACATCCGCGCGGTCTGACAGTTTTTATAGCGAAACAATTATGAGCCATGTTTATTAGCAAAAAAAAAAGAAGAAAAAAAATGACAGACAAACAAATGATTAAAAGCAGTAAATGGGAACCAAAAACTAAAACTAAAACTTAGAACCGACATTTTTTTAATGCAGTATCGCATCTCAAGAGCATTAATTTTGTCATGATCTCCGTATCTTGGAGAGCTGGTGACAGCAGATAGATAGATAGATAGATAGATAGATAGTTAGATAGATAGATATGAACAGGCATAGATAGATAGATAGATAGATATGAACAGGCATAGATAGATAGATAGATAGATAGATAGATAGATAGATAGATAGATAGATAGATATGAACAGGCATAGATAGATAGATAGATAGATATGAACAGGCATAGATAGATAGATAGATAGATAGATAGATAGATAGATAGATATGAACAGGCATAGATAGATAGATAGATAGATATGAACAGGCATAGATAGATAGATAGATAGATAGATAGATAGATAGATAGATATGAACAGGCATAGATAGATAGATAGATAGATATGAACAGGCATAGATAGATAGATAGATAGATAGATATGAACAGGCATAGATAGATAGATAGATAGATAGATATGGACAGGCATAGATAGATAGATAGATAGATAGATAGATAGATAGATAGATAGATAGATAGATATGGACAGGCATAGATAGATAGATAGATAGATGCGGGTTATTGTCCTAATCTTTGTTGTTATTATCACAATGTTTCGGCCGCTGTGCCCTTCGGTCTTCATCAGATGCTCATAGAATTTAAAACTGAACAATTTGTTTAGATTATTCTCGTTCCGCTGACCATATCTAAGAATCTATCATTTATTTCTTATCTGGAACTTCTCAATTATGTCTTGCTCCGTTTTCAGTGACTCCAATTACACAGTGTTTGGTCCAGGAATTAAACTCACGCGATTATATCACCAAATTCAAGAACCAATGCTTGATTCCACTAGGCTGTTGTTTCGTGGGGCAATCCTGAGTAGACTAGAGCCTTAAACTTAGCCTACCTGCAAATGAAGGAATAAGGATTAAGATGATCTTCAGGGATGATCCAACGAATGAAACCGAAATAAATCTTTAGTACCAATGAATCCGACTTGGCCTGTAACCAGATGAAAACGCTCCACGTTATAGGAAGCCTTAAATACAGAGAACACTCTAAAATATTGATTGTCTATGGCAGCAATCAAAAGGCGTCGGTGAGGAAATTACGAATGTTATCCTCGTAAGATGACAGTTTCGTTAAGATTAAATCAGTGGATTCTTTTAGGACTTGACTAACATGCTAGTTATCGTCGCCGAGTTTACGACCCGTTCAATTCTTATCAACTGACTGACTGAATTATTGTCCAAGAATTCTCTTTTGTTATTAGACAATTTGTATTAGATCTAATTTCTGTTGCAACTTCTATTGCAAATACTCGTAAAATATAATTCAACATCTAGCCATTTAACAAGAAGTGAAAGCAATATTTGTCAGGCTTGAAATAAATTTTATCTAACGAATCTGCATCAAATTATATCGATAATTTCTGACGAGAATAAAAAATATCGCTGGCACCATTCATATTAAAGACACATCCACAAAATCAGTGAGAACTCGGAGAGCCGAATTCGAATTCCACTTGAGTTTGTTAGATTCACTTACGCAAAAATACCCTTGGGAAAGGTATGGATCCATTTCTTCTCCCCCCAAGTTATGGGTTGAATAGCAGGACAGGCTGGGTATTTATTTTTGCTTTGGTTGGCAACCAGTCTACCGCAGAAAGAAATGACAACCTACTGCGGGAAAAATCTGCCTCGTCAGTCATGTATCGAAAGATACCTGATCGCCTAACCGTGTATAAATATGGCACTTAACTGACAGACTGTATTTAGATCTGAGTAATCAACTGAACCCTTTATTGAATCTACGGGGATATACAGGGGTTGGACAAAGTAATTGGAACAATTGCAAATTCCTCTCCTATATTTCAAAGACCTATTATATTAAGAACTTTAACTAAAATTTCGGAATTTGAAGGTTATATCTATTGTAAATACGTTTATTTTTCTAATTTACTGTCTTCGGCTTATTTATTTTTAGAATTTAGTAAAATTTAAGCTAAATGTGTGACCTCTCTGAGTTCGAAAATGGGCAAATTGGAGCTCGCATGGCAGGAGCCTCGATCAATAAGATTGCTGAACTGTTGGGTTTTTCAAGAGCTACCATATGAAGAACTATGACGCAATTCAAGAAACCGGAGAAAAACCTCTAGCAAGCATAGCAATTCGGGGCGGACTTGCAAACTTACTGACAGGGACTGACGTTCATTGAAACGCAATGTGACCAAAAATCATCGGACAAATGCGGCCAAAATTGATTGCTGAGTTGAATAATCATCTGAATAGTCCAGTTTCTACTAAAACTGTTCACTGTGTGTTCCATAAGGCTGCATATCATGGAAGAGCCGCCGTGAGGAAACCTCTTCTCTTAAAAGAGGTTGAAGTAGTGCAGAGATCACAATGTCTGGTCTGCAGACCAGTGGAAGCAAGTCATATTCTCAAACAAGTCCAGTTTTTATCTTTTCCCAACTTCAGGGCGAGATTATGTGTGGAGGCAGCCTAAAGAAGCTTACAACCCTGTCTGCAATCTTCCTACAGTGAAGCATGCAGGTTGATCAGTGATAGTTTGGGCCACCATATCATGGAAAGGTCTCAGTCCAATAGTTGCCCTGCACGGTAGAATCAACAGCAAAGAATACCTGAACATTTTGGGAGATCATGTTCATCCAATGGCCCAGACTTTATTCCCTGATGGTGACTGCATCTTCCAAGATGATAATGCTCCAATACATACCGCTCGAGTGGTTAAGAATTGGTATGAAGAACAAAAAAAATCTGCCTCGTCAGTCATGTATCGAAAGATACATGATTACTTAACTGATTGAATATCTACCGTCTTCTTCCTGTTATATCCATTCAGGATGTAGGTGATCATGGATCGCCACAACTTCCTATCCATTGTGGCCTTTAACAGTGTTTCTCCCTTTGCCACCCCCCGCCTCCGTTCCGCAATGCATGCATACAAGGTCATCACGTAGGTTACCCACTGCCTTCTGTCTCTCTTGCTTTGTGTAGATCTAACTCCACAATCCCATAATATGTTTGCCTGTGCATGTTTGAAGTTTCTTCCACCAAAAACCCAATAAAACACGCGCACGCAAACACAAATATATATTTTTAATTTATTCTTAAAACGTTATTTTAATGGATATCCATATTTGAATCGATGTTCTGCTTTTATTTATTTATTAAAGTGTATATTTATTTATTTGAATCTACCAGCTTGAATGTTCGAGAAATTTTGTAAAAAAAATATGTGCCTTTGAATAACCCATTCCTAAGAGAGACACACACACATACATACACACACAAGCATATATATATATATATATATATATATATATATATATATATATATATATAGTCAGGTGAGAATGAGTACTTAAAAGTGTAAAACACTACTATATATATATATATATATATATATATATATATATATATATATATATGTATATATATATATATAATATAATATAAAAGGCCCAAACACTAATAGTCCATGGTTATAATTTATTAGATTAGAATCGTAATCAAGATCCAATTCATCAAACCTATAAATTCAAAAAGAAATCGAAAAAGTTTTTCGATTTCTTTTTGAACTTGTAGGTCTAATTAATATATATATATATATATATATATATATATATATATATATATATGTAAGCAAATATGTGGATGTAGATCCGACGGTATGATGAAAAATATGGAAAAGACAAAACAAAATCCGAATATGCAAGTTTACTGTTTTAATGTTGTTTTACTGTCGACGTCAGACGTTTCGGTCTAGTAGACCATCTTCAGGACATGGTTATTAGAAATATACTTAGGATTAGACGATATTTAAGTCAACATGAAAAGACGATAGACCCAAGATTAATCAGAAACAGAACAACTGAAATTCTAAAGTCAGCGTTCCCTTTTGTTGGGATTCGGTCGCGTTGGCGTCACGTTGGCGTCGCGCGGGCGATGCTGCGAAAATACTAGACCCGGCGGTAAATACTAGACCCGGCGGTAAATACTAGACCCGGCTTCTTTAACATCTCCCCTTTCCTGGCAAGATTAATGCTTGACAAACGTACTTATAAGCTTTAAATTCAAATAGAATTCCTCTTTTTCATTTAAGATAAAGTCTCTATCTTGGGAGTGCGTTTTTCGTCTAATCCTAAGTATGTTCTAGCCGTGAAGGTCAGAGCTGGTGGAACCTGAAGATGCATTTCGTCCAAGTACTTTCCGTGGTAGTAATGATAGGGAAGTGGGAGGCTCGCCACATCACGCCTCTAAGACAGAGATTGGAGGGTGGAAAATAATTCTTCGTTAACAACGCTTTTGGACTCTATCAATACTGGAATGTGAGGTCTGCGTAGTGTCCAAATGTGGCAACAGTACTCCATATTCGGCCGGATCTTGCTCTTTTAATGGTAGAGGATAGCACGAGGAGTCTTACTGGAGCGGTACATTCATTTTATCTGCATATTTAGCAATGAATTGTATATAGGAATTCCACCTGACGTTAGGTGTGAGTTTGGCAGTATTTTCAGTTAATGACAATTCTTAATAGGGTACGCCAGACTACCCAATCCGTGATTTTGTTAGAGCATGTGAGAACTCAGCTGGACATGCTACCATTGAGACATTTGTCCCCGAGTATAATGACCCCTGGTCACTTGAGGGAGTTGATGTTGAAAATACAAACATTATCACACTATTTGAGGTTTCTAGGGGACCTCAACGAAGAGATACTACAAGGCATTAAATTGTATTACTTTACTAGAAGATAACAGACAGTTGGTTTTAATGGTCCTACCATTGTTAGACAGGAAAAGTAATTTTGAGATATATCCGGTGATAAACTTAGCCATTTCCTACCCCAGTGCAGAATAGGGACCCGGGCAGGTTGCACAGTATCAAATTGAGGCAGAATATATAGCTTTAAATTCAGCAAGAACGGAGCCGATGTTACTGATTATGGAGGAAGCAAGGAACTGTGAAGCTGATGCTTCAGAAACATGGACGTCAGCAGTTTCCATTTATGTGACGGGGAATCACAGATTGTGTGTGCTTGAAATGTTTAGGGGCGAAAAAAAGGGGGGTTAAGGAAAATAGTCGAGCGGAACTTTGGCAAATACAGTATTACCAGAAGCTATCAGTATATCTGAGCGGTTTCACCAGTAGCCAATCAGAGTCACAGATGAATTTATCTAGAGTATGTGTGGTGAGCAATAAGGATAGAAACTCCTTTGACTTTGAGAGAGTTTAGCCCTGGAATGTTCGGCATTTGGTGAAGTTAATCGAAATGAATTTGAATAATTGGACAGAGATATGGAAACCAGTGGTAGAGGAATTATTCGTAACTACATTAAAGGTAATGCCAAAGTTGTTAAGGCAGGTAGAGGAAATTAGTCTTGAGCAACTAAAAGACAAATGGAGTACCATGGAGATGAGAGAACAGTCTGGAAATGTACAAATATTAGGAAAAGATGAGTCGACCGTGGTCGGGATCATTGAGTCAATGGGAAGGATACTTTCCTTAGCTGCTTAGCATGTGCTTCCCAAGTGCTACAGACAGTTTTGAATTAAGAGTTTTCCTTCTCTTAAACCGGTTGCCATCCAAGGCTATAGAACCCAGTTTGTTAAGGAGTCGACTGTGGTCGGGATCATCGAGTCAATGCGAATGATACTTTCCTTAGCTGCTTGGCATGTGCTTCCCAAGTGCTACCGACAGTTTGGAATTAAGAGTTTTCCTTCTCTTAAACCGGTTGCCATCCAAGGCTATAGAACCCAGTTTGTTAAGGAGTCGACCGTGGTCGGGAACATCGAGTCAATGCGAAGGATACTTTCCTTAGCTGATTAGAATGTGCTTCCCAAGTGCTACAGACAGATTTGAATTAAGAGTTTTCCTTCTCTTAAAGCGGTTGCCATCAAAGGCTATAGAACCCAGTTTGTTAAGGAGTCGACTGTGGTCGGGATCATCGAGTCAATGCGAATGATACTTTCCTTAGCTGCTTGGCATGTGCTTCCCAAGTGCTACCGACAGTTTGGAATTAAGAGTTTTCCTTCTCTTAAACCGGTTGCCATCCAAGGCTATAGAACCCAGTTTGTTAAGGAGTCGACCGTGGTCGGGAACATCGAGTCAATGCGAAGGATACTTTCCTTAGCTGATTAGAATGTGCTTCCCAAGTGCTACAGACAGATTTGAATTAAGAGTTTTCCTTCTCTTAAACCGGTTGCCATCCAAGGCCTTAGAACCCAGTTTGTTAAGCAGTCGACCGTGGTCGGGAACATCGAGTCAATGCGAAGGGTACTTTCCTTAGCTGATTAGCATGTGCTTCCCAAGTGCTACAGACAGATTTGAATTAAGAGTTTTCCTTCTCTTAAACCGGTTGCCACCCAAGGCTATAGAACCCAGTCTGTCCTAGTGTTTACCCATAGCTGGAAGGAGATTTTATTTTACAGTAATATTCAAACTGTACAAGACTCGGGGTCACTCGAGGTAGAGGGTTACATTAAGAGATCTGTGGGGAAGATAACGTTTGACCCTAGACTTGAATCAAGTTACGATTGTAGTCATCGGGGAAACATACTTTTGGGGGTTTCTTCCACAGGTCAGGTGTTCGCGGGGAGGAACTTTTGAGCCGAGTTGGATTCATAACTTTCCCAACGATATGTATCCAGCTCTTCAATCTTGTAATGCGCTTAAATTCATAAAACCGAGGTTTCAAACGAGGAAACTTTATCGGAAGAACTCTCACGAAAATATGTACGTCTTGTCTAGATTCCCTTTTATTGTCATGTGCTTATTATATTCACGCATCTATTCTTTGCTGTTCTAATGTAAGCTTTTAATGCGTTCTGCTGTTATGTTTGGTGATTAGTTATGCTTAGATGAGCTGGCAAAAGGCCAGATGGAAAGTAATCGGTTATGAAAACTGTTTTTTGCTGCCAATATTCCAAGTGGGTAGATCTTACGTTCTTTGTAAATCAGCATTCGAACTTCTGGCTTCTACCTGGCCTCAATTAGTAACCTCTGACGCCCCTGCCAGTTACGTAACTCTCCCCACACGAAGCAGATCAGGGTTGGGGTTTTTGGTAATCTCTGGCACAGGGAAACGGATAAATAAATTAATTCAATTTTGTTCAATCTGCAAGAAGACTCGATATTTGGAATTTATTTTCTCTTCAATTAAAACATCTGTGTGTGTGTGTGTGTGTGTGTGTGAACGTCCGTTATTTCCGGTGTCTGTACATGTGTGTGCGTGTCCATATGTATGCGTGTATATGTGAATGTCTGTTATCTACAAAGTGCGTAAGTGTGTGTTTGAAAGTCTGGTACTTTCAGTTTGTGTATGTGAATGTTTGTAGAGATGTGTATGCGTGTGTTCATTTTCTGTGGGAGTGGAGGCTTAATTATCTATCTATTTGTTCACATCTATTAAAGTGTGGGCGTGTGTATGAACATTCGTTATTTTCAGAGGCGAGAACTGTGCTATATTTTCACCATATAGATGTATATTCGTGTGTATGTGTCACACTTATTTTTTGTTCTCTGAGCTTCAGGGGTATATTGAAGTGCATCTGGATCTGAATAAGTCTTGTTGTCAGTACGCTCGCATATATGATCCTCCAGGGAAACATCGCGTATGTGAAAGCGCCATTTACATACATACATTCAGGCTGATTGATAGATAGATAGATAGATAGATATGAACAGATCGTAATCGATAGATAGATAGATGGGCAGACTGAGATAGATAGATAGATGTGAATAGACTGAGATAGATAGATAGATAGATAGATAGATAGATAGATAGATAGATAATGAGGAGACTGAGATAGATAGATAGATAGATAGATAGATAGATAGATAGATAGATATGAACAGATCGTAATCAATAGATAGATAGATGGGCAGACTGAGATAGATAGATACATACTTACATACATACATATGAACTAACCGAGATAGATAAATATGAACAAACAGATCGAAAGATAGATAGAGATATTGCCAGACTGAGATAGATACTTAGATATGAAAAGAAAGATAGATAGATAGATAGATATGAACAGACATATAGGTACATAGATATGAACAGATAGATAAATATATATATATAGATAGATATATACATGACAGACTGAGATAGATAGATACATAGATATGAACATATATATATATATATATATATATATATATATATATATATATATAGATAGATAGATAGATAGATAGAAAAATACAGCTCAAACCTGACATCAGGTACATCCGCAGGGTGCAACTTCTAAACGAATACCTGTGGCTTAATACAAGCAATATAACACTTGGGCCAGATCGTTACCCAAGTAAAAGACCATGACACGAAATTGCAGCAGTCGGCAAATTTTATTCTGTTGCAACCTTCTCGTAAGGGCCCGCTGTAGGCGATCGAGGAAATGTGAGGCGATGTGAGGAGGAAGACAGTCTAACTGGCGGGTGCATTACTTTGGCGTTAGCAGGCGAGTGGTTTTCTGGTTTAGGCTGCTAGAGACCACTATCTTACAGAGAACAAATACTCTTTGTCATGTCTATAAAATGTTATTCATCAAGAACCCAGTGTCTGTCTCAATTAAGTTGACCCATTTTGTCAGAGTCGGTTGACTTGGTTCTTGGGACGTCTGCTCCACTCAGCTGACCTTGTTTGTCAAGAGAATAATTGCCAGAACGATTTCTGTAACATCCTGCAATGTGTCTTTAACAAGATATCAGCTTACAAATGATATCGCTACATAGATATATAAGATGTAAGATAAATATGAACAGACTGAAATATATATATATATATATATATATATATATATATATATATATATATAATATCTTGATAAAATAAATGAAACAAAATTGGGTGTTTTTTTATGAAAGTATTTATTTCTGTGTTTTTGTATATATTTATTTATTTAATATTTCAGACCACCTAGGTCTATTATTAAATAAATATATACAAAAACACAGAAATAAATACTTTCATAAAAAAAACACCCAATTTTGTTTCATTTAATTTATCCAGATATTATATACATATCAAGAAAGTATACGTGGCCTCTCATTATGCTATATATATATATATATATATATATATATATATATATATATATATATATATATATATATATATATATATATATAGATGGATAAGATGTGAGATACGAATACACTGAAATGGATAGATATTAGCAGACTGAAATAGACAGATACATAGATATGTGAACATTGATAGATAGATAGATATGAATAGGCAGTAATAAATAGATAGATAGATAGATAGATAGATAGATAGATAGATAAGTGACATATATACGAACAGACTGAAATAGTCTTAGAGGATACATGGCCTAGTGGATAAAAGCGTTGGTAGCATCCAGTGACAAAAATTTAGAGGGTTGAGTAAAAGGGAGATAACTGAAACTTTTGGAAGAGACCTGGAATGTGGAAGTAGAACAATGTACACTAGTGAACGAATTAAAGAGTTCAGTTCGAAATTCCAATCACCTGAAAAAGGCCTGAGCGTAAAAAGGTCGAAACATCGTGAATATGGCAATAAAGACGAAGACAAATGTAAATAATGTTAGCTGAAATAGATAGATAGATATGAGCAAACTAATATAGATTCGGGACATAGGCGATAATTTCTCTATATACAGAGTTGTTCGATAAAAGTGACTCACCTGATTTTTTTTTACTAAATGTATTCTTCTCCGATGAAACGAAAGTTGAGCTAAATTCAAAGGATAAGCGATCTAAAATCCGAAGAAGAAGCTTTGAAAGCTCTTTAAATTTAGCAGTAAGTACTGTCAAGCATCCGTTCAGTATAATGTTCTGAGGGTGCTTTTCTTTTCATGGAACTGGTTTCTTAAAACCCATTGAAAAGACCCTCAGAAGCGAGCAGTACAAGAGAATTTTAGAGTCTTGTCTGCTCCCTTCTGCTGAAAGGGCGCAAATCGACCCCACCAAACTCATTTTTATGCAGGATAATGCTCCCTGTGACAAATCAAAATTGATGACGGAATACTTTGATGAGAAGCAGGTGAGTGTTATGAGATGGCCGCCCCAATCTCCTGACCTCAACCCCATAAAAAACGTATGGAGCATTATAAAGTACAGGCTCTCGAGAAAGCAGTTGAGCAACAAAGAGGATTTGATTGTGAATTTCATATCCGAATGGAATTCAGTGCTAGGAGATGAGATTTGCCAGAACCTAATCAAGTCAATGCCAAAAAGGGTTGAAAAGGTTATTCAAAATAAAGGAGGACCCATAGATTTTTAAATATTTCGAACTATATTACCTATTATAAATAAATTATATCTCTATTATTCTTTATTTGAAGCTGTTCGGTTATGTTTCTATTGATTACTAGTTGCAGGAAATAGGTGAGTCACTTTTGTGCACAGAGTTTTTCCCTAAATCTCATTTATATTCAAAATTATAATTATCAATAGAATACCTTAGGGTGAGTAAAAATTTTTACTAGGTGGTCGGGAAGGGGTTTTTATATTAGTAAGATTAAAAATTAGTTTGACCCCAAAAACAATAGGGGAAACAATTTTTAATTAAAAAAAAAATCAGGTGAGTCACTTTTATCGAACAACACTGTAGATTCCTTATCTCTCTGTATTATCCACTCGTGAATTGCCATTGGATAATTAGAAAAGATCGTAGAGTACATTCCAGTTGTTTTTTTCCGCGTAGTTCTTCCTACACTGTTATTTACGCCATTGGTGAGAGAGAAGAAAGATGGATTCATGCCTTTCTTAAATTGAACTGGGGCAAGAAATGGTTGGTTAACTTTAACGCCTCTAAAACAAAACTGCTCTCTATTAACCACCACAGGGATCCATCCCTGCATCCCATTAGAATGTCTGAAGACCAACTTCTCGAGAGTTCCTCCCTGCGGCTGCTCGGTCTCACGCTGTCCGCTGATCTGAGATGGAAGAAATACATCGAGTCAATTGCTTCATCCACCGCAAGGAAAGTTGGCTCCCTGTGCCGAGTCAGGAAAATTTTCTCCCCGGAATCGATCCTCCAAATCTATAAATCAACCATTCGCCCTTGCATGGAGTATTGCTGCCATATATAGTCTGGAGCCCCTGCTGTTTGCCTCAGGGTTCTTGATAAGATCCAGAGACGGATATGCAATGTAATTGGCCCTGATCTGTCATCTCGTCTGCAGTCGCTCTCTCACAGACGCGACGTTGCCTCGCTCTGTCTATTTTACAAATACTTTCACGGTAATTGCTCCGATGAGCTGCTTTCGCTGGTTCCCAGGCCTCATGAATTTAAACGTCCCTCGAGGCTGGCATCCCGTTCCCACCCCTTCACCGTTGAAACTGTTAGATGTAGACGTCTCTTCTACTCCAATAGCTTCATGTCTCGCACATCTCGCCTGTGGAACTCCCTTCCTTATTCCTGTTTCCCTGACAAATATAATCTCCAACTATTTAAGTGTAACGTCAATCGACATCTCCAGGTGCCTTGATCTATCTACTTCCCTTCTCCACATCTTTTCACCTTTCATTCCTATCTGCTCTCGCTCCAAATCTTCTGTAACCCCCTAGCCTTGATCGATCCACTATCTTTCTCTACATCCTCTCCTTTACCACTCCTATCTGCTCTTCCTCCAAACCTTCTGTAACCCCTTGCGTGCTAGTGGCTTCCTGCCTTGCTTGGGGTGAAAAGCTTAAATAAAAAAAGAAAAAAAGTGAGTGTAAGAGAAGAGACCGAAATTTGAACATGGTTCGCCGATTTCATTTACTGCGCCAGTAGACCGTTACGTGACGTGCACACATCCATTCGTTAAAAGAAGCTTTTTTTTGCCTTTGATGGCGACGCAAAAATGATGTTGTTTGCAAAAGGATGAAGAATAAATGTTGAAGGAGAGATGTGGAGGCAAAAGGCTTCACTGATCGTGTGACGATTTAAACGATCAGAAAAAATGAAGGTCGCGTTTCCTTTTCCATTTTTATCACCTTTTTGAAAAGACACACACACACGCATATATATATATATATATATATATATATATATATATATATATATATATATATATATATATATATATATGCATGTTTCATTAACAACGGCAGGCAATGTACTACGGTTAAGCTTTCTATTTAATTTTTCTTGTGCTCGAAGCTTTCTTTTCAGGACAAAGAGTGTGTAAAAACTGTTCAAAGGTTTAATATTTCCGAGCGCTTTCGGCTATACCTTTAACCATTATCATCGATGATTCGATTTTTTAGTCTTTTTTTACAGGTGGATGCAGTTAATATATTTGTGTTTTCTACGAGTATGTTTCTAATGGAGTCTGGTATGTTTGTGTGTGTGTTTAGATGGGTTATAATGGAGCTGTGATCAGATAGGTGTAACGTAAGTCGTCTGGATAAGTATGTAGTTGTGTAACCGATGTAATTATTTATTTTTTAGCTTAATTGAGTGCGTGCATTATGTGTATGTCTTAGTGTGTGGTAGAGATGTTTTTAATTTCCGAATACGGTTATTACATTGTGGCCTTGTTCGTAATTAATATTGTTCAGAATTGAATTTTTTCTTTGAAGCTTCCATTATTTTTAATTTTTTTTACAGGTGGATGCAGTTAATATATTTGTGTTTTCTACGAGTATGTTTCTAATGGAGTCTGGTATGTTTGTGTGTGTGTTTAGATGGGTTCTAATGGAGCTGTGATCAGATAGGTGTAACGTAAGGCGTCTGGATAAGCATGTGGTTGTGTGACCGATGTAATTATTTATGAGTTCGGTTTGATTAGGAACACAGTTCCTTAAGGGGCATTTGAACTCATAGATAATGTTCGTTCTTTATAATTTTGACTTAGCTGGTGTGTTGTTATTTTTGAGTATAAGGTCAGCTGTCTGAAATTTTTTCGTGTATTTCTTTATAATATGTTTTTGGAAGATTCGTCTCGTTTGTAATTAATGTGCATTTGGTTTTTGTAATAAATGTGTATGTAATTTTTGACTGTGTGTTCACTATCGTTATTACTTACTTGGGGGAGAAATAGTCTAATTCGGTGGTCTATAAGGTGGTTAGAGAAGCCGTTGTTGATTAGTGTTTGTTTAACATTATTAAGTTCTTTGAGGAAGAGTAGTCGAGAAGATGAATTCTGGTGTGCTCTTTTTAGAAAGTTTTTATTACTGCTATTTTGTACCTAGGTGGACATTCGCTTTTAAAGTTAAGGTGGCAGGAGTTTTTGCTGGTGGGTTTTTTGTATAATGATGTAATGAAAGTGTTATTGCTGTATTCAACGAGGACATCTAATAATGGAAGTTTGTTTTTTTGATTAAGTTCATAGGTAAATTTAAGGACGGAGATTTTCTCAAATGGGGTCTTAAGTGTATCGATTTCTTTAATGTTATTTACTAAAATAAAAATATCATCTACGTAGCGAACATATATTTTCGGTTTACGGACCTGTGTAAATATCGTATTTTCTACGTGAGACATGTAATAGTTGGAAAAGCATGGACCGAATGGATTTCTCATACTAACACCATTAGTTTGGGTGTAAATGTTGCCATTATGGTCATAGAATGGAACTTTGGTTGTGCATGCGTGTAGTAAGTTTTTTAGTCTGGATGGTTTGATGGATGGCGGAAGGATAGAATTATTAGTATATACAGAATTGAGGATAATGTCAATAGTTTGGTCGACGGGGAAGTTTGTAAATAAGTTTTCGACGTCAAGTGACGCTATTATACCTTGGTTTGGTTTAGTAGTTTTTGAAATTTCCAGGAAACTCAATTAAGCTGAAAAATCAAATCATCCTTGATAATGGCTAAAGGTATAGCCGAAAGCGCTCGGAAATATAACACTTGGACAGTTTTTACACTCCCTTTGTCCAGAAAAAGAAAGCTCTTGTTCAAACACAAGAAAAATTAAATAGAAAGCTTAACCGTAGTACCTTGTCTATCATTTTTAATGAAACATGCATAAACGAAGGAATGCTGCATATATATATATATATATATATATATATATATATATGCAGCAATCCTTCGTTTATGTATGTTTCATTAAAAATATATTAAATATATATATATATATATATATATATATATATATATATATATATATATATATATATATATATATCCGAATGTAATGAGAAAGAAATTAATATATAAATTCTAACGTTCACAGCATTAATACAAAAGAGGGCTCAATACCCCAATAGTAGAGCAATAATTATTTATTTATAATTTTATCATGTAGATAAAAACAGTTTACTCACTACAAAGATGCAACTTCGTTTCGGTGCATTTCAATTGTACCTCGACTGGTGAGAGCCAAAATGGTTATAAACAATTTTGCTTGTAAGCAGACCGCACGTGTGGAACATCATTTCCTTTTTTTTCTATTTGTTTGAAAAAAAAGGTCCATTTTAAGAAGGGACGTATAAGGATAAAGAAAAAATAGGAGAGACCAAAGAGTGACAGAGTGAAACCATGGCGTCTGTTGATGGATTGTTGAGGCGTTAGACTGATGGCTCGAAAGGAAACATTTTTTTAATCGACAACAACGCTCAAACACTCCTAAGAGTGAGAAGTGGGGGAGAAAAGTTGAGAATTAGTGAGAGTAAAACGATTAAAAGAGGAAGTAAGGGTAAGTTTAAAACAATGGTTATAGTAGTAAATGTAAATGTTTGGTAACTTAAAAACGAAGTCAGATCTGAATTGTGTATAGTTAGACTGGAATTATCGCTACTAATTTTGTAATCAATGAATGAATTTTGTGAATTAATAAATTAAGAGGTGAACATTTTTTCTTTCTATATTGAATACATAAGTTATTTGTTTTTTTAAACAATAAGTTTTAGTTCCGAATTTAAGATATAAGTTGAAAGGTATATAAAAGCATGGGATATTAACATAACTTTTTATTTGAAAACAGTGGTTTCAAATCTTTGATTTAATAATTGGCTGTTGTGCAAAACTTTAATAATACATATTTTTCCTGCAAGCATAAAAAAGGTTCGTTCAAAGATTTGCAAGTTCTGTCTTGTTTTAGTATTTTCCATTTAACCGTAGGTATTTTCTTTTCCTCCTTCAGTTTCCAAAAGTATTTAGAAAGTGATGTCATATTGCGTTAGCTTATATTAGTAAAAGAGGATATTTGATTATAATATCGATCCTTAAAAGACCTAGTGGATCCTACATACAATTTAATATCCTTGGGGTTCTCATTTGATGAGATATAGCACATATATACAATGGATTTCGTTAGGCACCTGTTTGATAATGGACATTGATAAAGGATTCTGGAATTACATAGTTCGGTTACCTGGTGTATATTAGAATTTGTGTTTGGGTTGCGTTTATCCTCGTTATAAAATTTCAGTATTCTATTGTTATGCGATTTGATAATTTTATCTAAATTTCTAGAACTGCTATAACTAATTTTTAGGGTATTTCAGTTGAAGATTTGACTTAATTTACTGTCCGTGGGAAAGTATTAATTAGATTTAAAAATTTGTGTCCCAATTTGGTACGGACTAATTTGTTCAAGGGAGGTGTATACCAAATTATTTTCTTCTATAGTTTTTTCTAGAGTAACTATAATTTTCTCTATATTTCATTTCTGAAAATTTGTAGCCGCTGTCGGTAAGGATTTTGTTGCAAAAAATTTTGTGTTTATCGAATATTTCTTTAGTAGAAGAGTGCTGGTTGATAAAGCGTTCAAAGGATGATGGGATATGCTTAGTAACCGGCGGTGGGTGATTGGAATTAGGATTTATATAAATGGGGTTAGCTTTATTTTTTAAGAAGGGTTGGAATTTTTTAAGGGCTAAGTTTAAGGCTACATCTAAGAAATCCACTTGTTTAATGTTAGAATTAATTTTAACTTTGAGGTGTAAAAATTTAAATACTCTATGAATCAATTTCCTCAACTTGTCTACCTTAATCTCGGTAGAATGATTTACAATCATCAGACCATCGTCTCTATAAATCTCTATATTATTTAAGCTAATTTCATTATGTGCAGTGAGATTGTACAAAAAAAAATAGTCCTACTAAGTCAAATGACTAGCAGAATCCAGTGATCCCATAGATGCATCAAAGTTTTTATCCGAGTTCTTTATCCATTGTTCGTTGTTGTGGATTATTATTGATTTTCTACAATTTAGGATGATACCGATTTCATCCTGAATAATAAATTTTAAAAATCCGGCAAATTCCAGAGCCATTTCGAAAAGCTTTTTGGATATAGTTTGTGTTAACTATATATATATATATATATATATATATATATATATATATATATATATATATATATATATATACCGAGTGCAACAGCAAAATTGTACAGCATGGTGAGACGCAGGAGATCATTCAGGCCTTCCAATATTCATACTCTGGATCCATTTTCAAAGTTCATTCAAGAGCCCTCAAGAGAACGGTGAATACGTTTAAAAAGACGGAACAGTAGACAAGAAAACTGGATCAGGAGGTTACAACAGCAAAATTTTACAACACCATTTCAAGTTAGAGCAAAATAAATTCTTATTGTTCAAAGTAGGGTCCAATAGTTTTATAAAACATCGGAAAATTCCAGTAAGATATCTTTAATCATTTCCAAGATACAACTGTTCAATGCTTAATCTAATAATTGGACAATTTCTACTGTTACACTATTTGGACAATTTTGCTGTTTTCTATATATATATACATACATGCATACATATATATATATATATATATATATATATATATATATATATATATATATATATATAAAATCTGGAGAAAACAACTGAAAAGTTTCAAATTAAAAAAAATTTGAATGTTTTTTTGTTAAAGTATTTATTTATATCTTTAATATATATATAAATAAATACTTTCAGAAAAAAAAATTCTAATTTTTTTTAAATTTGGAACTTTTCAGTTGTTTTCTCCAGATTATATACATATCAAGAAAGTATACGTGGCTTCTCATTATGCTATATATATATATATATATATATATATATATATATATATATATATATATATATATATATAAAGAAATATAGTCTTAAAGTGTGCTATATTTATGGGATAAAATGCTCAATATCAGAGATAGAACGTGTGTAAATATAAAAGTGAACATAGAATCAACACTTAGAGGCGACAGTTTGTTTCGTGCTAGATGCAATCATCGGGACATATATATATATATATATATATATATATATATATATATATATATACATATATATATATATATATATATCGTGCTAGATGCAATCATCGGGACATATATATATATATATATATATATATATATATATATATATATACATATATATATATATATATATATATATATGAAAAAATATAGGTACATTATATTTATAGGGTAAAATGCCCAATGCGCGGGATAGAGTATCTCTAAATACAAGAAGATACCTGCATGCACATGCCTTACACTGGCGTGCAAATGTTTCTCTACATAAAATGGTTATAATCTTTATATAATTAAGAAGTCGAGATTATTTAGCATTTTGTTTTTATCAGTAGAATCTGTGGAGCTTGTCGACTGAACAATAAGTTGTTGCATTATCATAGGTGCGGTGTAATATATATGACACATCCCCGTAATCAACTTGAAACTGTAAGAAGGGCATTCGATGAAAGAGGCAATTAAACATCTGAGATGATAATGTCATGATAACATACACCCTTGTGCAAATTAAATGAAACAACGTGTTTAGTTTCTTCTTTCAACATACAATCAGTTTCAGACCCATTGAAATTATAGGGTATAATCGATTTCTATTTGTTCCTCAGTTTGCAGTGGTGTGCAGATATATAAATCTATTTTCGGTGTTTATGATGAAATTTGTTTGGCCTTGAAAAATATTGCGTTATCCGTGATTGCATCAGATTTTTATCACGCACAGGTACTGTTGTCTCGACTGTCGATTAGTTGTCCTACATCCATTGTGTGTGATGGATTTTACTCCAAGGAAGCGTACGAAAATTGTAACGCTTTACAAACACACTGTTGCTTACCAGTGAGCAAATCAAAGTACTATAGACTGGCCGGCAAACTCCCCTGAGTTAAATCCATTCGAGAATCTATGGTTAATCTTCAAGGAACTGCTTCCTGGAATGGACATACGAAGTACTAACATACGCACTGGGTCATGTTTCATTGGAAAAATACGTAAAAAGTACATAGTAACGGAATTATTCATTTTGTTTCAATTAATTTGCACAAGGGTATACAAATTTAAAACTAGGAATTATTCCATCTTTTTTAATCAGAGTGTAAGGAGGATTGGAAAGTTATTGTAGTTGAATATTATTATTGTTATGGGAACTTACCCATAATAATAATAGACTATTCCGTACATCATAAACATTGCGCCTCAAGAGGGAGAAGCAGTTCAAGACAGCAGTCAGTTCAGAGTTAGTTTAGGTCAGTCAGTCAGTCAGAGACAGAGTCGCAGTCAGACGATTACTGTAAGACATTGGAATAGTGATACTGGTCGAGACAACATAGATCTCTCTAACCAAATCTGATTGTCATTACTAATACTTCTACTTCTTTGTATATAATTCTGTTTGTAATATATCTGTGTTATTCCATACCTGTGTTCGAGTTATTCTTCATTGGTTCTACCTTCTACCGTGGTACAAGGAACCTGGACCATAACAATAGTCATTATTAGATTTTCTTTTTCACCTTAGAATCAGGGTTAAACTATTTTGCTGAAACAAAGATGATGATTTTGAGTTTGAAGTGGAAGTTAACACAGCGAGATATAATCTCGGTAGCTGGGAAATTACAGAAACAGTGTTCAAATCACCCAAAAGACTTTTTCTACCACTGGAAGTGTTTTAAGGGCAAAGAAAACTAGAAGACAACAACAGTTAGAAAAGAAAGATTAAAGAAAGTTTGTAAGTCTCGGTAGTCAATCCAGAACTAAAAGAACAAGCGAGAATGCATTCTTAACAGCCAGGTCTCGATTCAGGACGCAGAGTATTACGAAAAACTACCTGAACGGACTTTTAAAAAATATCGGAATAGAAGATTTACATGATGAAAAGAACATCAAACATAGGATTCTGGAAAGTGGTCATTTCTTGTGATGAATGCGAAATTAGTTACAAGAAGTTAAATTCCAGTGCAAGAAAATATGGCAGAAGACAATTGGGAGAAAGAAACTATTAAAAATACGCCACAAATCCAGTAAGATTTCGTGGTGGACACGTAATGGTGTGGGGTTGCATCAAAAGCAATGGTAGAAGAAATTTGGTAAAAGCTGATGGAAGCCTAAACAACGAAAACGATATTAGTTTACTACTTTCTAATCTTTTGCCAGACAACACGAAGATGAAGAAATCTTTCAGCATATAGCTACTCCTTTTAACATATCAACAAAAAGGTTTCTAGTGGAGAAAGATGTTCACTTTTTGGAAGAAAGTCAGAACAAAGACTTGATCGAAATTTAATTGAACTATTGTTGTGGAAACTGAAGAAACAAGTGTTCCAACTAAAACCAAGCGACCTCCAAGAGATTTGGGATTAATGCCAAGACAAAAGAGAAAATTTCCTAAGAAGAAAGTCTGGACCTTGTTTAATTCAACGACACATGGAATTGAGGAAATTCTTCGAGTCATAGGCAGCAATACTAATCATAACTCCATATTTTGACATGTTCTATTTCCTGTAATATCAAAGATCACTTTTGCCAAAAGTTACCTTTTAACTTTAATTAAATTCCTTATAGACTGTCTAAACTTTCAAACTTATATCAAACATTATAATATTTATGAACTCTCAAAGTAAAGCAAAACAACAGCCTCTATTTTGGGCCTTTCATTCCAAAGAAAGTTAGTGACACTTTCTCTCATGACTTCTTTCTCTCTTTTTCTCTTTAGGTCTTTTTCTCCTCTCCCCCCACTATATCAATATATAACTTCCGTTAAGTTATCCGATTTAATGTGTCAATGTCTGGATGTCCTCAAACAATTTAAATTTGAGAGAATAGAAATTTTACATCTAACTCAATCATGTCTCTCTCTCCACTCACTTCGTCACTTCGTAAATTTACATATGCTTAGTACTGCCCGTCAAAAATATGTAAATTTCTTTTCATTTTTCGTTTCAACCTTTGGAAGTAAAGTGTGATGATCCGCGGTCCTTTAAAAGAGCTGTGGTGAAATAATTTATTACATGGAACCTTAAAGTGGTCTGTTTATATATATATATATATATATATATATATATATATATATATATATATATATATATATATATTAATCATTTCGCCCCCAAGCAAGGTGGTGGTGTCACTAGTACGAAGGGGCTTAAAGGGAGTGAAAGTGAAAGAGAATATTGATTTTTTTATTTTGATAAAGGCGTTGGTTAGATCCAGTGACAGAATCCAATGAGAGTGAGTTCAATACCCGGTTAAGGCAGTGGAGAACATTCAGAGGGAAAGTAACAGGAGATAACTGATAACTGAAATCTATTAAGCATAGCACATGGAATTAGAACAGTCTATCCCAGTAAACGAAATAAAGGGTTCAATTCGACATTCCAACAACCTGAAGAAGGCAGGAGCCTACAACGATCGAAACGGTGTAATAAATATGGCGACAAAGATGAGGACAATAGTCCGAATAATGTAAATAATATACATAATACCTCATCTCAGAAATATAGACAGATACTGAAGGGCTGAAACGTTGTGATAAATATGGCGACAAAGATGAGGACAATAGTCCGAATAATGTGAATAATGTACATAATACCTCATCTCAGAAATATAGACAGATACTGAATGACCGAAACGTTCTAATAAATATGGCGAAAAAGATGAGGACAATAGTCCGAATAATGTGAATAATGTACATAATACCTCATCTCAGAAATATAGACAGATACTGAAAGGCCGAAACGTTGGGATAACTATGGCGACAAAGATGAGGACAATAGTCCGAATAATGTGAATAATGTACATAATACCTCATCTCAGAAATATAGACAGATACTGAAAGGCCGAAACGTTGGGATAAATATGGAGACAAAGATGAGGACAATAGTCCGAATAATGTGAATAATGTACATAATACCTCATCTCAGAAATATAGACAGACACAGAATATTGATTATAGGAAGGATTAAGAAAAGGAGAAAAGATGAACGGGATTCAAGAACACAGAGGATGTCGATTGACATTGCATTTACATTTTTGAAGTTTGTAGTGATCAGGGAAGCAAGTAAACTGAAGGGATTTGCACAGGCGGGGATTAGGAGAAAAGAAACTGTTGGAGTAGAAGTGGGGGTTGCATTAAGCTATTTTACTAGTAAAAAGGGGGGGAGCTAAATGCCAATGTAGTAGCATAATTAAATTCACGTAGTCGGGGCAGCAAGTAAAAAAAAAGCTTGTCATGAAAATATTTGTAAAAAACGACATAGTAAAGACACGTCACATCGGTGCGAAATTATCTGATGTCGAGATGCCAAGTCAGGGTGGATTGCATTACATTCTTTGGATTTTGTCAAGAATCTCAAAGTGTACAGCAGGAGCACCAGAGTAGATATGGTAATAGTATTCAGCGCACGGACGATTTTAAAATGTACACACACACACACACACACACACACACACACACACACACACACACACACACACACACACACACTCATATATATATATATATATATATATATATATATATATATAAATATATATTGTGTATATTTCGGCAGCAATATTTCAATAATGCATGTTTCATTAAATAATATAGACAGGTTTTGTCTATTTATTTTAAGTAAGTTCCTTTCGTATTGTCTGATAAGCTTAATCACATTATCGTTGAAAGACTAAAGGAAAACACCATATTGACACATGTTTGAATTCAATCTAAGCTTTCGGCTTACATAAATCATTATCAGATGACAATTTTAATAAATCAAACAACACTTATACGAAACCACAATAATGGCCCGCCCTTGCTCTTTGGATAATGTGTATGTATATATATATATATATATATATATATATATATATATATATATATATATATATATATATATATATCCCAAACACGATTTTGAAAATTTTACTGTTACATTCGGTATATATATATATATATATATATATATATATATGTATATAAATATATATATATATATATATATATATATATATATATATATATATATATATGTATGTATATATATATATATTGGTCTGCTACGTTAGTGAATGAAACTATTTTCTCTATATTCTTCTGCTACGTTACAGAATAAGTAGGGATGTGTGTGTGTGTGTGTGTGTGTGTGTGTGTGTGTGTGTGTATACCTGTATGCATGTAAAATCTATTTTCGGATGGCCGACGACTAAACCGGCATGTCCACTTTAAATTATTGCGAGTGAAATGGGTGGGTGGGGGTGGTTTAGAAACCCTGTTTGATGAACTGACCTATCAAAATTCGGAAGAATTCTTGATGAGCCAACGACAGGCTAACAAGGAGTTGTGTCTCAATAAAATCACCGTGGAGAAGGTAAAGGGAAACAACTCCATTATTAATCCACAAAGCTTTTCTTTACATGTGGGGTGAGATGAACATCCTCAACCGTAGAGAAGGCACTTCATCTGGAAGAAGGCAAACCAAATGGGTAGATAGAACTCAATAACCATCTTAATGGTCCCTCTGTCTAGGAGAAAGAAACTCTGATATGAAACTAACATTTTTGACCTCATGGAAGGCCTAAAAATATAACTAAATACCGCATCGTCTATCTTGTGAGACGCGCATCCCTAAGTAAACCAAGGGATGCGTGTCTCAGTGACACACCATGCCGAGGTTGAAAAATCTGCTACCGCTAAGGAAAGATTTAGTCAGTCACCACACGTAACAATGCCAACTAAAAAAAATTGACTACAAAATCCGAAGTTAACATTTCTTCAAATAGAAAATAAAAAAATCTACCTTCAGCCAGGATCAGATGACTTCAGGGTGTACTGTACTTTAGAAGAATGCAGCAAAGCAAACCTTGATGTTGTTTGTATACAAGAGGTGTGTCGATTTGGTTGTGACTTCATTGAGTATTTAGGATACAATTTGAATCACCACAAGGAAAAAACAACAACATGCAGTTGGAATTTTAAATCGCAAATCACTAGATATTGTAATAGGCAACATCGTACACTAGTCAGAAAGACTGATGCATAATGACACTGTTATTCGTGGCTATAAGATCTGAAGAACATCAGCTTATGCACCACCCCCCCCAACTGCAAAAAGCGCTGTCTGGGAAAAAAATGAAATTCTATACGGGATTAAGTATGATTTGTATCTTAAAAAAAAAGAAAACTGCATAAGTAGGGATTTACAGCTTCCTCAAACCTTTTAAAATGCCCCTACTCATTTGATGGCAAAAAGACATCACCTTCTAAAACGGAAGTATCAAACAGTAATGGAGAACTCTTGCTAAACCTTTGTTACGCTAAAAGATATTTTACCTTTAAAACATGGTTTGATATTCCCATGAAACACTGCATCACATAGCCTAACTCAGATAATATAACAAAAAAGATTATTGACGTCAGAATCTTAGGCTCGTGGACTGGGCAGTTTCTGATAGACGTTAGAGTATACAAGTCCTGCTTTGTATCAGATGTCAGACTGATCATAGTTAACAGACAACACCGCCCACATCAACCAAGGAAAACACCGCGGTATATCATTCAAGGCCTTACAAATGAAAGGGTAAATTTAGAATTCAGTAGAATCTCGAGTACAAATTGATGTCAATAAATTTTGATGCAATCAGAGCAGAATCATATAGTGTTATCATATCGTCATTAACTGAAGCACGCGAGAGCATTCAAGGACAAATAGAAGAAAAACGGTGCACGCATGGAACGACGATACTGAATTGAAAATTTCATACAAGAAATAACAATTAGAAGGAAAAAAAAGAAAGGGAAAATAATTAACAACGAAAATAAAAAAAGACGATTTAATTCTCTGAGAAAACAGTATATCCGGTAAATTGGAATTAAATTAACGAAGCCAAATAGCCAAAGACGATGTATCAAAAAGTGTAAAAAAAGTGAAAAGAATCAAAATAATATCATACAATTAAAACCTCCGTAGAAGAAATGTCCTGGTCTCAAAGTAAACTTCGAATCACATTTCAACCCTGACCACAATAAATTTAAGATATGCTCAGAAGTAAAACATACAGGAATATTCATTCAATCATTACGATGTCCATCTCTAATCATAAACAATAACAAACTGAAGAAATTAAAAAAATCTATTAAAACTAAAGAATGATAAAACACCACCCGACATTGAGGCTGAACTTTTGAAAATTGCATACTTCCTCCCCGAATGTAATAACACGTTTCTCTATTTTATGAAAGAAGTCTGGAATCCGAAATGCATTCTCAAAAGTGGGGTTTATGACGCATTAATGCATAGTAGAAACAGAAAGGTAGCCATCAAGACCCGCACACATACAGAGGTATCTGAATTGGATCCATCAGGGTGAAAGTATTAATGAATATTATATTAACGTCGTTTTATGAGAATCATCTCCTCACGACCCAGTTTGGTTTTCCTTCTGGTCAGGGATACAGTGATGTCATATATATAATCAAACAACTCCAAGAAATTGTTTACCTCTCTAATTGGAAACTATATAACCGTTGTTGACCTCACAGCAGCATATGACTACATCAATAGAAACTTCCTCTTCTCGTCCATTAGAGACCGCTTTCCAAGCTCCGAATCCACTGAAGGTTTCGCTCTAACAGAGGAAATCTCTCGTTCTGCAGAACCATCCATGTCTGATGAGGGCCAAAATAGGAAGACATTTCGAACCGCATCAAAAGTAAAAGAAAGAAATGAGGGCGACAATCTATTTAATATTTTACTAGACTATACCATTCGCATTTACAAACGCAAATCATATAAGATGGCCACTGACCACTTAACCATTCCTTACTACACCACAAACAAATCTCCCAATACAGGATGCGATAGGTAAATTGTCGCCATTTTATATTTTTAAATTCGCGCATGTGCATTGTTTGTTTTTGATTTTGTCGACAGCACAGTATATGAGGATCATGACGCAATTAACTCCGCCAAAATTTGGAAACGGCATTCTGTACTGCTTGGCATTCGCGCCGGAAGCTCCAATACGAACATTTCAGAGTATTTGGGTGTCAATTTGAGGATAATGCAGAGGATTCGGAAAGAGTTGGATGAGTCTAATGGTGATCACGAAGGTACAGCAACTCGGAAAACTCACTCTGATCGTTCTGATAAGAAAAGAACGTCTGTGTTTGTTGGAGAGGGCCTCAGGGACAACACGGTGGCCTTGATGAGATAGTGCTGTCCTGGGTCAAGAGAGTGATGTCTGGCAACAGGACTCTGCACCATGCCACACAAGAAGTCACAGCTGTCAGACAATTTCTGCGACCATATCATTCCTTACATATGGCTACTTAACTTCCCAGACTGCAACCTCCGTGATTATTATGTGTGAGGCGCAGTTGAGCGAGAGACTGACAAAACTCCTTGTAACACCAAAGATGAATTGAAGACAAGCATTATGTCAGTATTCACCAACTTAATCAAGGGTCAGCCCAGAAGAGATGCAGAAGATTCCAAAGTCTTCTGGAAGCCCTGGTTGAAGCTAATGGCGATTTTATTGAATAAATTTACTCTTCATTTACATTATTCGGACTGTTATCCTCATCTTTAATGTCATATCACAGCGTTTAATCATACTACCAGCTGACAGAGGCAATGAAACTGTAGTGATGACAAAACGGCACATACAGAAAAACTGAAAGACCTCATTGCGA
>OZ038512.1:79645505-79650505 GCA_964036315.1 Acanthosepion esculentum
CTGGTTTCGTGGCTTTGCTTCTGAGCTGCAATAATTAAACCTTCTGTCGCAGCTTTCAATCCGGTGCTTCTCAGCCTCTAATTTGATTTCTGTTCGTTCATATCCGCTTCTTTCGTTCTTTTTAGATATTTGCCATTCAACGCCTTGTCATCAAAGTTTTTTGTAATTTCATTTGGCAATGGTTTTACATTCTGTTTTACTCGTTTGGTGTACATGGTATTCGCTTCATTTTTTGTTGGTAGGATTTCAGGTACATTAAGCTGTTTCTTGAAGAGTGCAGAGTCTTTGTTGATGGTTTTTTAATATTTGCATGCGAGGGTCATTGGTTTATATGAGGTATGCTTCCAATCCGATTGTTGTATGGTGAGAGTTAGTTCAAATTGGATTAGACCTCGGCCCCCTAAAGCTCTTGGTAGATCAGTATTTGATTTTGGGTGGTGCATCCTCATTTGGGTAAGCATTTTTCTGGTTTTGGCGTCCAATCTTTTAATGCCATTCAACTTCCATTTAATAATGTTACTACGGGTAGAGCTAATGTGTTGATAGCCTTCATTTTACTGGCCCCATTTAGTTATCTTTCTAGTATCAAACGTACTCTCCTATAATATTCTTTTCAGACCTTTTTCTTCCTAATTGTATTCTGCATTCTGTCCCCTGCATTCTTAATGATTTGTATGTATCATCTTGGCCTAGTTCCTTAATCTTGTTCATATCAAGCTCTAAATCTGTAGTTAGTTCACCGACTTTGAAGGTGGCTTTGGCACATTTGTCGATTCCGAATTTCATTGGTGTTTCAGTTTGACATTCTTTGACTTGTATCCGTAGCTACTCTTCTTCATTAGGCAGCTGAGTGGCGCTAATGCAAGGCAAAAAAGTTGTGGTGACAATAAATCACCTTTTCATACTGATTGGTATCGATGTTAATGACCCGCTTGTATGGTTTAGATTTAGTGTAGTCTTCAGTTTTTCATGCTCTTCGTTATAGAATTTCACCGTTCTGAGGCTTACTTTGTGTACTTCTAGGCTCTTCTCTATCCATGAGTGTGATACACTGTCGAACACCTTTCTGTAGTCAATCCATGATATCGATAAGTCTCTTTGTTTTCACCTCTTCCAATATCGTTTTATGATAATTAGTTGGTCATTGCACCCGTAACGTCCGCTTGTGCATACTTTCTTTTCTGCTGATAGTAAATTGTTTTTCTCAAGGAGATTGTATGTCCTTTCAGTTTGATAGAAGTGAGGATCTTGTACATTCTTTGTAAGCAGGTGATGGGTCTATAGTTCTTCGCGTTCTGCGTCTCGTTTGTTTTTGGCTGTAGGTAGGTTACTCACTACGTGAGCCATTTGGAGCTTTTTTCTGGGTTCATGATTCTATCCCTGTATGCCCGTGCGAGGTCTTGGTGGGTGTTAGGTGTTTTATCCAAAACTTGGCTATTCGGTTAATTTCTAGTGCTTTCCAGTTTTTAGTTTTGCAGACGACAGCAGTTGTTTCAATAATATTGAAATCCATCCATTTTTGGAAATCTATATGTGTATGTTGTTCCTGTTGTTGCTTCATCCATGTAGCTCTTTCATTGTGCATTTTGAAGTTTTCCCACATCTTAAACCAGAACTCCTCGACTTCCTGGATATTACGTGGGTCATTTATCTTTTTTTCCCCAGTTCTTGATATAGTTTCTTGGCATCTTCTTTGAAGATCTTGTTTTCCCAGAAGAATGCGTTTCTTTTCCATTATTGTTATTATTGATAATCAATAACAGTAATTTTGACGAACATATTAAGGTAAACATTCTGAAAAAAATATCCAGAATCCACAGACCTTTCGGTCCCTAAAACGCATGAAGATAGTTACATGAATATTACTAACGTCTCACCGACGGGGAAGGGACATGTTGCTAACGTCTCACCGACGGGGAAGGGACATGTTGCTAACGTCTCACCCACGGGGAAGGGAAATGTTGCTAACGTCTCACCCACGGGGAAGGGACATGTTGCTAACGTCTCACCCACAGGGAAGGGACATGTTGCTAACGTCTCACCCACGGGGAAGGGACATGTTGCTAACGTCTCACCCACGGGGAAGGGACAAAATGATAGGAAATTTCCATGGGATTTTTGCTAAACTGTTTGATTAATTGCTCTTGCTAAAATTAAACTGGTTTCATTGTTTCATTTAACGACAATAGAGAAACTTCCCTGATGCTCGACTGCTGGAGAGCATCTCATTGCATATTCATTACCTAATGTTTTCAACTGACTTGAAGTGCAACAATTACATTGAATCAATAGCTGCATCTACTGCAAGGAAATTTGGTTCATTTTCTCATTCCAGGTTTTTTCTCGAGAGTCCATCTTGCACATTTACAAATCTACCATTCGTCCGTGCATTGGATATTGTTGCCATATCTAGTCTCGTACTCCTGCAATTCATCTCGAGGTTCTTGACAAAATCCAAAGAAGGATCTCGACTTCAGTTACTTTCTCACCAACGTAGCATTGCTTTCCTCCGTTTATTTTACAAATATTTACATGGCAACTATTTTTCTAACCTGGTGCCCCAACTACATGAATTTAAGCGTAGTACTAGATTTGCATATAGGTCCCACTCGTTTACGATTAAATAATTAAATTTAACCGCCACTTATACTACAAAAGTTTATTTTCTCGCACTTCTCAACAGTGGAAGTCCCTTCTGTTTAATCTCTTCAATGAGTCTATCTGGACCTTTTCCAATCAATCCAAGGTCTCCAACTACAACTGGAATTATTATTATTATTATTATTATTATTCTCGTATTTTCTTGATTCTACCAGAAATATGGCAGTCGTCACTGAAGACTAAGCATCCTCAACTCCCTAGCACTCTTCACTGTTTCCATGCAGACCCCATAAAATCTGTTGTCTTTACAGTTTCTGTTTTCTCTTGAAATTTTATATCTTTTCTCATCTTCATTTCAGTGTTTCTGGCACATTTCTGAGCATTATGGCCACGATCTTAACCGTCACATTCTACACGTTTCTCAGCTCCCGGGAAAGGTCCTGATTCTTTTGTTCATCATCTTCATCTTCATCATCATCATATTCATATCACTGGATCTTCATTCCAGTGGTATGAAATGGTTATCACTGAGGACCACCTGGTATTAAATTTCCTAAAGTCTCCAACTCTCCTCAACTAGTAGATTTCAATACTGCTGAGGTCTAATCTCGTTTTTGTTTCTTCTTCTTCTTCTTCTTCTTCTTCTTCTTCTTCTTCTTCTTCTTCTTCTTCTTCTTCAGCATCATTATAATTATTATAAAAATATCTTTTTGACCTGCATTTCTTTCATAATCCTCTTCCGGGGTCATATCTATTGACCTAAGTGCAATTGAAGGTTGTAAATTTTGGTTGTTTTCACTGCACTCAACAACAGACAGCGATTAACAAAAATTAAATAGATACAGCTCTTTGCAGGTTATGGGTTGTGATTGTTAGAACTATTTTCCAGAATTCCTGGACAGATGGTGCATCAGGGATTTTAGTGATTTGTTGTTGAGTTTCTTTTTATATCAGACCCAAAGCTCCATCCACAACAGGAAAACTTTCAGTTTTTAAGGGCCTCATCTTCTCGTTTTCCAGCTCCAGCTTTTTTTATTTGCTTAGTTTTTCAAAAATCTTCGTAGACATGTTTTTCCAACTTGGTACGCCAATGTCAATAAGTGAAAACTTCTTCTGTTCTGTCTTTGACAATAAGGTCTGGGCAATTTGCTTGTATCGTTCAATCTGAGTTGATAGGAAAATCCCAGAGGATAGTTACATCCACTTATTAAACTTCAGATTCAGGATGATGTTCATTCCAGTTTGCAGCTGTTTTTAATACTGTAGTGATGAGAGATCTTCCAATGCAGATATCGACCAACTCTCTCGTTATGGTGTTTGTACTCAGTGGCTGTGAGTATTGAGCATCCTCATCTCATCAATGGTTTCAGTGTATTCATCACAGAACCTACGTTTTAGTTCCATAATGTTATGCAAGATATTAGCTTTGGTAGTTGTGTGGAAGCAGGTTTTGGTTCTGTGCAGCAAGCTTATTATTATTTTTATTTTCTGTGATTTCTTTGCATACTCATTTTTTCCGGGTCCCAACCAGAGATCTAAGGTCAGGAATGGCATCATGTGATTTTCCACTGAGGATATTTGCGAAAAAAATAAAAATAAAAGACAGACGCATTTTACATAAAGCCTTTCGTAAAGTGTGATCTGTTCTTTTGAGAACAATTTTTTATTATTATTATTATTATTATTATTATTATTATTATTATTATTATTATTATTTCCTTTGATATCTGGCGTTTACACATTTCTTTCCGGGTCCCGCCCAGGGACCAAAGGTTAGAAATGGCATCATGACACTTTTCACTGCAAAAAAAAAAAAAAAATACATAGATAAAGCCCTTCGTAAAGTGTGGGCTGTACTTGTCAGAACAATTTTTTGTATCTCTTTGAGGCATGGACTTCCAGGAATCCCTTCAATTAGTCTACTGGAATCTTTTCCAACCAATCCGAGGGCTCTAACTACAACTGGAATTGTTGATGTTCTCATGTGCCACATTTTTGAGATTTCTATTTCAAGGTCCTTGTATTTTGACAGCTTTTCGAATATCTTCAAAGATACATTGCAGTCTGCAGGGACTGCCATATCAATAAGGAGGCATTTTTTTGTTTGTGGTCTTTAATAACAATGTCTTGGCAGTTGGTTTTGATTCTTCGGTCAGTGTGTTTTGTGTAGTCCCATAGAATTGTAACAGGTCCTATCTCCGTAACCGGATTTATTATTATTATTATTATTATTATTATTATTATTATTATTATTATTATTATTATTATTATTATCTTCTTCTTCTTCTTCTTCTTCTTCTTCTTCTTCTTCTTCTTCTTCTTCTTCTTCTTCTTCTTTGATTTCTGTTGTATACTCATTCCTTTCGGTTCCCACTCAGGTCAGCAATGTCTTCATGACA
>OZ038512.1:79658005-79663005 GCA_964036315.1 Acanthosepion esculentum
TGCTAGCTTATAGATATTTCTTTCATAGGATTCATCGCAACTGAAAACGCATCTACCGGTATTTTGTCAAACTTTTGTCGGACACAGAAAACATATTTGAGTCACCTGGTGAGGATCTAAATCAGTAAAGTGGAAATGATGTGGGATATAAACTTGTTGCATGGCTAGTATTTGACTGAGGCGCTATAATCTATCTATCAATCTATCTTAATCTGTTCATATCTATCTATATACATCTATCTATCGATCACAGTCTATTCATTATCTATATATCTTTCTCAGTATATTATCTATCTATCTATCTATCTTTGTTCATATCTACTATCTATCGATCGATCTATCTACCACAGTCTATTCATATATCTCAGTAAATTCTTTATCTATCTATCTATCTATCTATCTATCTATCTATCTATCTATCTATCTATCTATCTGTCTATCCATCTATCTATCTATCTATCTATCACAGTCTATTCCTTATCTATATATCTATCTCAGAAAATTCTTTATCTATCTATCTATCTATCTATCTATCTATCTATCACAGTCTATTCATTATCTAGATATCTATCTCAGAAAATTCTCTATCTATCTATCTATCTATCTATCTATCTATCTATCTATCTATCTATCTATCTATCTATCTATCTATCACAGTCTATTCATTATCTATATATCTATCTCAGAAAATTCTCTATCTATCTATATATCTATCTATCTATCTATCTATCACAGTCTATTCCTTATCTATGTATCTATCTCAGAAAATTCTTTATCTATCTATCTATCTATCTATCACAGTCTATTCATTATCTATATATCTATCTCAGAAAATTCTTTATCTATCTATCTATCTATCTATCTATCTATCTATCTATCTATCACAGTCTATCTGTCTGTCTATCTATCTATCTATCTATCTATCACAGTCTATTCATTATCTATATATATCTCAGTATATTCTTTATCTATCTATCTATCTATCTATCTATCTATCTATCTATCTATCTATCTATCTATCTATCTATCTCAGTCTGTCCATTAACTATCTACAGGGTGCGATGGATAAAGTGTCGTCTAAATGACGAAAAATGTAAATAACCCTGACATCTCATTTTAACAGATATATTTACCAAAACTACTCAAAAATATTTTGAAATACTGAAGAGTAAATGTATTTAATAAAATACCCAATGGCTTCAAGCACGGCCCCCAGACGACTTCGGAATCACCTGAGTCTCTTCTGGACGGATTCTGCCATAATCATTGCCTTCTCTTCATCTTTGGGATTACAAGGAGTTTTCTTGGTCCGTGGCTCAGCTGCGCTTCACACACAATAATCGAGGAGGTTGCATTCTGGGGAGTTAGATGGCCTGATGTAAGGGGTGATGTGGCCGCAGAAATTGTCTGACAGCCATGACTGGGTTCTCCCTGCTTCAATGCCATGATGCAGAGTCCTGTTTCTAGGCATAAGATCTTCAATTAGTCGCCGTCTTGATCCAGGGCAGCACTACCTCCTCAAGGTAGGCCTCCGTGTTGAGTCCGAGGACCTCACCTGGTGCTTGTTTTCTCACATTACATACTGTGCAGTGGACAAAATTCAAAAACAAACAACACACATGCGTAAAATAAAACAAATATAAAATGGCGACAATTTACCCATCCAACTATCCTTCTATATTTCAGTTTATTCATTATGTTTGTATCTCTCTACCTATATATATATATATATATATATATATATATATATATATGTTAGTCTGTTCATATATCTATCTATTGCAGTTTGTTCTCATTAGGTATATATCGATTAACATCTGTCTGTCTGTCTGTCTGTCTGTCTCTCTCTCTCTCTCTATATATATATATATATATTTTTAGTCTGTCTATCTATCTATTTATCTATATATATATATATATATATCGAGCTAACTTTCTCACTATCCCTCTCTCTCTCTCTATATATATATATATATATATATATATATATATATATATATGTGTGTGTATGTGTGCGCGTGTCTGTATAGATATTTCAGTCTATCTATCTATCTATCTATCTATTTATCTATCTATCTCAGTTTATTCATTATGTATATATCGAACAACCTCTCTCGCTATCATCTCTCTCTCTCTCTATATATATATATATATATATATATATATATATATATATATATATATATTTCTGTCTATTCATCTATTTCAGTCTGTTCATTATCTATTTATATATCTTTGCATGTCTGTCTGTTCGTTATCTATCTATTTCAGTTTATTTATTATGTATGTGTCTTTCTACCTACCTACCTACCTACCTATATATATATATATATATATATATATATATATATATATATATATATATTTCATTCTGTTCATCTGTCTCAGTTCATGTCTGTATATATATATCTATGCATATCTGTCTGTTCATTATCGAACTATCTATATATGCATTTCTGTCTATTCATTATCTATATATCTAAGTATTTTATCTATCTATCTATCTATCTATCTATCTATCTATCTATCTATCTATCTAAGTCTGTTCATATCTATCTATCTATCTATCTAAGTTTGGTCCTACTTATCGTTATATCCATCTATAAACACGCATGCGTATTTCCTTCTGTTAATTTATTTAGTCTGTCTTTTTCACGAAGAAAAGATTTTTGTTTTGGACTTGAGTGATTCTAGAATTTGTCCAAATGATTATTTGTTCTGAGGGCTTTCAACTGAACCGGGAAACATTTTCAAGGATTTTGCTTTTGCTATTATAAATGATCTAGAATTGCAATTTAAACCGTCTAAAAATTGCTGAAATGTAGACATATTTCTACTTTCCGAATACGGCCATCTATTTAATGATGTACTCGACATATTTATTGTTATTTGCATACAAAAGATCTCATCGACGTGACTCCCTCTGTCTTCCCTGCACATCTTTTCATGGAAAGTTGTTCTCGTGAACTTTCTTCCTTGGTGCTTCGACTGCACGATTTTAACCATACTACCAGATTGGCAAACTGGGTCGCATCGTTTTACTGTTCTGCTATATAGATTCAACCGTGTGTATCATACTAATAGTTTTGTTTCTCGCAATCATACCCTGTGAAACTCCTTTCCGATTCCTTTCCATCTTCGAAGATTTGAATGAAACTCTAATCTCCATCTTCTGACTTCATAAAACCTGTTCGTTTATTGTCCTTTCTCCTCACTATAATCTTCTCATTCTCTTTCACAACCAGTAAACCTTTGCGTGTTAGGGGAATTATTGCCTTGCTTGGAGTGAAATGATAAAAAAGAATACAATTAAAAAGTATTTTTAATGAAATATTTATTTCGAGAGGGATTTTTATCCAAATACACAACATACACAGACATGTTTGGCTTTATTTTTGGATGTGTATCTAACCGAAAACAATTCAGTAAACCTTCGTATATACACAGATTTTTCGTTACGTAACATCTGGAAGCCCGTAAGCCATTAGGGTCGTAGGGCCATCATATATACTGCAAACTTCTATTTTCGCTAGTTCCAAAACTGCATGAATTTAAACGTGCCACTAGCTCGACATCTCAGTGCCACCCTTTCACTGTCGAAACGGTTAAATGTAGCCGTCTCTTCTACTCCATGTCTCGCACTTCCCGTCTGTGAAACTCCCTTCCTCTTACTTTGCTTCCCTGATAGCTATAATCTCCATCTATTCAAATGCAATATCAATTGACATCTCCAGATGCCTTGATCTATTCCCCATCCTTCTCTTCATCCTTGCCTCTTTCACGCCTCTTTACTCTTGCTTTCACTCTCTGTATCCTCTTGCGTGCTAACGGGACTCACTGTTTGTTTGAGGTGAAAAGTTTTTAAAAAAATGAAGTGTCTGTGGTAAGATAGTCTGAGATGCCAATCTGTTATTAAGCTAGATGGAAAGTCAGAGTTCTCACCCCATGAAAAGAGAACACAGTCCGCTCGGTTATTTAATCCATACATGGGGGAAGGTTGATTCTTGATTTTTCTACGGCATTAGCTCGAAGTGAACTAGTACTGTCGATTTCTCTTCTGGCATCAATAACCGCTACGTTAAGCACAAAAGAAATAACTATAATTTCTAAAATTGTGCACATTATAAAGGCAACAGATATTTACATAGTAAACATTTACGGACCCGCATAAATACATGCATAGCATTATTATTTCTGTAGATCTTTACCATGATCTGCTACAAGATCTGACAAGTAAAAAAAAGGTAAGATTCTCTTGCCAGTTGATTTGGCTGTTGTCTTGAACAAACAACCGTTATAATCCTAGATTTAACCTAAATTATAATTTAGCCATTGTCCAAAAACCGATGACACTAGTGGCATACCTTGAATTTAATTCACAGAAATATATATATATATATATATATAAGAATTCTCATATTACTATATTAGTACAAAAACGCACAATTAGAATTTTAAAAAAAATTCAACCTCAGCGTTGCGACCGCACGCTCCAAAATTTTTCACAGTTAACAATAACACATTTCCAAAAATACATATTTCGGAGTACATCTTAACTTTCGTTGTCCTGTTATTACCTGGATGTAAAAAAGACATATCTATTTCTATACCTGAGGATGATTGTATGAACAATCGAAAGCTTGGAGTGAAAAAAGAACTTATACAACTGGAAATTATAAACAGGGATCATAACATTCATCAACGGGTTCGAGGTTAATGTATTTTATTAAAATTGTTTGCGAGAGTGATTCTTGCCATTTATATCATTAACTTCACTATCTGCTTTTTGTATGAATGATTCCTGTAATGTAAATTGAACTGCACCACATACTTGATGTAGATATATATATATATATATACAGTGTAACCCGGATATAAGAGACCCGGATATAAGTGAGATTTTCTCTGGTCCCAAATTAAAGCCATAGTTACCTAAACAAAATAGACCAAACCCGGATATAAGAGAAACCCGGATATAAGAGACTACTTCTCCGGTCCCG
>OZ038512.1:79665505-79715505 GCA_964036315.1 Acanthosepion esculentum
CCATTAAATACAAGATTTGACATCTCCACTAATTTTACAATATTTAACAACTTAATGTAAAAATAATAAAATAATTTATGAAATAACAATTAATTCTTTTAAAAATTCATTTTTCATCGAAAAAGTTTTTTGCCGTCAGACAATATGCATATTGATAAAAACAAATAAAAGCAACTAAAAGCATTTAAAATTAAATAATATCTTTTTTTACTGAGTTTTGTATGTTACAATTCAGAGCTGATTTTAGATAGACGAGGCCGGATTTTTAAAAATATGATTTACTTTCCTCAAAACCTTGTGTTTTTGACTAATATAATGATTTGCGTGTTTCGACATTGAATTTTTAGAGTTTTCATTAAATTATTTATGGGGTGGGGTAATATATATATAAAAAATATATTTTTATAATGACTTTAAAAAAAATAACATATTTATAATAATTTCCATAATTCCTGAATAGTTTCTGAAAGTTTCATTAAAATCTGACAATTATTTCTATTTTTGCAAGATTTTAAAAATTAATGTCTGTCGTAAAAAAAATGCACAAAAAATTCACCATGTTATGTACTAGAGATCTGGTGATGACGAGAAACGATGTTTTTTAATCAAACGTTAGAATGTTCTAATAAAGTCTTTTTCATCGGACTATGCTCTTTTTTAGCGATCTCATGCATATATATATATATATATATATATATATATATATAGAGAGAGAGAGAGAGAGAGAGAGAGAGAGAGAGAGAATGTGTGAGAGAGAGAGGGAAAGAGAGAGAACGTTGAAAATAAATTTTTAATTGATGTTTTTATAATTTATTACTTTTGTATTATTTTATTCACTGTTTTTTAAAATAAAGTTGATAATTCTTCAGTTATTCGTTGTTAGTTTTTCGTACTTGTGAGTCGTATTGAGATTGTAGGTAGAGTAGCAGGAATTTGTTTTCGTATCTTTATTTGGTAATCAAGCGCGGCCTTAAATTCCCGACTATATATTGTACTGGAAATGGGATTATTCCCATTTTCCCCTCTCGTCAATGTTTATATTCTTTTGAATTGTTGTCATCCTTCGATGTTGCTTTTTCTTATTTCCCAGGTGATGTCCGTTATAGTCGACGGCCTCCTTGACGTGTACTCTGTTGTGTTGCTTCCTAGATGTAATTTTCAGCCTCAGAAAGCAAAAAAAAAAAAAAAACCTTTACGTGTGCACTTCCTACAGGCATCTACTTAGGTAATGAAAAAACTCCAACAATGTAATAGCTGTAGATTATCCAACAGCACGCCAAGCGAAAAGAAATTTAGAGGAATATCAAAATTTCAGCAAGACAAACATTCACACTAAACAGAAGAAAAAGGCATCAGTAAAAAGACGCCAAAAATAACAAACATTCTAACTTTGGCCAATCTTCATAACGATCAAAAATGAACATTTATATGGAAATTCTAACAAATTATCTAATTAGGTTAAATAGCGGTGACACGATATTCTTCTATGTGACCTGTCCCTTCAGAACGTTGGCGTTCATGGTTCCCCATAATTTCATGTCTTTTGTATCTCTTAATTAATTTTGTCTATTTGTTATCGCTTCTAAACCTTGTTCTGCCATCCATTTCCTCAAGCTCGCAAAGTAGGTAATGCGTTGTTTTCCTCTTCCTGTAATCTCTCCTTCCTTACTATGTGCCCTAGAAATTACAAGTTTCTGTTTCGGGTATTAAGTATAAGTCTGTTTTTGTTTCCATTTTCTCTAAAACTCCGTCCTTGCTTATATGTTCCGTCCATGGAATTCTCAGCATCCTTCTGTAGAACCACATTTTTATTGCTTCAAGTCTCTCCTTCATCTGTGAGGAGATTATCCAGCATTCACTGCCATAGAGGAGGACCTATAATACGTAACAGTTCAGTCCTCTTTTCTTTGTTTCTAACTATATTTTCCTGTTTCTTAATACTTTGCTTAGCTTTTGGAAGGACTGATATTACATATCTGTCCAGTCCTCTTTTGTTTGTTTCTAATGAAATTTTCCTGTTTCTTAATACTTTGCTTAGCTTTTGGAAGGACTGATATTACATATCTGTCCAGTCCTCTTTTGTTTGTTTCTAATGAAATTTTCCTGTTTCTTAATACTTTGCTTAGCTTTTGGAAGGACTGATATTACATATCTGTCCAGTCCTCTTTTCTTTGATTCTAACTATATTTTCCTGTTTCTTAATACTTTGCTTAGCTTTTGGAAGGGCTGATATTACATATCTGTCCAGTCCTCTTTTCTTTGTTTCTAATGAAATTTTCCTGTTTCTTAATACTTTGCTTAGCTTTTGGAAGGACTGATATTACATATCTGTCCAGTCCTCTTTTCTTTGTTTCTAATGAAATTTTCCTGTTTCTTAATACTTTGCTTAGCTTTTGGAAGGACTGATATTACATATCTGTCCAGTCCTCTTTTCTTTGTTTCTAACGAAATTTTCCTGTTTCTTAATACTTTGCTTAGCTTTTGGAAGGACTGATATTACATATCTGTCCAGTCCTCTTTTCTTTGTTTCTAACGAAATTTTCCTGTTTCTTAATACTTTGCTTAGCTTTTGGAAGGACTGATATTACATATCTGTCCAGTCCTCTTTTCATTGTTTCTAACGAAATTTTCCTGTTTCTTAATACTTTGCTTAGCTTTTGGAAGGGCTGATATTACATATCTGTCCAGTCCTCTTTTCTTTGTTTCTAACGAAATTTTCCTGTTTCTTAATACTTTGCTTAGCTTTTGGAAGGACTGATATTACATATCTGTCCAGTCCTCTTTTCTTTGTTTCTAACGAAATTTTCCTGTTTCTTAATACTTTGCTTAGCTTTTGGAAGGGCTGATATTACATATCTGTCCAGTCCTCTTTTCTTTGTTTCTAATGAAATTTTCCTGTTTCTTAATACTTTGCTTAGCTTTTGGAAGGGCTGATATTACATATCTGTCCAGTCCTCTTTTCTTTGTTTCTAACGAAATTTTCCTGTTTCTTAATACTTTGCTTAGCTTTTGGAAGGACTGATATTACATATCTGTCCAGTCCTCTTTTCTTTGTTTCTAACGAAATTTTCCTGTTTCTTAATACTTTGCTTAGCTTTTGGAAGGACTGATATTACATATCTGTCCAGTCCTCTTTTCTTTGTTTCTAACGAAATTTTCCTGTTTCTTAATACTTTGCTTAGCTTTTGGAAGGGCTGATATTACATATCTGTCCAGTCCTCTTTTCTTTGTTTTTAACGAAATTTTCCTGTTTCTTAATACTTTGCTTAGCTTTTGGAAGGACTGATATTACATATCTGTCCAGTCCTCTTTTCTTTGTTTCTAACGAAATTTTCCTGTTTCTTAATACTTTGCTTAGCTTTTGGAAGGGCTGATATTACATATCTGTCCAGTCCTCTTTTCTTTGTTTCTAATGAAATTTTCCTGTTTCTTAATACTTTGCTTAGCTTTTGGAAGGGCTGATATTACATATCTGTCCAGTCCTCTTTTCTTTGTTTCTAACGAAATTTTCCTGTTTCTTAATACTTTGCTTAGCTTTTGGAAGGACTGATATTACATATCTGTCCAGTCCTCTTTTCTTTGTTTCTAACGAAATTTTCCTGTTTCTTAATACTTTGCTTAGCTTTTGGAAGGGCTGATATTACATATCTGTCCAGTCCTCTTTTCTTTGTTTCTAACGAAATTTTCCTGTTTCTTAATACTTTGCTTAGCTTTTGGAAGGGCTGATATTACATATCTGTCCAGTCCTCTTTTCTTTGTTTCTAATGAAATTTTCCTGTTTCTTAATACTTTGCTTAGCTTTTGGAAGGGCTGATATTACATATCTGTCCAGTCCTCTTTTCTTTGTTTCTAACGAAATTTTCCTGTTTCTTAATACTTTGCTTAGCTTTTGGAAGGACTGATATTACATATCTGTCCAGTCCTCTTTTCTTTGTTTCTAACGAAATTTTCCTGTTTCTTAATACTTTGCTTAGCTATTGGAAGGGCTGATATTACATATCTGTCCAGTCCTCTTTTCTTTGTTTCTAATGAAATTTTCCTGTTTCTTAATACTTTGCTTAGCTTTTGGAAGGGCTGATATTACATATCTGTCCAGTCCTCTTTTCTTTGTTTCTAACGAAATTTTCCTGTTTCTTAATACTTTGCTTAGCTTTTGGAAGGACTGATATTACATATCTGTCCAGTCCTCTTTTCTTTGTTTCTAACGAAATTTTCCTGTTTCTTAATACTTTGCTTAGCTTTTGGAAGGGCTGATATTACATATCTGTCCAGTCCTCTTTTCTTTGTTTCTAACGACATTTTCCTGTTTCTTAATACTTTGCTTAGCTTTTGGAAGGGCTGATATTACATATCTGTCCAGTCCTCTTTTCTTTGTTTCTAACTAAATTTTCCTGTTTCTTAATACTTTGCTTAGCTTTTGGAAGGACTGATATTACATATCTGTCCAGTCCTCTTTTCTTTGTTTCTAACGAAATTTTCCTGTTTCTTAATACTTTGCTTAGCTTTTGGAAGGACTGATATTACATATCTGTCCAGTCCTCTTTTCTTTGTTTCTAACGAAATTTTCCTGTTTCTTAATACTTTGCTTAGCTTTTGGAAGGGCTGATATTACATATCTGTCCAGTCCTCTTTTCTTTGTTTCTAACGAAATTTTCCTGTTTCTTAATACTTTGCTTAGCTTTTGGAAGGACTGATATTACATATCTGTCCAGTCCTCTTTTCTTTGTTTCTAACGAAATTTTCCTGTTTCTTAATACTTTGCTTAGCTTTTGGAAGGGCTGATATTACATATCTGTCCAGTCCTCTTTTCTTTGTTTCTAACGAAATTTTCCTGTTTCTTAATACTTTGCTTAGCTTTTGGAAGGACTGATATTACATATCTGTCCAGTCCTCTTTTCTTTGTTTCTAACGAAATTTTCCTGTTTCTTAATACTTTGCTTAGCTTTTGGAAGGGCTGATATTACATATCTGTCCAGTCCTCTTTTCTTTGTTTCTAACGAAATTTTCCTGTTTCTTAATACTTTGCTTAGCTTTTGGAAGGGCTGATATTACATATCTGTCCAGTCCTCTTTTCTTTGTTTCTAACGAAATTTTCCTGTTTCTTAATACTTTGCTTAGCTTTTGGAAGGACTGATATTACATATCTGTCCAGTCCTCTTTTCTTTGTTTCTAACGAAATTTTCCTGTTTCTTAATACTTTGCTTAGCTTTTGGAAGGGCTGATATTACATATCTGTCCAGTCCTCTTTTCTTTGTTTCTAACGAAATTTTCCTGTTTCTTAATACTTTGCTTAGCTTTTGGAAGGACTGATATTACATATCTGTCCAGTCCTCTTTTCTTTGTTTCTAACGAAATTTTCCTGTTTCTTAATACTTTGCTTAGCTTTTGGAAGGACTGATATTACATATCTGTCCAGTCCTCTTTTCTTTGTTTCTAACGAAATTTTCCTGTTTCTTAATACTTTGCTTAGCTTTTGGAAGGGCTGATATTACATATCTGTCCAGTCCTCTTTTCTTTGTTTCTAACGAAATTTTCCTGTTTCTTAATACTTTGCTTAGCTTTTGGAAGGACTGATATTACATATCTGTCCAGTCCTCTTTTCTTTGTTTCTAACGAAATTTTCCTGTTTCTTAATACTTTGCTTAGCTTTTGGAAGGGCTGATATTACATATCTGTCCAGTCCTCTTTTCTTTGTTTCTAACGAAATTTTCCTGTTTCTTAATACTTTGCTTAGCTTTTGGAAGGGCTGATATTACATATCTGTCCAGTCCTCTTTTCTTTGTTTCTAATGAAATTTTCCTGTTTCTTAATACTTTGCTTAGCTTTTGGAAGGGCTGATATTACATATCTGTCCAGTCCTCTTTTCTTTGTTTCTAACGAAATTTTCCTGTTTCTTAATACTTTGCTTAGCTTTTGGAAGGACTGATATTACATATCTGTCCAGTCCTCTTTTCTTTGTTTCTAATGAAATTTTCCTGTTTCTTAATACTTTGCTTAGCTTTTGGAAGGGCTGATATTACATATCTGTCCAGTCCTCTTTTCTTTGTTTCTAATGAAATTTTCCTGTTTCTTAATACTTTGCTTAGCTTTTGGAAGGGCTGATATTACATATCTGTCCCGTCCTCTTTTCTTTGTTTCTAACGAAATTTTCCTGTTTCTTAATACTTTGCTTAGCTTTTGGAAGGGCTGATATTACATATCTGTCCAGTCCTCTTTTCTTTGTTTCTAATGAAATTTTCCTGTTTCTTAATACTTTGCTTAGCTTTTGGAAGGGCTGATATTACATATCTGTCCAGTCCTCTTTTCTTTGTTTCTAATGAAATTTTCCTGTTTCTTAATACTTTGCTTAGCTTTTGGAAGGGCTGATATTACATATCTGTCCAGTCCTCTTTTCTTTGTTTCTAACGAAATTTTCCTGTTTCTTAATACTTTGCTTAGCTTTTGGAAGGGCTGATATTACATATCTGTCCAGTCCTCTTTTGTTTGTTTCTAACGAAATTTTCCTGTTTCTTAATACTTTGCTTAGCTTTTGGAAGGGCTGATATTACATATCTGTCCAGTCCTCTTTTCTTTGTTTCTAATGAAATTTTCCTGTTTCTTAATACTTTGCTTAGCTTTTGGAAGGGCTGATATTACATATCTGTCCAGTCCTCTTTTCTTTGTTTCTAATGAAATTTTCCTGTTTCTTAATACTTTGCTTAGCTTTTGGAAGGGCTGATATTACATATCTGTCCAGTCCTCTTTTCTTTGTTTCTAACGAAATTTTCCTGTTTCTTAATACTTTGCTTAGCTTTTGGAAGGACTGATATTACATATCTGTCCAGTCCTCTTTTCTTTGTTTCTAACGAAATTTTCCTGTTTCTTAATACTTTGCTTAGCTTTTGGAAGGGCTGATATTACATATCTGTCCAGTCCTCTTTTCTTTGTTTCTAATGAAATTTTCCTGTTTCTTAATACTTTGCTTAGCTTTTGGAAGGGCTGATATTACATATCTGTCCAGTCCTCTTTTCTTTGTTTCTAACGAAATTTTCCTGTTTCTTAATACTTTGCTTAGCTTTTGGAAGGACTGATATTACATATCTGTCCAGTCCTCTTTTCTTTGTTTCTAACGAAATTTTCCTGTTTCTTAATACTTTGCTTAGCTTTTGGAAGGACTGATATTACATATCTGTCCAGTCCTCTTTTCTTTGTTTCTAACGAAATTTTCCTGTTTCTTAATACTTTGCTTAGCTTTTCGAAGGCGTCTTTGGCTATTTCAATCCGCCTTCGGATTTCTGTGTCGCATTTTTCGTCCTCTGTTAAAACAATTCCCAGTGCAAAACTAAAAATAAGTTGACAACAACTGGAAAAAATAAAAAATAAAAACTTTTTTTAATGTATTTTTAATGACAAATATGATGACAAAAAACATTAAAATACAGGAATGATTTAACGTACGGTCGATCGGGATTTAACTGTGGCACGTAATGGCGTTTGCTTCCTATCGTAAGTGTTCGGGCTTCAATTCTCGGTAGTGGACGCGCACTGCTAATGAGTCCCAAATGTAGGACGAAACGGCCGTCCAGTGCTTACTGCATTCTGTTGAGGTTCCTTCTAGACTCGATGAATTATTTAATTATGATTATTTAAAATCCTCATAATTATATATATATATATATATATATATATATATATATATATATATATATATAAGGTGCGATAGATAAATAGTCATCTAAATTACGCAAAAATGAAAATAACACTGACATCTTATTTTAACAGATATATTTACCAAAATTACACAAAAATATCTTGAAATAATAAAGAGTAAATTTATTCATTAAAATCGTCATTGGCTTCAGTCATGGCCTCCAAACGGAATCTCCTGCAATCCTTCTGGACGGCCTCTTTGTTTAAGTTAGTGAATGCTCCCATAATCCTTGACTTCAACTGCGCCCCACACATAATAATCAAAGGGGTTGCAGTCTGGGGAGTTAGGTGGCCAGATCTAAGGAGTGATGGGATCCCCGAACCTGTCTGACAACCCATAACTTGGTGGCACGGTACTGAGTCCTGTCGCTAGACACAGGGTCTTCAAGCAGACACCTGCTTGACCTAGGACAGCAGTACCTCTTCAAAGCACTTGATGTCGGCATCTGTGTTGAGTCTGAGGCACTCACCAACAAATTCGGGAGTTCTTATCAGAAAAATCAGAGTGAGTTTTACAAGCTGACATACCTTCGTAATCATCATTAAACTCATCCAACTCTTTTCGAATTCTCTGCACTGTCCTCTGACTGACACGCAAACACTCTGAAATATCTGTATTGGAGCTTCCGGCGCGAATGTCAAGCAGTACAGTCTATCGTTTCCAAATTTCTGCCTGATTGAATTGCGTTCTGGTGCACTTTTTCTTACAGACGGTGCCCAACTGACCCGACTATACTCTGCCGTCTACAAAATCTAAAACAAATAACGCGCATGCACGAAATTAAAAATATAAAATGCAACAATTTATCAATCTCACCAATATATATATATATATATATATATATATTTCAGTTATCAGTTATCTCCTGTTAATTTCCCTGTGAGTGTTCTCCACTGCCTTAACCGGGTACTGAACTCACACTCTTTGGATTCTGTCACTGGATCTAATCAACGCCTTTATCAAAATAAAAAAATCAATATTCTCTTTCACTCCCTTTAAGCCTCTTCATACTAGTGACACCACCACCTTGCTTGGGGGCGAAATGATTAATATATATATATATTAATCATTTCGCCATGATATATATATATATATATATATATATATATATATATATATATATATATATATATATATATATATATATATATATATATATATATATATATTGGTTAGATCCAGTGACAGGACCCAAAGAGTGTGCGTTCAATACCTGGTTCAGGCAGCGGAGAACTTTCAGAGAGGAATTAAGCAGGAGATAACTGATATCCATTAGATATGGCACGTGGAACTAGAACAGTCTACCCCAGTGATCGAAATAAAGGGTTCAGTTCGACATTCCAGCCACCTGAACAACGTCGGAGCGTACAACGGCCGAAACGTTGTGATAAATATGGCGACAACGATGGGGACAATAGTCCGAATAATGTAAATAGTGAATATAATACTTCTTCTCAAAAAATAAACACACACACACATATATATATATATATATATATATATATATATATATATATATAAACTAAAATAATTCTTATAATAATGGTACGAAAACTGCAGAATACAAAATGCTTCAAAATTACTTGGCAACGCAACATATACCTTGCATTTACACGACTGAATCCAGAGCTGATCTTCTGAGAGGGCAGACATTTTAGATTTGAAATTTCCAAATTTTCATTTGGTATCTAATAAACTTCTAAGTTTTGAAAAAATATCGCTTAACATTTCAGGAGTGTCGTCCAAGTTACTGTTCTTGACCTTACTGTGAACATGTTTCTCTATCATATGTTGGTTCTCGGTTTATCATCTAAGTTAAGCAACGTCGAGCTTGGTTAGTACCTAGATGGGTGATCGCTTCCCCATACACTAAGCGTTGTAAACTTCGATGTGTGGATGTTGTCATGATTAACGGAGGCGGGGTTAGAAATCAGAGAGCTGAGTACGAATTTTATTCGGGTTTGTTATATTCATTTACGTGCAAATACCCTTGCTTAGGGTCTCAATCCACCTCTTCTCCCCCCAGCAATGGGTTAATTAGTAGGGTTAGTATCAGTTATATCATTATCTCCAAAACTTCTTACAATCTAAAAATATTTGCTGGTTTTAAATAACCTGAAAATGGTTGATAAGCCGTAAAAAACAAATCAAAATAGTAATCAATCTATCATATATTACCATTTATCAAATTAGAAATCATAAACAGGCCTAATTTGTTTTATTTTTTGGAAAAGGTTTTTTTTCAAGATCTGTGTAATTTACTTGTGTTTCAACATCTGACGTTCTAAGACAAAGTTGTAAATATGACGTCACAAGAAAGGTAATAAAAAACATTGTATTAAATTTATTACAATGGATCTATTTGATTACGCTATTAGAAATATTTTCAGGGAGAGTGACCCTATTATAAACTCTCCATTCGGAACTATGTATACATTTAATCAAATGAACGAGTTTCAGAAATTGTCTATACCTAATAAAACAACCACAGAGAGCAAATCTCTATTTTTATGGTTTCCAGGTAGTTTGAAATTTCAGTTTTTAGATTATTTATCACTAGATGGAGACTGTCTACAATAAGAAGTATATATATATATATATATATATATATATATATATATATATATATATATATATATATAAGGGTGAGAGGCTCCGACTGATGTCAAATCAGTCAAGTTTCGATGCCGGCTTGAAGAAATCGCATGTCTAGCCACACTAATGGGGTGTGATACAGCTAAAAAGTCTGTATGTGGATAACTATATACGACCCTTCTCGTAGGTTGAGCACTTTGGAAGAAAGTTAGTCGGTTGCTACTAATTAACGCTAAAAGGTCTACGATATGAATTGAGCACTCTGTTAGCCTGTAATACATATATCTTAAAAAATCACTTTCTCCACTGTGTGAGCTGATAGCCTAAGGGTGTGAGACTCCGAATAGTCGTGCTTCGATCCCTGCTTGAAGCAGTCGCATCTCTAGCCACACTGGATGCAGCGAAATGTCTGTCTGTGGGTGGCTCTCTCTTTCTTTCTCTCTCTCTCTCTATATATATATGTGTGTGTTGGTGAATAAAATACTTTCTTTAAACTTTTGTGCCTATAACCAACAATGGTTCTTATTTGATAATCAGTGGAAAAAGTAAAATAATTTGTTCGTTTCATTTTCCTAAGCACTAATTCAGAAACATAAGAATGGCTTCCAAACAATTAAAATTAGAACTTCTGTTACAGCTACCAATTAATTATAAAATCGATTCTTTTCTTTGCAAGTGATTATTTCATTAACAGTTTTTTTTGCGAATAACAATATTTTTTTCAGAAATATTTATACCATTTCACCCAGGAGATGGACTCATACCTTTCCTATAGGCATTTGCGCGTAAGTGTATGTAATTTCTTGGTTAGGTAAACCCCTAGTTTGAATTTTGGTAAAAAAATATGAGCATCTGAGGTTTAATAATGTTTTGTATAAATATAGCAAGAATTCTTCCCGGGAAATTGTGGATATTTCAGAAGACCATAAATCTTTATCATATTGACCCCACTCCACCCAATTACCCACCCCACCGACAATTGGTTAGGTTGGCGGAGATCTACTATTAACCCTAGAACACTAACCATCAATTAAAGTTACACCATTCCTAACCATGGGTATATCATACCCGATTTTGAAAATATCAAAAAAAATATTAAATATAACTCTTTATTTGAAATATTTTACATGCAGGCACTTCAAACTTTGTACTTTGAGTTAACATGAATAGGAACTGAAAAGTATATTATTTAGGTAAGAAAATCAGATACTGAAAAGTGTAATTAAAAATAGAAAAAATTTGCGCTGGGTACTGTATACCCAACGTTAGTGATCTAGGGTTAATAAAATTTAATGAATTCCACCTGGTTTATTTCGGGTTCAAATCTTCCTAGAGCTTTTTATGGCTTCTCATAATTGGTTCATTATTCTCTTCGACAATTAATTAGTTTCACACAGTTTCATCGTAACTATTTCCTGCTTCAGATTGTCATCATTTAACCAGGATGACAACTCTGATAGCTTTGAATTATTAATGAAATTTTTGTGATAATTATGTTGTTGATTAGTTCGCTATAATTACTTTCTATAAATTTGGTACAGCGATTGTTCCGACCTAAAGAATCGGACACTTTTTAAACAACGTGGATAATTAAGAAAAGATGATAAAAATTAAGTTATTAATTTTTGTCAAGAATTTTTTAAATTCCTGTGTATTCGGTTCTTATTGTAAGAGATTACTTCCACCGAATTGTCAAAAAAATTCCTTGACTGTATATTCAACATTTACATGGCGGAAGGATCTTCGCCTCTAGTAGTTCAATGTTGGTTTCTTTTTTAGTCGTAAAGCTGTCAAAGATCATCTTTATTGAGATCTTAGAGCCTTAGAAATAACGTTCGGAGTTCACGACCATCATGGGTATGACAATAGACATCTGCGTCCTGAATAAGACGACAAACTACACCCAACAGAAAGGCCTCTGATCAGGAGGTTTTGAGGAGCGTGGAACCACCTCTTAATTGCTGGTGTTCCCAGGTCCACCCTATCCCGGGCTGGTAGCATCTGTTAGGGTCCTAGCTATGGGGAAATAGTTACCCCTCAAACTGGGGTCAAAACACTATGAAAGCGTAAAAATATGTTTTTGATGTGATGAAATAACCTGCCACTCCCATCAGTGGCGGTACTATAAGTGGTAACCGACCTATAAGTATCCGTTAGGACAGCGGATAGGAGAGTCGAGCTGGGATCTTTTCCAGCTGAACTGGTCGAACTCTCTGTCTTCGGGTAGAGAGGGACCCGGACGAGGCTATGCCGAAGGGGAGAATCTCGTCAGGGGAGGTAGACAGACCCGATCCCGTTTATGCGGGGTCTACGGGGATTTTTTGGCCGAGCCTACGGCCTCGGGAATCCCACATTAAATTTGGCCTTGTGCCACATATGACTGCTTGGGACAGTTGCTAAATAGCGTCGAGCTGGGATCTGCGAGAACTAGCAGCCTCTGATAATAGAACAATGCACACAATTGTACTGACTTGTGACGACCGTGCGTATAACTATTACTTCCTTGCTTGTTGTACTGGTTTCTACAATAAACCTGTTACTATTTCTCCACCCTGGTTGTCCAGTCCATATTCCTATTAGCACGGAATATAACAGTTTTAATACCAGCAATACATTTTTGTAATAAATTATAACCAGGAATACATTATTACCAGCAATAAATTTTTGAAGAAAAAAATATTACCAGCAATAGATTTTTGGAAAAATTATTTGTAGCAATACATTTTTGAAAAATTATTGCCACAATAAAAATATTATCTGCATTAAATAACCCATTGAGGTTGATATGCCGTAAAACAAAACAAAAACGCAGTTCACGAATTGAATGAGAAAATCTTAGGAAGCAAACTCTTTCAAAATCTTTGCCACTGAAAATTGTGACTTTTAAATTTGGGTACAAAAGAATACGAACCGACATTTTGAATTCCACCCTCATGTTTAGCCGTAAATACAGATATACCTTCCAAAGCTTCAAAATTGACAGCTGGTTTATTTCTTTCAAATTGTGGGAGCGATATATAAACTAGGTGAATATTTTCTTATTCAATTCAGCCAATTCAACGTTATTTTTATGCAGATATCGCAGTATCACAGAAGTTAAGCAAGATCGACCCTGGCCAACACTTAAATAGTTGACCGCTTGGGAATACCAGGTACAGTAAGCTTGAATGGGCGGGTGGTGCAATGGATAACAACTCGAAATTGAAAATCTGAGAGACGAGTTCCAATTCCAGTTGGGTTCGTTATATTCACTTACTTTGAGAAAGATACGAATACACCCCTTCTCCACCAATCTATCGATTAATTAGTAAGTCTTGTATCAATAAATCATTATTATCTCCAAAGGAATTTCTTACAATCTAAAATTAGTTTTTGGCTTTCAATTACCTGCAAAAGATTGATAGACCATAAAAAAGCAAATTAATCAATAATTCCAACCATTTTAAAATATCATCCGTTTGAGAAAGAAAATCATCTTCTTTCTTCTGGCTAAAATCATCTATAGTGGATACAATATTATTCCTTACATCAGGCAGCAAGGCCTGAGGGATAGGGAGACTGGAGGTTTTGAGGAGCGTGGAACCACCTCTTAATTGCTGGTGTTCCCAGCTCCACCTTAATTCAGGGTTGGTAGCACCTGTTATGGTCCCAGCTATGGGCAAACAGGGATTCCCCCATCAATAGAAATCATTATGAAAGTATAAAAATTCATATTTATAATAAAATACCAACAATACATTTTATCTGTAGTTGAAGGCATACAATTGTGTTCAAAATATTTAGATTTCGGCATTAAATGACCCATAGAAGTGTTGATATGCCGCTTAACAAAATCAACCAACAAGAAAGAACTCTTTCATGACATTAATCCATATAATATCCTACAATTTCTTAAAGAAATCAAACTGTATTCCAAACTATAACGTCAACAAAGCACAAATATCACCACCTGTAGTAATCATGTCCACACAAACATGTATATGCACAAAAGCTGAGTATCATCTACCATGGATTCAATTGCGAAAGCAGAATAACATATATATATTTATTAATTCAAAGCTCCCCCCAAAATTAAATTCCAACATTAAATGACCCATGAGGAGTTGACATGCCGTTAAATAAATCAGCCGATCCTTTAAAAACTCAGCCCTGAATCTGACTGGAATGTAATGGAAAATAAGTTAGTTTCAAAACCTTCATGTCAAGTTCACCAAAGTAGAGTTTAAAAGGAATAAGTTATTTCCTTTGCTTTCTAGACAAAAGGTTTTGTTATCAACATAGAAAAGAAATTCTGCTGAGGTTGCATACTGAGTGATCTAACTTTGGGGGGGGGGGTTATTTCTATAAAAATAAGATTTTTTTTTTATTTTTGAACATTATCAATCAATATATTTGCAATTATATCTGCTATTTTTCCAGTCAACTTTGCATTTTTTTCCCCTTTTTTTCTCATCTTTTTGCCTTTTACAACCTTGCAGGGAATGGAAGTATTTTTATAACGACAATTTGTAAAGATTCAATGAAATGATACACGGAAGAGATTATATCGTTATTCACATTATTTATGCCCCCATCTTTTGCTGTAACAACATTTTAGCCATTGTGCCCTTCATCATCTGCTTCACAATGCAGATAACCTTTAAGGAAATTCAAATACATTATTTAATGGATTGTTCTTGTTCCTTAGATCATGTTATTTTTTAGTACTGCTCAGTTATTGCTTGCCCTGTCTCCACTAACTCTTCAGCATTAAATAGCCTATAGAGTTCGGTATGTCGTTAAAAAAATCAACCAACCAAACAGCCAACATGAAAGAACTCTTTCATTTAAATAATCCATATAATATCCGACAATTTCTTAAAGAAATCAAACTGTATTCCAAAATAAAACTTCACAAAAAAATACTACATAAAACACACACATCACCGCCTCTAGTAGTTCTGCCCACATAAAAATTTATATACACGAAAGCTGAGTATCATCTACCATGTACTCAATTGTGAAAGCAGAATAACATATATGTTTCTTAATTCCAAGCTCTCAAGAAAATTAAATTTTGGCATTAAATGGCCCATAAGTAGTTGATATGCTATCAAACAAACAAATAATATTACACTTCTAAGTGTTTTTTTTGTCTATATCTCTGATATGAGATATTAATATTATTTGCATTATACGGACTGTTATCCTCATCTTCATTGCCTTATTCACAACGTTCCGTCGTTGTACGCTCCGGTCTTCTTCAGATGATTGGAATTTCGAACCGAACCCTTTATTTCATCCACTGGTGTAGATTATTTTAGTTCCACGTGTCATGAATGTCTCAGTTATTCCGCTTTAACTCAATTCGCCCAGATTTTGGTTCAACACTGCTGCAGTCTGGTATTGAACTCACTACTCGTCGGTTCTAGTCACTGGATCTAACCCACTACAAATTTGAACTCATTAAGATATTCGATCTATTTCAAGATGGAAGAAATAAACGAAGATCTAAAAAGATCAGAGAAAGGCTCTCATGACACATAAATTCTAAATTATCTTGAGTCACAAATAATTTCCGTTTTTGGATATCAACTTTATTCTTCCAAAGGTAAAATACAATTTTATTCAATTATATTTGGTCATTACAACTGGTTCCTAAAAACGGAAATTAATTTGGCTTAACCAAATCTATCTATCTATCTCAGAAGAGATCTATCTATCTATCTATCTATCTATCTATCTATCTATCTATCTATCTATCTGTCTGTCTGTCTGTCTATCTATCTATCTATCTATCTATCTATCTCAGTGTGTTCATATCTATCTATCTATCTATCTATCTATCTATCTATCTATCTATCTCAGAAGAGATCTATCTATCTATCTATCTATCTATCTATCTATCTATCTATCTATCTCAGTCTGTTCATATCTATCTATCTATCTATTTATCTATCTATCTATCTATCTATCTATCTATTTATCTATTTATCTATCTATCTCAGAAGAGATCTATCTATCTATCTATCTATCTATCTATCTATCTATCTATCTATCTATCTATCTATCTCAGTCTGTTCATATCTATCTATCTATCTATCTATCTATCTATCTATCTATCTCAGTCTGTTCATATCTATCTATCTATCTATCTATCTATCTATCTATCTATCTATCTATCTATCTATCTATCTCAGAAGAGGTCTATCTATCTATCTATCTGTTGTGGCCAAGTGAATGGTTAAAGAAATAACAAAAACCAGGTTTGCAGATATATCGTATATTAAACAGTAAGTACACTAGAAGACTATTACACGACTAGTAAGTGTGTATTGAATGAACTAGCGCTCAATCTATTCACAGTTCACTGTTCCACCGAACCTCCTCTCCTACTAAACTTATAGTAGGCGGAAGAGTCTAACATGGATTCTTTAGAGGGAAAACACCACAACACTATCTATCTATCTATCTATCTATCTATCTATCTATCTATCTATGTGATTAAGAAATATAGGGATAATAGTGAATTAACGTGTTGTTTCTTGAATTTGGTGAAATAGGAATTGTGAGTTCAATCCCTGGGCCGGGTAGTGTGTAAGATTGCTGCTTTGTATCCAGTAGAGCCAGGCCAGCGGAAACAGGACAAGCAATAACTGAGTAATACTAAAAATAAGAACGAGATATCACTCGACATGAGCGTAGAATAAATAAAAACGTGCAAAAACGAAGGCATGTTCGTGTACCTCAGATTTATTCTTAACTACCAAGCATGTTGAGGAGTTAGGATGGTACATTTGTAATTTGGGTTCCATCAAAAGCGAAATTACTTATGATTCAACCTGATATAGTCACCTATAACACAGGCTTATGCAATTTATTCCCAACGATAAATTTGCAACTAAATATCAGATAGTGAAAAATCTGAATATACTTGATTATGGAAAAATATTCTAACCAAATTCCCACTATAATTTTCTCAACATACCGACGGACAGCAATTGGACATCACTCTTACATACACACAAATATTGATATCAACAAAAAGATAGAAATTGAAATATTATAGCAACTTTTTTTACAATTACAAAATTAAAGAAAAAGAGACCCAACACACCCCAATGTACGCGACCCACTCAAAGCAGAAGAAGAAACTAAAACCTATCATTACAACAAACAAGTTTACTTCCTAAGACAAACACACAAAAAAAAATAATTCGAGCGAATTCTGTTCACATAAATCATTAGCCAATCATTAGAAAGAGAGGATAAAAATAATATTCACGTCATTTTTACAGGGACTTTGAGTGGATCTCGTGGCTTATATGGGATGAATTAAAAAAATACAATTTCGTTGACATATAGAAATAAAACAAAATTGAAGAAACTATTACAAAAAATGAATGTATCAATGTTAAAAATTCTGAAGGTTTTTTTAAAATTCCTTGTAGACTACAATCCTGTCCATGTACATGATGAGTTTGGTGACGTTGTCAGATCAAGACTCTCATGCGGATGTCATACATAGCATCCAACTCTTTCAGAAATGTTTAAAATATCACCTATATTCAACCATTTTCTCAGATCAATAATTAAAAATGGCACCAAACGAATGAACCTTATCCCTTTATTGATATTTTTTCCTCCCTGATTTTTATTGTTTATGTTAAGTTCTTTTGTATTAAATGTTTAACTTTATTTAATTTTCAGTTTCCCGATCTTAATTGTCTGAGTTATTTTATCTTTCAATGGATGTATTTAATTATTGGAATACAACAGTTCGGTTCGTCTATTAGTTGGGTAACCCTGAGCAAGATTATCTTTAGTCAGATCTCTGACTGAGGCTACGGAATTACAAGAGTTTTACTAAATATCAAAGACTCTGGAGACTTCCAACAGCAGTAACCACTAAACTGGGTAGTACATCTAATAATGGTATAATCAAAGTGTTCATTTTCACATTGCATTAAACAAAGATTTAGGAAGGAAATTCGCATTTTACTAGAAAGAGTGATAAAAGTTAGTGTTCTCGTGATATTTTCCTGAAAAAACTATTTTAAGAGAGACAGTTACACTGGCTGCTCGGTCATTGAATGCCGAATGTTGCCGTATAAGGAAACGGTTAATTTCACCAGTACGGTCGCCATTATGAATAGATTTCGTATAATCTCGTCATCTCACACGTTATTTGAAAAAAATATGTATTATCATTATTATAAATAATGGAGTCCTCAGTTATATTGCCAACGAAAAAATATAATTTACTCCAAATAAAATTCATCAGAAGAATTATTGATAAAATAATTATAATTTAAATATTAATAAGATAAACTAATTTCACATATTCCTTTTTTTGCTGAGTGATTGCTTATTTTGAACAGCGCCAATACAGAAATTTAAATACCAGGATGTCAAATGCGGATTTTAAAGGCAGACACTTCTAAACTTGGAAGAGTGACAGAATAGAATCTTTCGAATAATTATTTTCCTGTATATGGTCTTTTGTTAGACAAAGCTAATTTTAGAAAATATCGATATATACACCATAGACTAAATGTATGGGTGGTCACCGTCTGGATTTAATAATGAGTAAGTTGTATGTCTTCTTTTCTTAGTAAGCTTGGATGCTGAAACTTTTTAACTCATTGGTGCACAGCATCCAATTTTCTTTAGAGAGTAGGTTACTTAAAATTTAATATTCACTCGATCGAAGATTACCATTAGCCAGCAAAGAACATTAGGCAAAAAAGCAGTCAAGGGTTAATTTCATTATTATTATTATTATTATTATTATTATTATTATTATTATTATTATTATTATTATTATTATTTATGTGCGTTAAGATTGCTGCTTTGTATCCAGTAGAGCCAGGTCCAAACTATGGTCCTATAGGAGACTTGTCATTTAATTGGTAGCACTTATCTTAGTATATGGGAGGTTCTTAGTAGGGCGATTTTCTCGTATGTTGATGTCAGCTGGGACATATTTAGTAAAATTGTCCATTCCTTTTCTCATGAGTCCCAGTACTGCGATTACTATTGGTACAGTCTCGGTCTTCATTCCCCACATCCTGTTAATCTCAATCTCCAGGTCCTTGTATTTGGAGAATTTCTCGATAATTGTTATGAAGGTGTTTCTCCCAGATGGTACTGCTATGTCAATAAGCATACACTTCCTGAATTTCTCGTCTTTTCGACTTTTTCTCTCTTATTATAAATAATATGAAACTATATTCAAATCTCTTTAATCGTGTTACTAAACGAATATAAATACAATTAATATATAGTTACTAATCATATTTAAAGAAAAGTTTATTATAAGTGTTTGTATTGTATGGCTTATAAAATAGAAATTGTATATAAATTACTAATAAATAAATAAATAATGAAAACGTTAAAAAATAACCGACAATTCACTGTCACCACAATCACCATCACGCTCATTATCACCACTACCACCACTACTGATATTCCTCTTTGTTTCTTCTTCCTTCCTATCTATCTATCTATCTATCTATCTATCTATCTATCTATCTATCTATCTATCTATCTATCTATCTATCTATCTATCTATCTCAGTTTGTTCCTTATCTATCTATCTATCTATCTATCTATCTATCTATATATATATATATATATATATATATATATATATATATATATATATATATATATCTGTTTGTTCCTTATCTATCTATCTATCTATCTATCTATCTATCTATCTATCTATCTATCTATCTCAGTTTGTTCCTTATCTATCTATCTATCTATCTATCTATCTATCTATCTATCTATCTATCTATCTCAGTTTGTTCCTTATCTATCTATCTATCTATCTATCTATCTATCTATCTATCTATCTAATACTGAAAGTCTGTGAATCGTGCGTACATCAGGCGCATGATTTAACTTTCTTTCTACCTCTCTCTCTAACTCTTCCTCTTTCCACCTCTCTTTCTACCTCTTACTCTTTCCATCTCACTGTGATTGATTGCTTATTTATATTTCAGCTTTCTTTATATAAACAATATTTTAAATATTAATATATATATATATATATATGTATATATATATATATATATATATATATATATATATATATATATATAGCCATATTTTTGCAAAAAATAAGTGAATATGATTTTAAAATAATTTTGTATATTAAAAAATATTTTAAAATCTGATTAAAAAAACAAAAGACACTGTTAGTGAATAATTATGTTCACTAATATGAAACTATATTCAAATCTCCTTAATCCTGTTATTACACGAATATATTTTTCACATAATATATATATATATATATATATATATATATATATATAGTTACTAATCATATTTAAAGAAAAGTTTATTATAAGTGTTTGTATTTTATAGCTTATAAAGTAAATATTGTATATAAATAACTAATAAATATAAAAAATAAATAAATACATCACAAAAGATTATTATTATTATTATTATTATTATTATTATTATTATTATTAAATATATGAACAAAAACTCTTCAGAGAGAGAAAGTAACTCTGGCAAGAAGTAAGCTCGTAAATTACTTTTGAAAAAGACACGCAATCTTCAATTCGTGTGTTCATGTGTGTTTGTGTTTCTATGTGTGTTTGTGTGTGTTTGTATGTGTGTTCATATGTGATTGTGTTTCTATGAATGTTTGTGTGTTTGTGTGTGTTTGTATGTGTATTCATGTGTGTTGGTGTTTCTATGTTTGTTTGTGTATGCATGTCCTTGTGTGCGCTTGCATGTGTGTAGATCGTTTGTAAATCTAAAAATGAAAATTCATTTATTTGGCGCAATAAAAATTATTTTTCAAAATTATCTTGTTTTTTGTCAATGCACCTAATCTGTCATTTCTCTATTAATCACACATGGATTGAACATTATCGTAAAAATTTAAGATCAAACTTCAACGTTTCAGGCAACATATTGATCCAACATTTGTGATTGATTTTTTTAGACAACTAAAATCCTTGTCCATTTATATTTGTGTGTAAGAGTCAGTCTGACCAGTCTGAAGAGTTGGGATTGAATCATCGATTGTAACGAAATAAATATCACTATCATATTTTATGTATTCGTTTTCATTAACATAATAATGATTATTTGCTCTGTTTTTGGCATTGAGCTCTCTGAATTTATATCCCTTTTTGGAATTTCCATACGGATTACCAGATATTATATATATATATATATATATATATATATATATATATATATATATATATATATATATATATATATATATATATACATCTATCTATATATATATATGTATATATATATATCTACATCTATATATATATATATATGTATATATTTACATATATATATATATATATATATACATATATAGATAGATAGATAGATAGGTAGATAGATGTATATATATAAAATGTGTGTGTTTGTGTGTGTGGATGAGTGTGCGCTATTCAAGAAGATTTAAAAGACGTACAATTACGATATATTTTTTCCTCTCCTCACGACACTGAACTCTGTATTTAACAAAATAAAAATACTTTCATGAACAGTTTTCCAATTGTCAATAATTTATATATATTGTTAATAATTTATATATATATATATATATATATATATATATATATATATATGGAACTCTAGTTCATCAGTGTTACTCGCGCTGAGTATAATTTTTGTAACAAAATTTCAGTTGAATTTAAGCATCTGATTACATTATAATCTTACTTCTATCGAATAAATCTGTCTGCACCGAGATTACTACCGTATGAAGATCAACATATTTATTTCCCTTACTAGATTTAAAAAAATAAAGCTACCTCACCTCTAGCTTAGGGGGTGGCACAAATTATCCGACACACTTTTGTTTTTCTTTACTGAGATTCTTACATTAACGTAGAAGACAAGTCAATTTAAATGATTTTCACTGGTTGATTACAACTTTTGTTGGCTATATTCTTTTATATGCCATTCATCTTTAGAACGTGGGTGATCATGGCTCTCGCCAGCTTCCTATCATTCGTATTTATAAGCAATATTTATTCTCTTGTAATCCCACCCTGTCAAAGTTTTGACAATTAATCTGCTTAAGCAATTTCAATCGCTGTTTTCCTCAGCCTCTCATAATTTCAATATGCTCTTGTGTGTGTCAAATTTTCCAAGGTCTCTTTCCTCATTATGTGTTCTTTTCGTTCCAATTTCCTTAAAAACTTTTTGTTGCTCTCAAGTTCGACATCCTTTTGTAGAACCACATTTATGTTACCTGAAATCTCCACTCTTATCCATAAGGAAATTGCCCAGTGTCCACTGCCATATAGGAGTACTGGTATCACATTTCAGCAGACTTTTTATCGATATCTTTCTGTTTTTTAATACTTTGTTTAGCTTCTGGGAGGCATTTTTCGTTATTCGTGACTGCTGTTTGATTCCCGTGTTACATTTCCGACATAAACTTCTTTATTTATTTGATTCTGATGTCTCAGATTTATAACTCGTATTTTGGGATGTCGTTCTTGCTCATGACCATAGATTCTATGTTATCATTAGTCCTTCCTTCACGCTTTCTTTTACTGCCTCATCTTAGAGTTTCTAGTTTTCTTTCTGTCTCTGCCTTCATCACGGTGTCATCTGCGTATCTGATATTTTTATAGTTTACCCACCAATAATAAATCCTGGTAGAACTCCTATTTCTGTTAGGATTCCCTTGCTGTGTAGATTAAGTAACTCGATTGAACGGACGTATCCTTACCGTACTTCCTTTATTATTTTTACTTTTTACTTTGTTTATTTTCTGTTAGTATGCAGACACTTTGTTTCCATTCGATATTCTGTATTATTCTGTCTTTCCGGTATACGTTAAGTTTTCCTAGTAGTTCAAATAGGTCTTATGACTTAATGTTTATTTACATTTATTTAACAAACAAAAATAGGGCGAACTACAACCATTTAGTGTGGTAGCCGCTATTAGGAAATACAAAAAATTACTTAATTTTAATTACTTTTCTAAGCTAAAAATATATGAAATGCTTTTCTATAGTAAAATCAGGAATGTATTTCCAGTACAATAAAAGGAAAAATACAGAAAACTTTTATAAGAAATAAACAGTTGCTAGATTTACATCTGAATTGCAAGCTCCTTTATTTCATAGTAAATTCCTCTATCTGTCATAGAATTCTTTCTTTTGTTTGAAATCAGCAAGTATCAGTTTCTCGATACAAATATGAGTCGGTGATGACAACCATTCATGAACCACTGGGCAAAATTGAGAAGCTTCTTTCATTCGAGGATGATGTCGTAATCATGGTCACGAAAGGTTGTATGAATTTCTTTTTCTGACATAACTGACAAGAAAAAGCGTTTACGAAGTAACTACGAAATGGCATCGTTTGACGTGCACATTTTAAAGTCATTCTTATTCTCCTGTAGTATACACAAACATTTGATATCCAAAAAGCATAGATTCAAAAATGATTACTGAAAACACGGCAATAAAGCCGCCAAGACGCAAGTGGGGTTATTCAGTGGGAAAGAATATAAGAAAAAGAAACCAGTATTAAAGAGAGAACAAATAAATAACAGGAAGAAAAGAAGATAACGATTGACACTGAATTTAGACTTTTGAAGATCAAATTCCACTGGAAAGCAAGAGGCCGGAAGAGAGTTCCACAAGAGAGGAAACTATTATCGTATAAATACGGATACATACAGACATTTCAGCTGTAAAACAATGACACATAGCTGCCAGTCGAGCACTGCGATTAAATTTATAAAGTCAACGTACAAAAGAATAAATCTCATCATAATTCTCACGAAAATATTTATAGAAAAGATACAGAGTATCTACATTACTGGCAGTGGGAAAGTGACCTAACCTAAGATGGCAGATTGCATACTGCGTGTGATAGCAATATGGACACTTGGACGTGGTGTAATGGTTAGCAAACTAGATCAGTTAAAACTGATCAGTGATTTCGATCCTTAATAGTTGCCCCCGGATTTCCGGTTTTGTGTCACAGCTAAGCTACTCTTAGAAAATCACAATGTGACAGTAATATTCAGGAAAATTGTCTAGAATGACATAATGAACTAATTTTCCTATAGGCAGACAGATCTAGCAAACATTTCAATATAATCTTTCCACAAACATACACACACACACACACACATATATATACAGAGTGCGATGGTTAAATAAATTGCCGCCATTTTTTTTTTTAATTTCACGCATGCGCGTTGTTTTTCTTTATTCGATTTTGTTGACTGCACAGTATAGTACAGTCAGTTGGGTACCGTCTGAGAGAAAAAGAGAACCATGACGCAATTCGTTCAGCTAGAAATTTGGAAATGGCATGCTGTACTGCTTGGCATTCGCCCTGGAAGCTCCAATACGAACATTTCAGTGTGATTGTGTGGCAATCTGAGGACAGTGAAAAGAATTCGGAAAGCGTAATGATGATTACGGAGGTACGGCAGCTCAGAAAACTTACTTTTATCATTCTGGTAAGAAAAGAACTGAATTTCTTGCTGAAGGCCTCAGAATCAATACGGTGGGCCATATCAAGTGCCTTGAGGAGGTAATGCTGTCCTGAATCAAGGGAGTGGCTGCTGGAAGATCCTATGTCTGGCAACAGGACTCTGCATCATGCCACACAAGCAGGAAAACCCAGTGATGGCTGTCAGACAATTTCTGGCAACCTAACTCCCCATACTTCAACCCCTTCATTATTATGTCGGATGCAGTTGAGTGAAAAACCAACAAAAGTCTTTATAACACCAAAGATAAACTACAGGCAAGGGTTATGGCAGCATTCACCAACTTAAACAAAGAGACCGTCCAGAAGAGTTCATAGTTGATATTATTGAGTGTTGTTTTGCGTTTTTATTAATAAGGCTTCCATTATTATAAACATTTTTTACATGTAGAGGAGGCTATTATATTTGTATTATTAACAAGTATGTTACGAATAGGGTCCAGTAGGTCTCCATGTGTAATTAAGTGAGACTTTATATATATATATATATATATATATATATATATATATATATATATATATATATATATATATATATATATATATATTTTAAATTTAAATAAAAACAGACCACTTTAAGGTTCCATATAATAAATTATTTCACCACAGCCCCTTTAAAGGACAGCGGATCATCAGATTTTATTTCCAAAGGTTGAAACGAAAAATGAAAAGAAATTTACACATTTATGACGTGCAGTAATAAGTATATGTAAATTAACGAAGTGAGGAAGTAAAAGGTTAGAGAGACATGATTGAGTTAGATGTAACATTTCTATTCCTTCAAATTTAAATTTTTAGAGGAAATCCAGACATTGACACATTAAATCTGTTAACGGAAGTTATATATTGATATGGGAGGGGGATAGGACAAAAAAGCATAAAGAGAAAGAGGGAAAGAAGTTGTGATAAATTGTCATTAACTTTCTTTGGAATGGACGCTGTTTTTTGCTTTACTTTGAGAGTTCATAAATATTATAATGTTTGATATAAGTTTGAATGTTTAAACAGTCTAAGGAATTTAATTATATGTTAGTTAAAGTTTTTTTTTTTTTAAACTTTATTACAAAAATTTGGAGGATTTAATATGAAATAGTCGATTAGAAAAATATTCATCGAATTTACATTAAAACACTAAAAATTTTATTTTCAAATATAAGTTTACTTCTAGTTGTAATTGATTATTAAGGTGATATCTTTAACAGTTTGAAACCAAGTGTCTTTAAATATTTAAACTTATAAGGATGCATGTAGTTATTCATATGTTTATAATTTCTGAGAACACCTTCTGTCTTTGAAAAAGCAGGTATGCATATAAGCACTGTTTACAGCATCTTATTTCAAACTATTGCGTGCCGACTTGTGATTTCAGTAGACGAGTCAGTCGTGCCTATATTAAATATTCTCGCTTTTATCAATATTTCTTTGCAAAAGTGAATTTTATTTCAAATCCTTCTACATGATAATGTATATGAATTTTAATAATTTCTAACTTTGTTGAAAAATATTTGAAGAGTATTTGATACATTGTAAAGAAAAACGACGTAGTCATCTTTGAAATCCCAAGATGATATTTATGAGCGAACACAAAGAAGATTTAGGGTTACGGCCAAATCACGTTCAAACACTGCGCACGATCATTGAAATTATGCCTGATTAGTACGTAGCTAGGTGACCAATTGGGAAAACCAGGAGCTGTAAGCTTGGAGTTGCGGGTGGTGCTAATAGATAATCAGAATTGTTAACCAGAGAGCCGAGTTTCAATTCCCGTTAGGAGAGCAGATTTCAAATGCCCGTTGGGAGAGCAGAGTTCAAATTCCCTTTGTGAGAGCAGAGTTCCAATTCCGGTTGGGAGAGCAGAGTTCAAATTCCCTTTAGGAGAGTAGAGTTCAAATTACCGTCCTGAAAGCAGAGTTTCAATTCCAGTTGGGAGAGCAGAGTCCCAATTCCCGTTCTGAGAGCAATTTTCTAATTGCCGTTAGGAGAGCAGAGTTTCCAATTCCTCTTTGGAGACCAGAGTTAAAATTCCCGTTCTGAAAGCAGAGTTCCAATTCCCGTTTGGAGAGCAGAGTTCCAATTCATTTCCGAGAGCACAGTTCCAATTCCCGTTGGGAGAGCAGAGATCGAATTCCTGTTCTGAGAGCTGAGTTCCAATTCCCCTTGCGAGACTATAGTTCCAATTCGCATTCTGAGCGCAGATTTCCAATTCCCGCTGGTAGAGCAAAGTTCCAATTCACTTTGGGAGAGCAGAGTTCCAATTTCCGTTCTGAGATCAAAGTTCCAATTCCCGTTCTGAGAGCAGAATTCCAATTCCCGATTGGAAGAGAAGATTTCCAATTACCGTTATGAGACTAGAGTTCCATTTCCCGTTGCGAGAGCTTTTTCCCGTTGGGAGAGCAAAGTTCCAATTTGCGTTCTGAGAGCAGAGATCCAATTCCAGTTCTGAATGCGGAGTTCCAATTCCCGTTCTGAGAGCTGACTTGCAATTCCCGTTCTGAGATCAGAGTTCCAATTCCTTGCGAGACCATAGTTCCAATTCCGTTCTGAGAGCAGAGTTCCAATTCCCGCTGGGAAAGCAAAGTTCTAATTCAATCTGGGAGAGCAGAGTTCCAATACCAGTTCTGAGATCAAAGTTCCAATTCCCGTTCTTAGAGCAGACTTCCAATTCCCGTTGGGAGAGCAGAATTCCAATTACCGTTGGGAGAGCAGAGTTCCAATTCCCGTTCTCAGATAAGAGTTCCAATTCCCGTTGTGAGAGTAGAATTTACAATTCCCGTTGTGAGATCAGAGTTCCATTTCCCGTTCTGAAAGCAGAGTTTCCAATTTCCGTTGGGAGACCAGAGTTCCAATTCGCGTTCTGAGAGCGAAGTTCCAATTCCCTTTCTGAGAGCAGAGTTCCAATTCCCGTTGCGAAAGCAAAGTTCCAATTCCCTTTGGGATAGCAGAGTTCCAATTCCCGTTGGGAGAGCAGAGTTCCAATTTCCGTTGGGAGAGCAGAGTGCCAATTCGCGTTCTGAGAGCAGAATTCCAATTCCCGTTCTGACATCAGAGTTCCAATTCCCGTTGTGAGAGCAGAGTTTCCAATTCCGGTTGTGAGTTCAGAGTTCCAATTCCCGTTCTGAATGCAGAGTTCCAATTCCCGTTGGGAGAGCAGAGTTCCAATTCGCTTTCTGGGGTATTTGTTCCAATTCCCGTTCTGAGATCTGAGTTGTAATTCCCGTTGGAAGACCAGAGTTCCAATTCCCGTTGGGGGAGCAGAGTTCCAATTCCCGTTGGGGAGCAGAGTGCCAATTCGCGTTCTGAGAGCAGAATTTCAATTCCCGTTCTGACATCAGAGTTCCAATTCCCGTTGTGAGAGCAGAGTTCTAATTCCCGTTCTGAAAGCAGAGTTTCCAATTCCGGTTGGGAGTTCAGAGTTCCAATTCCCGTTCTGAATGCAGAGTTCCAATTCCCGTTGGGAGAGCATTGTTCCAATTCGCTTTCTGAGAGATTTGTTCCAATTCCCGTTCTGAGATCAGAGTTCTAATTCCCGTTCTGAGATCAGAGTTGTAATTCCCGTTGGGAGACCAGAGTTCCATTTTTCGTTGGGAGACCAGAGTTCCAATTCATGTTGGGAAAGCATAGTTCCAATTACTGTTGGGAGAGCAGACTTCCAATTCCCGTTCTGAGATCAGAGTTCTAATTATCGTTGGGAGAGCAGAGTTCCAATTGCCGTTGGGAGATCAGTGTTCCAATTCGCGTTCTGAGAGCAGAGTTCCAGTTCCCGTTGAGAGAGCAGAGTTCCAGTTCCCGTTGAGAGAGCAGAGTTCCAACTGCCGTTGGGAGAGCATTGTTCCAATTCGGGTTCTGAGAGCAGACTTCCAATTCCCGTTCTGAGAACAGAGTTCCAATTCCCGTTGGGAGATCAGAGTTCCAATTCCCGTTCTGAGATCAGAGTTCCTCTTCCCGTTGGGAAAGCAGAGTTCCAACTGCCGTTGGTAGAGCAGACTTCCAATTCCCGTTCTGAGATCAGAGTTCTATTTCTCGTTGGGAGTTGGGAACCAGAGTTCCAATTTACGTTCTGAGAGCAGAGTTCCAATTCCCGTTCTGAGAGCAGAGTTCCAGTTGCCGTTGGGAGAGCTGAGTTCCAATTGCCGTTGGGAGAGCTGAGTTCCAATTGCCGTTGGGAGAGCAGAGTTCCAATTCGCGTTGGGAAAGCCGAGTTCCAATTCCCGTTGTGTGAGCCGAGGTCCAATTCTCATTGGGAGCGCTGAGTTTCAATCCCCGTTGGGAGAGCAGAGTCCAAATCCCCGTTGGGAGAGTCGAGTTCCAATTCCCGTTGGGAGAGCAAAGTTCCCATTCCAGTTGGGTTCGTTATATTCACATACGTGCTGTTGTAGAGTAGGACTCAGCGTACCTTTTCTTCCCTACTGCTCTGAAAATGGACTGCTTCTAATTATAAATATGGCAGATAGAGCACTTTACAACACGCGGAATTGTTTTGTTGAAATGTATGAAGCCGTCTCTTCTCCGCCAGCTATGGGTTAATTAGTAAATCTTGTAGCGCTAAACCATTACGATGTAAGAAATCTTAGGTTCGAAAAAATATTTTCTGGTTTTAAATATGAAAATGATTTATAAACGATGAAAAACTGATCAATAAATATGATATCGTTTAGTTTTTCAAGATCAGACCGAAAATAGATTACTGTTGCGATATATGGACAGGAGCTGCCCACTCTTCGCTTTCTAGTTTCGATAAAGTCCAAAACTGTATACGCGGCCTTGTGGGTGATTAATTATTTTTAACCCTACAACCCCTTTCCCATTATTCCACCAGTTCTAGCCTTCAAAGTTAAGATCTATCATATCACGTTCATTGTAGCGAACCAGCCTCATTCCCTTCGTATTCCATTAATGAGCGTTAAGTTCCACTAGAACCGCTTCGTTCCTCGAACCGCTGCTTTGTGGAAGCGACTCCCAAGAGGGTGCTTCCTCGATTATCACAATTTTACCCTTTTCAAGTCTAGGGTTAACCGTTATCTTCCCTACATATCCTCATTAACTCTGCTCCTGACCACTTAATCTTTAAACATCCACCTTAATACCTCTTGGGTATTGTACAGGGTCTGCAAATATGAAGGAAATATCTCTAATGTCATTGATATTTCAAATGCTGAATAAATTCTCCAGCAAAATGTCTCTTCAAGATAAAATAAACAATTCGTTAATTGGTGAAATTATTCGTTTTTAAGATCATTACCTCCAAGCAAGGTGATAAAGCCACTAAGATGCAAGAGGTCATTGAGGAAAAAGGAAAACAGGGTGAAGAAAACTTAGAAAAAGAGGAGAAATAAAAAGAACAGGATTCAAAGAGAGAGAAAATGACTACTGATGTTAAAATTTAAATTTTTAAAGACCAAAGTTGACAGGAAAGCAAGAAGCTAAAAAGAGTTCCAAAGGCAAGAAAGGCCGAGAGAAGAAACTATTAAGATAGAACCTACGGTTGCAGCTAAACGTCCCCGTTTTTATGTCCTTTCCTGAACTTGCTCAAGTTGATGACTGTATGAAGATGACAGAAGCAGTGATGAAGCTTCGGACAGCACCAGCAGCAGCAACAGAAGTAGTAGTAACAATCCAATAAAACCAAGAGTGACGGAATAAAAATATTTAATTCATAGTGATTGAAACCTTAAAACTTGCCATTTAAGAAACAATGATGGAATTTTCATTTTTTTAAAATTACGTCCTGTAGATGGCGTCCTCCTGTACGAATGCATTCTTGAAATCTGCTGTTGAGATTCCTCATTGACTGTTGCAACATCTCAGCTGGGATACTGTGAATTTCATTCTCATTACTAAAATGGCGAAATGTTTACTTGCTCAAAGTCATTGTCTCGCAGTGTTGCCACTTGCTCATGTCTGGCAATACGCACCTAAAAAATTCCCGTTTTTGGGGGGTCACCCTGTATTTATTATTCGCATTTGGGAAATTTTCAACGACTGCAAAAATGAAGCTTTTTAAACAAATAGATTTTAATGACTAGCTTTGTCTAAAGTGGGAGCTGAGAATATGACCTCTCGTCTCAGTGAGCATCGTGTTCTTCACTCTGAAGCTAAGATAATATTTTACTGTAAAACAGACGAGGACCTTGTCCATTATTTCAGTTAAGAAGACGACTTTTTGTTTTTCAACAACTGACCTTCTTGTAGTAATGGGACTGCCTAAGTACAATCCAGCCGAATGACCTTTATATATTGACAACTTTAAACGGAGTTTGAAGGGTGCATTGCTGCACAATGGTGGTAAGTTTGCTTGCACCCCAGTTGACCATTCAGTGATCTTGAAGGCGCACTACACGAGTGTAAAGATTGTTCTACAAAAACTGTGTCGAGATGAACATAAATGGCTGATATGTGTTGATTTGGAAATGGTTAACTTTTTGTTAAGGCAGCAAAGAATTTCACCATGTTTCCTTTTCTACGGGACAGCAGAGTCAACGATCAATACTGGAAAAAGAACGCTTGACCTATTCGTGAAGAACTTGTGAGGACAAAAAATGTCCTAAATGAACTGCTGGTTAATGATGTTCGCATTGTCCTGTCCACCACTATATATCAAGTTGGGCCTAATGAAATTATTTGTCAAGGCATTAGATCAAGATGGCGCATACTTCAGTTATATCTGCTCAGAATGTCCTGGTCTGAATAATGAGAAACTGAAGGCATAGATTTTTTATGGGACACAAATAAGAAAACTGATTAACAATGAAAATTTTGTTTCCCCTATATGTAATGCCAGTTTTTTGATGGCTAAAGTTTCAATTTTTTTTTACATTGCTCGGACTAACGCCTTTATCCATTGTGCCATGTGTCCTCAAGGACACATGACACAGTGGATAAAGGCCAGTGACAGGACCCAAAGAGTGTGAGTTCAATACCTGGTTAAGGCGGTGGAGAACTTGGAGAGGGGAATTAACAGGAGATAACTGATAACTGACATCCATTAGACATGGCACGTGGAACTAGAACAGTCTACCCCAGCGAGCGAAATAAAGGGTTCAGTTCGACATTCCAACCACCTGAAGAAGTCCGGAGCGTACAACGGCTGAAACGTTGTGATAAATATGGCAACAAAGATGAGGATGATAGACCGAGCAATGTAAATAGTGTACATAATACCTCATCTCAGAAATATAGACACATAGTGAAATTTTTTATTACGTTCCGTTTAATGTCATCACTGGTTTCAACTCCTCGCACTACAAAGCCACTTCATAGATGGAGTGTCTTTTTCGTTTTATTATACGAGAGAGACAGACGTGATAGCATCGATTCTAGGTGGAAGCTGGAGGAAGAACTTTAGGGGAATGCATGTCTACTTGTTGGCTCAGCAGCCCGCCATGTGCGGCATTAGACTGTCTATCGAATTCGGGTGCGGAACTCGTATCGATGCTTCAAAATTCCTGCAGACTTCTCGAATTTTTGGTATTATATCCAAAACATAGACAAGTTCAATACATCACTGTCAAGATACCACGCCCACAATGTATTCTCACCAATTGCTGCCCATCCTGACCAAACCTGTGTATTTTGTAACATTTTCCAACGTTGATTTTCAAAATAGATCTTTTTTTTCTTATATTTCTGCTTCGTGCAACGTTATCTTCAGACTCACATTTTGGAAATCCCATTGGCCTTTTGCCTGACTTGAGTCCAGATTCATGTGGGAAGCTAGTTTCTATGGTTATCGAATTAAAAGAGTATTGGCGATCGAGGTCAAGGATCTTAATGGAAGCCTGTGAAAGGACTATTAGGAATTTGAGTGTTCATATCGAATGCAAATTCTCCATTTAGAAACACAGGCTGACAAATATCTTCCGATACCACAAATGATCCTCACTCAGCCTAAGACAAGTTTACTCTAAAAGTCGACTCTTATTTACATTTACAGTTAGTACTTAAGAACGTTATATAAACAGCTCTGATGATATATTTATCTAAATATTTCATCAGAGATCTGTAGATGTGTGCGAAGTTTTAAAGTTTTCTATAAGTTCTATTAAGTACATTTTTATATATGGCACCTGCAAAAATAAGTTCCGCTCAAAAGTAAAATTATTAAAATTTAAATAAGATCAATAACCGTTATTTCAATAGCAAACTGAAGTCAAATGAAATAAAAAAAAATCCTTAAAATAGGACTGGATAAATGAATAAAATCCTGGCAATTCGCAGATATACGCCCACCTTAATTTCATATTGAGCAAAGAGAAAAGACAAAATCGTTTAATTTTTCACCTTTTTCTAAAATAGTTCTAGGCTTGAAAATGATTTGTAAAAGCAGAAAGAAATGGAATAAAATGGCTGACGAATATGTCGGCAAAAGCGACAGAAAGAAGAAAGATATAAACAGAGATATACGCGTATATATAGCTTAATTAGTCAATGCAAGTGCTGTAATGAATAGACATTCCGGTGGGCATTTTTTCAATTTATAAAATAACTGTGTCTTAACCTCGATCATGCCAGAATATAATTTGCACTTCGTTTTCTTCAGAAGCTGGGTACAGGGTTAAATTTACAAATGGACTGCTGAGACCCATGTGCTCAGCATAGCAGTATCTGGAATGCACACATCGGAAAGAACAGTATTACACGTCATCTAAAAACGCACCCAAGTAAGCAGATAGGCTGCCTCTCAGACATCGCAGAAGAAAGTGTAAGGCTCAAGTCTCGGATGAGGGGGACCCGCATACACACAAGAGCACAACAAAATAATTGCATAAATGTGCCTATTTTTTAAGATCATTTCACTTCAAACAAGGCAATAAAGCCACTAAGACGCAAGGGGTTAAATTACTGTGAAATTATATGAGGAAAAACAATATTAAAGAGAGGGAACAATAAATGACAAGGGGTTAAAAGACAGAAGATAACAAATAACATTGAATGTAAGCTTTTGAAGATCAAAGTGGAAAGCAAGAAGCAGGAGGAATGTTTTACATGCTAGAAGAAACTGTAAAATAATGAGACCGAGCAGCCGATCGAGTTCTGCGCTTAAATTAAATAAACTTTCCGCCAGGTATTACTGTATATGCTTAATAATCGGAATAAAATACTCTTGCCACGAAGATAATAATTTTAAAAATGTTAAGTTTGCTATATCCAATACGCAAAATGCGGTGGCAAGGGGGAGGGGTTTGAACGAAATATCGGTGTTTGGACCACTGAAAAAAATCCATGCAAATTAACTTACAAAATGTCCGCCATCGATCTCAAAAATGATATTTCCAAACGATCAAAAATATAACAGTCGGTTGGTGCATGGTCAGGTGAATATGAGCGTGAGATGAATTTCATTCCAAATTTGTTACAGCTGCATGGATAACACTGGGAGACAATGATAACTATGCACAATACTCAACAAAACCAATAACAATTACGACAACAATAACAAAAACATATAGCAATATAACACAAATGCAACTTCAGAAACAAAGAAAATTGCCCACTTAGTAATAATGCTTAACCAATAACATAATATAGAAAGCCATCGTAAATAATAACATTAACACAGACCAAACAAATTACATAGGAGCCATAGAAAAATCTTTTAAAGAAAGACATTATAACCACAAAAATGTCATTCGAAAGAAAAAATACACAAGCAATACAACCCTATCAAAATACTTATGGAGCCAAAAAGAAAACAATATCCCCACCAAAATCAAATGGCAAATTATAAAAATAGCAGCCCCATACAGTAATAACAGAAAAGATTTTTAATTTTCTTCATGATTATTTCTTAGGATCCCATATTTATCATTTCAATTGGTTTGCCAAAACGGGACATACCTATGATTGAACCTAATAAAATAATATGGTATTGCGCCTAAATAATTCCTAATAAAACACATATCAGTTAAAGGAACAAACAAATCCACTATATTCTGTATAAGGATTCTTTTATTTATCAAGTCATTTCAGAATGTGGGAAATCAAGGCTCTTCACAGCATCAGGTAAATGGTGTGACCCCTCACCATAACTAAGATATCCATTGTTTTTAGACCAATAAACTTTTATTTCTAAATTAGTGACGTCGCCATATGTTCCGGGCGGACAACATAGAAATAAGTAAAGAAATACTACAAATACAGCCAGGTAGATATTTTCGGACATAGATCAAAGGAACAATTTTAAAGAGCTGGGAAAACAATTTTTACATACATAGACAAAATAACTGATGCGGATAAACAGAAAGTTTTACGGTAAAATAAATTGATATTGATAGTATCAGGAAATGGACTGATCGATAAACTTTCGAATGAAGATAAAATAGGAAGCAATACTAATTTGAAATTGTTTCGCTTCTGGAATAAAATTGGCGTGGATAATGCCAAACCCAGTCTAAATCTATTGAAGTGGCAGATTTAAATTTCGTGGTTTTGTCTTTTCGATAAGATTTACTTTTTATTTCCTTGAAACGAAGCAATATTATTATAAAGCCATGCAAAATTGAAGTTGCAGATAAAAAGCAGTTTTAGCTTCACGCAAAATGATTAAAATGGCTAAAAAAGAATATTTTTTGTAATTTTTTTATTAGAGACACTTCAAACCGGTTTTTGAATCTTTAAACTATGTTCAGTTTCAGAAAAAATATGCATTGTTTGTTTGAGAAAGAAATGAATATACACCAAAGTAAATTCTATCCAACTAAATTGGTAAACATTCTATAGCAAAATTGCTTTGCGATTTAAAAAGTTTCTTTTTGCTACCAGAATAGCTATTTAAGTTTGATTTACATCTTTTGAATTCGTTTCACTGTGACTGAAAATTTAAACGATCACGGATCACTCGTAACTTAACCGTTAAAAACACTGAGAGATGTGGAGAGATGATGGCATATTAACGAATTTCATATATTTTTTCTTTGTAAATATAATGAGACAAAGTTATAATCGAGAAAAAATATTATTTAATTTGTTCCCTCACAGATTACGCTACTGTCAGTATCAAAGCGGAACAATTTTTTACACTAGGAAAAATCAAAATCTGTCAGTCCTTAATTATTATTTAACATTTACACTATTTACATTATTCGGACTATTGTCCTCATCTTTGTTGCCATATTTATTACAACGTTTCGGACCTTCAGTATCTGTCTATATTTCTGAGATGAGATATTATGTACGTTGTACGCTCCGGCCTTAATTGGGTGGTTGGAATGTCGAACTGAACCCTTTATTTCGCTCACTCGGGTAGACCTTTCTAGTTCCACGTGCCATGTTTAATGGATGTCAGTTATCAGTTAGCTCATGTTAACCCCCCTCTTCAAGGCACAGTGGATAAAGGCGTTGGTTACATCCAGTGACAAAACCCAAAGAGTGTGAGTTCAATACCCGGTTAAGTCAGTGGAGTACTTGGAACTAGTTCAGTCTACCCCAGTGCGCAAAATAAAGAGTTCAGTTCAACATTCCAACCAACGGAAGAATTGCACAATTCACGCAACTTAATAATTTCATTCAGTGTGAATTTGTTTTTTTCGTTAGGCTAACAATTTTTCATGAGTAGCTACTCTTTAAACTCCCCCATACCCCAGCAGCCTAGCGTTTGTGTGTTTTAACGAGACAGCATCTCTTCACTGGCTGCCGAATAAAACTCATTTTACTATTTAACCTATAGCTGGGGGAAGGGGATGCTAAATTTTACACAACCTGCACATCTAAAAGTTATCTACAGCCATACAGAAACAAACGTTTAATATTCTCTCTTTCTCTCTCTCTCTCTCTCTCTCTCTCTCTCTCTCTCTCTATATATATATATATATATATATATATATATATATATATATATATAGTTGGATTGGTGTGAGTTTGCGACCCTGAGTTGGTTTGTCTGACGATCGCAAATAGCGTGAAACCCAGGGTCACAAACTCACAGCAATCCAACTAAATATGTCAGCTCTATCATTGATATTGAGCGCTTTTCAATAAATATCGTGAATATATAAATAATATATATATAAAAATGCATATATATATATATATGTATATACATACATATTATATATATATATATATATGTATATATACACATTATGTGTATATATATATATATATATATATATATATATACATCAGCTGTCTATTCTCTCGTTGATAAAAAAGATCTAAAACGAATATTTTTCAATACTTTTTTATATTTTGAAAATCTTACATTTAGATAACAAAGTTTGGATTCATTGATTTGTTACGGCTTATCAACCTTTTTCAGGTTATTTAAAGCCAGAAAATATTTTGGGTGGATAATAGTGGTTTACTTTCTACTAATTAACCCATAGCTGGGTGGGAATAAGGTGGATCCATACGTTTCTGAAGGGTATGTGCCCGTTAATGAATATAACGAAATCAACTGGAATTGAAACTTGGCTTTCTGGTTTACAATTCTGAGCCGTTATTCATTACACCATCCTCACATCCAAGTTTTCAGCACCCGGTATTCCCAAACGGCCATCCATCTAGGTACTGACAAGGCTTGACGTTGCTTAACTTCGCTGATCAAACGAGAATCGGTGTTTCAACATGATATGGCCGTAAGCCATTATACTCACTGCACATCCAAACTTACAGCACCTGGTTGTCTCAAGGAGTCACCCATCTACATACTGACTAGGCCCGATGTTGCTGAACTTCTGTGACATAACGAGAATCGGTATTTCAACGTCATTTGTCCGTCAGCGCCGAATTTATGTATCTTCTCGCGTAGTCTTAGGTATGAAAGGTAAGAACACGCGCTGTAGTCGCCAAGTCTGAGATTTCACGCCATTGAGTACATTTACATCCAAGAATCTAGTCAGTATTTTAAAGAACACTTTTCAAAGAAGGTCATATTTTATTTACACGATCCGATATCTTGTTTTCTGTTCTGAGAACCAGACAATCTGTTTAGATTTCTTTTCTACAACTAAAGTCGCTAGTAAGACGAGAATGTTAAATTACTTCTTTAGATTGATAAAATTCTACCAAATGCCTATATGATTTATGACTGAAAAAATCAATTTTTGACAGACTAAATAACTTATTAGTATTGATGCCAGAGTACATATACAGGTTGCCTACTGCAAAATGATGAAGGTTATTTGCTAGTGTTAAGAAATTCAACCTTTACGGCCTTTTCCTAGATTAAGCTAAGGTTAAAAATATATAAGGTTGTTTCTTTCCTTACATAGTTTTTTTATTTTATTTTATCTGTAACTGATATTAGCGAAGAAAACGATCCTTCATCAGACCCTATAGACTGGCGCTACAGAATCACAAACAAAGACATTAATCATCGGTGTCTTAAAAAAGGCGATCCTTCATCAGACCCCATAGACTGGCGCTACAGAATCACAAAGACATATTTATCCGCAAGGTATTAAAGAATATTACGTCTTTTTACATAAAAAAGAACAAGTAATCTCTCTTTAATTTAAAAATAAAAAAATTAATATCCACAACGTAAAATTAAATTTTTAAGTTTTTTCTCTCACATATACACACAAATCCCGTTCATTTTAAATGCCAAATATAATTTTTTAAATTAAAATCTGTAGTACCAGTATGAGATATAAATGCGCCAACATAACCAGATATATTTTTTTAAATTTTTAAATTTAAATTACGTAACGGCCATTCTATACGTACCTGAAGATTGAGTTGTGCATAAAACTCCGAGTCGGACTATCGGCGAAGGATAATATATATATATATATATATATATATATATATATATATATATATATATTATCGGTTTTGTAGTGCGTATTCAATTTATGTAACGTAAATCATTCAAACAAAAAACAAATACTGAAATAAGACCAGATAAACCCGGAATTTATGAACAAGGATCACACCATTCATTAACAGATTCGAAGTTGGTTGTAATTTATTATTAAATATTGTTTGTGAGAGTGATTCTCGCCATATAATTAGCTTCAGTATTTGTTTTTCGTTTGAATGATTTACGTTACATAAATTGAATACGCACTACAAAACCGATATTATATAACCTGATCCTAAGTGCGAAATTCCTGATAATAATTGTGACAATACTATTATTATTGAACAATTTAGTTCATGCCACTTTTCTCCAGTACAAGAACGCACATTTTTCAAATTTAAAAAAATTCAACCTCAGCGTTGTGTCTGCAGCGCTCCAAAATGATTCTTACATTTAACAATATCTCATTACTAAAAAAGCACTCTTTCGGACCACAATATCTTTCGATGTCGCATTACTATTCGGAGTTTAACAAAAACACACTAATATGTCTACCTGAGGATGGTCGTTCGAAACGACTGAAAGCCGGCTCGTACAAAAAAATAAGACCAGATAAACCCGGAATTTATGAACAAGGATCACACCATTCATTAACAGATTCGAAGTTGGTTGTAATTTATTATTAAATATTGTTTGTGAGAGTGATTCTCGCCATATAACCAGCTTCAGTATTTGTTTTTCGTTTGAATGATTTACGTTACATATATATATATATATATATATATATATATATATATATATATATATATATATATATATATATATATAGTAGAGTAATACATTTCAGCTGCATCAAGGAAGGTCTTCATTGCCGATTTCGGGTTTTGCATCATATCGCAACCGCAACCCCGACCTGATTCCAATATATATATATATATATATATATATATATATATATATATATATATATATATATATATATATATTTGTATGTATTTCTTCCAAATTCCAACAAAAGATCATAAAAGCCTTTCAATTTCTTGGATTTAAAATCGATATATTTTCCAACATCAAAATACTTAACTTCCTAGACGTTACCATCAATCTTTCCAGTTTATATTTTCAAGCCCTTTTCATAAACAAAATCAAATCCGCATATATATATATATATATATATATATATATATATATATATATATATATATATATATATATATATATATATATATATATATATATCAACGTCCACTCTAACCACCCGAAATCAATTTTAAAACAAATTCCTAACATTGTCAATACCAGAATCAACAAGTCATCATCTAACAGAAAAATCTTTTAAGGAAAATTCACATATAATCAGGCCCTTAGAAAAAGTAATTTTACACAAAAGCTAAATTACCAACAAGATCTGAGAATCAATATGCCTAACAAATCAAAAAGTAGAAAAAGAAAGATAATATGGTTTAACCTACCCTTCTCCAACGTCAGTATTGGCAAATATTTCTTAAAGTTAATAGACAAACACTTTATTAATAATAACAATGAGAAAAACCTTAAAAATCGGTTTCTCGTGTGTTAGTAACGTAGAAAATATAATTAATTCCAATAACAAGTATCTCTTAAGAAAGATTCACGACAGTGATTCACGGGGGAACAGAATTTCCACCTATGAACCTTCATGCAATTTCTCTCACTTCATCAGAAAAACTCTTCTTAACCTGGGCATCTATCGCTTACACATCTCTCTTCTTCATGTACGTGTGTGAAAAAAACATACTATTATACTTCTTTGCTTTTGTATTTGTGTTGGGACATATATTTTTGTATATGCAAACATGTGTGCTCCCGTCTGTGTAGATCGGTACAAGTGTGTATTCGTGTGATGTATGTTTGTATTCTTACGCGTTGTGTGTATATCTGTGTACACTTGATGGAAAGCACTCTTAACTGCCTCTTCACAGTTATATGGTTAGGGATATATTTGAGGAAATCTTGCATGTTATCTAAATACTTAGGAATGTCCTCCTTAAATATGTGCATGTTTATGAATACAAATACATAAATATGTGAGTATGTGTATATATGTGTGTGTTTATATGTAGGTGTGAACAGATTTATGTGAAAACATATTTGTGTAGATGGATGCGAATATGTGTATGGATGTAGGCACATATTTGTATGTGGATATATATGTGTATATAGAAGACTGCATGTATGTAGGTTCTCTCTCTCTCTCTCTCTCTCTTCCTTTCTTTTTCATTTTCTTTGATCCCTTCTCGAAAAATCCTCTCCACTCCCTTCGTTTGTCCGGTGAATAAAACGTCACTATTACTATCTCATCTCCAAGAGACATATCCACCAATTACCTCTTTCCTTTCCTTCCTACTCTGTGGAGCTATCTTAAAACACAACTTCCGTTAATTTTTTTTCGGGTTTCGGTTGATTCCTGGAAGAATTTTTGAATCCATTTATTGTTTTGAAATCGCCTGGTCTGAAGAAGCGAAATCGAATTCTCGATTTTGCGAAATAAAATATTACCATGGCTTTCTGAAGTCTCCGATTCATTAATTAATTATCATTTGCTCTGTTATCACATTGAACTCTCGGGATTTATATTCTCCCTGAAATAATCCATACAGTTTACCAATTAACTTTATCTTATATATATATATATATATATATATATATATATATATATATATATATATATATATACTCGACACTCCTGTCGAATTCGACGTATGAGGGTCAAGCAGATCAGTTCCCAGGAAAACCACAGTCCGATAACAGCACATGAGATTTTGATTATAGTGGTGAAGGTTTCGTGCAAGGCCATCCACACTTTTTGATTTATATTCTCCCTGAAATAATCCATACAGATTACCAATTAACTTTATCTTATATATATATATATATATATATATATATATATATATATATATATATATATATATATATATATATACTCGACACTCCCGTCGAATTCGACGTATGAGGGTCAAGCAGATCAGTTCCCAGGAAAACCACAGTCCGATAACAGCACATGAGATTTTTATTATAGTGGTGAAGTTTTCGTGCAGGGCCATCAACACTTTTTGAAGGGCCGAATGCAGAGACCTGGTGCACTAAGTGCCACAAGGTCCCCAAACGACCCTCCGTTAGCTTTTGAATTTAGAGTTGTCCTTCTCCTAGACCATAGAACCCAGTCTGTCCCGCTATTTACCCATAGCTTGAAGGAGAAGACGAGGATTCACACCTTTCCGAAGGGTGTTAGCACGTAAGTGAATGTAATGGATTCGACTGGAATTCGAACTCGCCTCTCCGATTCCTCAATCATATGTGCTGGTGTCTGGTTGTCGTTTCCTAGGAACTGAACTGCTTGACCCTCATGCGTCGAATACGACGCCAGAGTCCACCATTTATTTTATTGGCAGAGACACTGCATTGGGACAGTCACATATATTCACTTCAATGTGATCTTCAGATCTTTGTTTTATGATCGGATTCAAATTACTTATGTATTATTTTCCGTTTCGTAAACGTGATGACATATTAATTGTGAGTTCAATCCCTGGACTGGATAGTTTTTAATTGGACGCAGTGGAGACAGGGAGAGTAATACCTGAGCAGTTCTAAAATAAGAACTAGACGATATATCCCGAGACATGGCCAGTGGAACGAGAACAAGCTTCAAATCTCCTAGATTAAATAAATGGCAAAGCTCATAATTTCCTCTAGGTTACCCAAATTGATATAACCCTTCATGAATGTTTGGAGGGCGAAACGGACGAAACGTTGTGATAACAACAACAAAGATGAGGACAATAATTTGAATATAAATAGTAATAAAAACGTTTTTAGGTTATACATTACATTTGTTTCACCTTGGTATTAGGATTTATTTGAGATTATTTTGTGGACGAAGGAAGGGTTTTATAGTCTTTACAACCTGTTACGAGCTAGGTTTTCCTTTCTGTTCCAACGTAAATAGATTCTTCAGCTAGTATTAAACGCAACACTATCTATCCCTCCTGGCCTTTTCGCATTAAACCCCCGCCTCACGCAAAGATACACGTGTATATGTCCTTCACTTATAATAGCGCGGAAAATAGTTGCTGTATTATAATTTTTCCTTATCAAATTATTTGAGCGAATTCAAGTACAAACGTGCGCGCATGCGTATAAATAGTATCTCCATTTTTTCATATTGCAAGTGATTGTTACGTTCAGTTTTATTTACTCCGATTCAAATTGAATATGATACGAATATGATGTCAGATATTATTTGAATAATTTCGAAGTTCTATTTGATTATATTGGCATGAAGCTTTTTTCTCAGACAAATTCAAGAATTTTTAACAAGATGCACAATGCTTTGGACCGTGACGAACATCATAAATTTGTCTTTGCTTTTGAGTGGACTTAAATATATGACTGCAGAAATATAGATCTATATAAAAGTATGTTATCGTATGTTTTCACTGATAAATGATTTTTTTTCTGCTATCTATTAATCGAATGGACAGTTTATTGATCAGACGTTAAACGAAACGGTCAATTTGTGAATAGATTTTTTGTCCATCGGAAGTTTCGCCGGAGGGACATTTTGAGAAAACGGACAAATGGACATTTTGGGTAATGACAATTACAGTGACCAAACAACTTGTCTAATAAATGAGAGGTCAAGCGGTAACTGTTATGGTGTTGGTCTTTAAGTTGTAAAACTTATATGCTAAACAATATATATATATATATATATATATATATATATATATATATATATGTGTGTGTGTGTGTGTGTGTGTGTGTGTGTGTATGTGTGTGTTGTGTGTATTTAGGCAGCAATCCTTCTTTCATTCACATTTCATTGAAAACGACAGACAAGGTGCTTTTATTTAGTTTTTTATACAATTCTGTACAATTTCTCATGCTATCTAATATTTTTTTTTTGACAACACTAGTATAATAGCATCATCTACATGCAAAATAGGCTAAAAATAATGGAATCCTTATTAATAATAACAAACAAACCAACACTTAATAATTTTAACTTTGAACATGGACATAATATCTTGACCGTGTTTTTAAAAATGAAAACATTTTATGAAACATACATACAACAAACTATTTCTTATTTTAACAGTTAAAATATAATCCTTTAAAATGGCTAAATGTATTGCCGAAAGCGCCCGGATAAAAAGAACATTCGGACACTTTTTCTAAAATAAGATAAGAAAATAATTATTAGATCGCATGAGAAATTGTATAAAAAACTAAATAAAAGCACCTTGTCTGTCGTTTTCAATGAAATATGCATACTTATATATATATATATATATGTATATATATATATATATATATATATATATATATATATATATATATATATATATGAAATGTTCGAGAAATCTTTTTAATCAAAAATTTTCGAACTGTCAGGGTCATAACTGAAAATAAATAAATATGATGTTTACTAAATAAACAGAACGTCTACTCAAATACGAGTATCCACTAAAAATAAGGTTTAGCGTGATAAATAAATATGTCGGATTCATAAAAATCTATTCTAAAATTGTCTTTGTTTACTTTTGGTTAGGAAACTATCTGCCCGTATGGAAAACTTCGAGGAGAAATTTCGCTTAAAACCAGGAAATTTAGTCTCTCCCGACTGACTATTCTCAATGGCCAAGTCGGGGAGGCGCTCGTGGTTGACTACTATCTCCTTTCTCTCTGTGGGACGCAGATTCGATTTCTACTGGATATCATCATTTTTTCTTTAATAAAATTTCTCAAACTTTCAGGACAGTAGATGAAAATAAATAAATATACTGCTTAATAAATAAACGGGCCGCCTAATCAAGTTTCCGTTAAAATAGCGTTTAAAGTGATAAAAATCAGTTTGTTTAACAGAAAACTTATTCTAAGTATATATATATATATATATATATATGTATATATATATATATATATATATATATATATATATATATATATATATATATATATGTATATATATATATATATATATATGAATGGTGGTACTCGTTTGGGAAAACCTCGGATAGCTCAACTTGCACTAGAACAAATCGGTACCCGAGGGAAAATGGGGAATAGAAAAAGAAAGAACCAAGAACATTAAAACAAGGCGAAAACAATCGTCCAGTGTCCAAAGAAAACAAAAAAAAACGAGTAAAAAGACAACTACGTAAAGTGCTCAATACACGAAGTAAAGCTAAACCTAAGGAGCCAGGCAACCTTAGGATTATCTTATATATATATATATCTATATATATATATATATATATATATATATATATATATATATATATATATATATATATATATATATATATATAATGAAATGGACAAAGTCCGACAATTATTTAAAGACATTTTTATGCTTAACATTCTTTTTATAGATATAAGTATTTAGGTAAATGCTCTGTTTATAATAAACAGTATTAAATAACATTTACCGGCCTGAATGACCGAGAAATCTTCATGGAAATTATTCGTCCTTCGACAGGATTCGAGCCTTTTTTCCTTATTTTCCAAGATATTTTTAGTGTGGTGTGCGTTTTGTTTTTTATTTCCCAGATATACTTAGAAAGCATTGTGCTGTTCGCATATTTACTATTTGTGAAAGATGTTTTGTGTACATAATTTCTTTGTTTCCAGGGTCCTTCAGTTACTCCTATGTATACTTTTTCTTCATTATCTGCTGATTTTATCGTGGCTTGGTAGATTACGTTGTTTTGTAAACAATTACCGTTTAAGAAAAAGCAGTTAGTAAGTTGTGGGCAGTACTTTTGAGTACAATGTTTTGTATTTCTTTAATGCATGTACTGCTAGGGTGTCCTTCAATGAGTCTGTTGGAATATTTTTCCAATCAATCCGAGGGCTGCAACTACAAGTGGAATTGTTAATATCCTCATGTGACACTTTTTTGGGATTTCGATTTCAAGGTCATTGTATTTTGATAGCTTTTTGGAGCTCTTCACAGATACATTGCAATCTGAAGGGAATGTCATGTAAATAAGGAGGCACATTTTGTCTTTGCGGTCTCTAATCACGGTGTCAGGACGATTAGCTTTGATTATTCTGTCTGTGTCTTTTGTAAAGTCAAATAAAATTGTTACAGGTCCTATCTCCGTAATCGAGTCTGGGGAGTGTTCATATCAATGTCTTGCAATTTTCTTTCTGTAAGTGTTGCAAATTTTCCAGTGCAGATATTGGCCCACTCTGTTATGCCTGGTTTTATTTTCAGTGGGTGCCAATACCTTGCGACTTGATACAAGATGATCAATTGTTTCTGGATATTCAGCACAGAATCTGCATTTAGAGACAACACAATTTTTCTGTATGCTTGCTTGATAATTTCATATATATTGACACGAAGAGCGAAGTCTTTAGAACCTCTGCGCATAAAATCAACTTCAACCCACGCCTAGTTAATTACAACATTTAATGTCTAAACAAATACAAATATCCCTAATAAATAATTTAATATGTTATTTAATATTTGATACGGACACAATATTTATAAACTAATTCAAAATCATAAAACAAACACTGTTAACAAAAAGTTTCCAAATCTGATAGACGACAAGCAAATTCAATAAGAAGAATAAAAATAACGTAAAGCTACTATTGAACTATTTTACAGGAACCCAGCAAGCATAAACTCAGCGTAACAGTTATAAGAACGCTAATGGCCTGAAGATTGGGTTTAAGCATGAAACTGACTGTCGCCGTTGGGCGTTGACCTCAATGTTTACATTTATATTTACATATCCTTGATATTGAGTACTTAAACCCATAAACATAGCAGAGACCTTAAAACTATATTTTATCATTAGATACCCAATATATAGATACATATTATCTTGAGAAAAAACTAAGCAAATTAAATCATTTATTACTAAAAACTAAAACCTTCCAACATGTTAATCACCGACGACACAACGAATAAATCAACAAAACAATTGTTGTCCATGATTCTTTTTTTCATTTATATCTATGCAAAAACTAGCCAACAAAGAATCTACGTTACTTGTCACGTACTCTTGACGTCAGAATAATATATATCTGGCCAAAACAGAAAACGGTTATTCGGCATAAGACTGCCAGGTTTAATGAAATCAAGCCTGCTACGGTTGGGAAATGTCCGGTCTATCTTCGTTTACCGTGGTTGGGTAGGATTAGTGAGTCCTTCACCAAGAAGATTTCATGTAGTTCACGTGAATGTTATTTTGCAGCGAACGTTCGTGTTGTTTTACAAACCAAGTCTGTCCTATCATCTGTGTGTAAAGATGTTCTACCCCCCCATCATATTAACTTTGTTATTTATTATTTCAAATGTAGTTGTTGATGCAACTACATAGGTAGAACGACACAGCGTTTGGACGCTAGAATTAAACAGCACGTGCCTGCGAAAATACTTAATAAAAATCTTTCGTTGGGCGATTCCATTCGGAATACGTATGGTTCGTCGATAGCGGATCATTTTATAAAGAATCCTACTTGTGCTTTGGATTTCAGTGTGACCTGGTTTTCTGTTTTGGCCACAGCACACTCAGTATTCCATCTTAAGGTGTTGGAGACGCTGTACATCAGGTCCAGGCGAACGGCTCTTTGTAAACAAAGAGACTTTGCTTGGCCTTGCTGTGCTGTCTCTAGCATCTTTGTTGGTATTACTTTTATTATATATATATATATATATATATATATATATATATATATATATATATATATATATATATATATATATATATATTTCTCTTCCCTGCCCATTTATTCACGTCATCCATTACAGACTTTCTTGTTCTTTATAATTTCTATTCCCCGTTAACAGTTCTGATGAGAGGGGACGAAACCGGTTGACTGGTGTTTTTATTTTAAATCTACCATGGCCTATAATAAAAGAAATTGTTTTTTATGCTTTAATACGCTTTTGTACTGTTGCAAACATATATATATATATATATATATATATATATATATATATATATATATATATATATATATATATATATATAACATGGACATTGAAGTCAACAACCAAAGGGGACTGTTTTTTTTTCTTGTTAAATGCAGTCGTCAGTCCATGGTATTCAGCTCTTCCAAAAAGTGTAGTTGGTTCTGCAGAAGCCTTCACCAATATAATCAAATGAAATGTGTGCTAAGTCGTCGGGCTACTGATTCTCACAACTGAGATGCTTAATCCTCATAAGTTGAAAAAGACAGGAGAGTCTAGTATACAGAGTGCGGTGGAAAAAAATATCGTCTAAATGACGCAAAAAAAAGAAGAAAATAACACTGACATCTCATTATAACACATATATTAAACAAAATTACACGAAAATATCTTGAAATTTTAAAGAGTAAATTTATTCAATAAAATCGCCGTTGGCTACAACCAAAGCCTCCGAACGACTTCGGAATCTTCAGTAACTCTTCTGAGGGATCTCCTTGTTGAATGCTGCCATAATCCTTGCCTTCAGTTCATCTTTGGTGTTACTATATGTTGTCTCAGGCGCAGCATATAGAATTCTGTTTACAGTATCTCCAGTACACAAGAAAGGTAGATATGGGACAAAAACTCTTGCCCAAGCAGTAAGTCCCTCTTCTCTACGCCGGTGAAATGGTCCAATAAAAAATCGAATGTTGATATACATTGTTTCCTTTGATGTCACTGGCTTTGCCTGAATTGGTACTGAATACAGACGCGACCTGTGTAAGGGACAAGATGAAGACAGTATAATCAGTGATTAATAGCGAAGGGTGTGAAAGACAATTTTCTAAAAACCACCCAACGGAAAAATGTCTGGTTATATAATAAACCTTGTCTGTAACAAATGTTCAATAATAGGGGCACCCAGAATATTAAGACGAGCAAAGAACTTAATCTTGTTATCAAAGATAATCACATTTCATTGGAAGATTTTGATGTCATCAACGCGAATCTTCATGACTGCCTCGAGCCGAGATCTTTTTTCATTCAAATTCGAATAATAACAGACTCAGTCAATAAAACGCTGTATCTCTGTGTTAACTTGCAACCATATTTTAACCAACCGCTACGAATTGTCTTCAGATTATTCTATCTGGAATATGGAATTACAGTTTTCCTGGAAAGGGAGTAAAATCATCACATAAATTATAAGCAGATTACTTCTACAGAAATATTCCTTTAAATATATATCTATTCAGGAATATATATGAATTTCTGATGTAGAAAGAAAGCAAAGTGACAGACCGATACATTATTGTCGAATGTGACCATCAAAAGATATCATTGATTTGACAAAATCTGAAGAAGAATCTGCAATATTATCGGCCCTGATCTATCGGCTCGGCTTCAGTCACTTTTCCACCGCCTTAAGGTAGTCTCCCTGTAACTTTTCTATAAATACTTTCATGTTAATTGTTCGGATGAGCTATTCGCTAGGGTAGCTAGACTTTATGAATTTAACGCAGAACTAAACTGGCATCGGGATCTTATCAATTTACAGTTGAACTGGCAAGATGTAACAGTAAATTCTATGCTAACAGTTTCTTTTCTCTCACCTATCGTTTGTGGAACTCCCTTCTGGCTTCATGCTTTCCAGCCAGCTTTAATCTGCAAAAATTTAAATGCAATGTCAATCGCTATCCACTGTCCTCCTGATTACGCCTTCGGCTTCCCACTAATTATGAATATTTTTGTTCCTAATTCTTCCACATCCTGTAACCCATTGCGTCTTAGTGGCTTTACTGCCTTGCATGGGGTGATACCGATTAAAACGGACTCAATTATGACTTCCGACATCAAGCAAGGTCTGTGAATTAATTTTTCAAAGTGGAGAAAGACATTAAACTGCGCCAATCCCATTCTCTGGGCAAGAACAGCATTTACCCCCAGAAAAGAGCCAGGCAACCTACTTTGATAATGTCAAGCCGTAGTTTCTACGTTAGAATTTTCCTTCTCCTAGTTGGACATCTTAACGAAGGTTAAAGACTTCAACACTTCCATGTACGTCCTGGGTAAGACGTTAAACTACATCCGTGTCCTGGGTAAGACGTTAAACTACGTCCATCAGCAAGGCCTCTGATCAGGAGGTTTTGAGGAGCGTAGAATCACCTCTTAATTGCTGGTGTTCCCAGTTCCACCTGTCCTGGAGTGGTAGCACCTGTTAGGGTCCCAGCTATGGGCAAATAGTTAACTATTACCAGCAATACATTTTTGAAAAAAATTATTACCAGCAATACAATTTTGAAAGAAATATATTTAAAAAAAACTTCCATGTAATGGTTCTCGGTGTGTAAAGTGTAACCAGCGAGTCGATTTCAAATTCTGGCCTGGTCAGTTGAGTTCACTTGATGTCTTTGGAAAAGTCGGATTCGATTTCTCTCCATAGTTACGCATTAAATAGCAAGGGAAACTTTTCCCTCTAACCTTGGACGGCATCATGTCTAAAGGAAAAATAAACTATG
>OZ038512.1:79718005-79765505 GCA_964036315.1 Acanthosepion esculentum
TTTACATGCACATGCTTCAAGTTATTTGGAAAGGGCAAGACCGACTTTGCATTTCCCAACTCCCATCGATAGTGGAAATAAGCGATTTCTTCATGCTTCTACGGTAGTTTTCATGTAGTTTGCGGCCATTTTCTACTGGCCAGAGTGAGAGCCTATAGTTGGCTGCCACGAATAGGCAGGAAGTTTCTATTGGCCAGCGTGAGAGCCAACAGCTGACTGACACGAATGTTAACTAGCATGCTAGCATGCAAAATAAATCGATAGCTGCATTCGTCACAAGTGGGAAAAATTTAAATCTGCATGGCATTTTACTCCAATTGGCTCATTCGCTTGCTTAAACTCAACGTTGATTCTGATTCTGCAGAACTGTGTTGGGTGTGAAAAAGTATTGTTGTTAACATTCTTTTTTCATTCAGTTTTTCCAGTTACGAGTCCTTTTTTAAAGCTGCTCGTTTTGTGTTCATTTTGTTTAGTTCTTTTTTCGTTACAGATTTAATGTTTAGTATAGAGCTTAGAAAAAATTCGCAGTGTGAGATAGGCAAGAAGTAAGGTATGTAGCAACATCAGTACGGCAAAGGGAACTCATTTAAAGGCAAGGAAGGGCAAAAATATTTTAAGTCAAATGATAGCGATTGCTGTATGAGTCGTACGATTTTTGAATCAAGCACGGGCAACGCCGGGTAATGATGCTAGTAATGCTGCTAGTATATATATATTTGAAACACGTTACTGTTTGCTTCTAAATTGTTGTCTCTGAATCAATTGTTTGAGCATCTAATAAATTGTTAAAATGCTATACTAGGTATTACTGGAGCAATGCTATCCAATACGTTATTGTACCACCTGTGTATCTTGTAATCCACAACCAAGGTCGACTGGAATTATATTCCTCGCTTCAGGGGGAAGCCATAAGTTTTCAGTATTAAGTTTTCTTGTCTCCTGTAGCCATCACGCATGCTGCAAGAAACTATTGACCATAACTGACAACACTTACATTCAGATTTACAGTAATAAAAACATTTAAAACAAAATTATCTTGTATCTGACTGACGAATATTTACAAGATTTGGTGAGAGCACCAACAGCAACTCAATCAGATATTGCTGCGCGTCAGTTCATGTTCAAGTGTTTCATTAATTGTAGTGTTGATTAAAACTTCCTAGCCGCTCGGATTGAGGAATCGGAGAGCCGAGTTCGAATTCCAGTCAAATCCATTACATTCACTTACGTGCTAATAACATTGGGAAAGGTATGAATCCTCTTCTTCTCCCATAGCTATTAGTAAATAGCAGGACAGACTGTGTTCTATAGTCTTGGATATCTACTGTTTTACCGCAGAAAGAAATATCAACTTACTGCGGGAAAAATCTGCCTCGTCAGTCAGTTATCGAAAGATACATGATCGCCTAAGCGTGTATAGGGCATGGCACATAACTGACTGATGATGTCATTTCAAGTACAAATGTTTACTGAGCTCTATTGGACAGAAACAGACCAAAAATAAGTCAAAAACTTAGTATTTTTTTTTAAAACACTGGAACAAGAAATGTAATATTTGTGATCAGACTGCTATCAGCGTAACCTACCTAAAAAAAAAAGATTCTGTGAATGGATGGTAGAGCAGATAGGAGAGATAGTAAAAAGATGAACATTATTATGAACGCTTTCTTTTACTAATGTTCAACCTATTCAAGGCCCAAGAACCACTCATGGTAGAGAATTAACAAATGAGGTTGCAAATTCGTACAAGAAGAGAGCAAGATGTGTATATTATGAGGAGATGTGGGATAAATAATGGTTGGTCTTTCAACTTGAAGAGGCACCTTCCTGGTTGTCCGTTCCATAATTCAAGGGGAGGTGCTGTCTGAGTGCAATATAAAGGGAATGGGGATGAATCGACTCGGTGTAAGGAGCTTGGCAGCTCCTAACAGGGAAATGATGAACAGGTGGAATCAAGGATTTTAGATCATCCGATCATATGCCATGAAAATAGCGATATATTAGCGTGAGGCTGGCAACGTTTTGTCTTTGGGGAAAGAGGCTGTAGGGTGGAAAACTATTTATAATCTACAAGGCCGCAGACAAGCTTTTGAACTTTATCAAGGCTGGAAAGTGAGGATTTGGCAGCTCGGGGTCAAATGTCGCAGCAATAATTCATTTTTAGTTTCATCTTGCTCTTGGAAATACAGAGCATAGCAGGAGGAGTCAGGTGCTTTATAGGTAAAGGGAACTGACCCTTTTTCCAGTGTCTTTATCAATGAATCATATATACTATGTATCCAAATAGGGTCTTGTGTAAGCCTGAATCTCAATAGGCTTTCTACGTAAGAACCTCATTAAGAGCACAATTAGGATATTGTGGAGAGCCGTGATCCCCCGTATCCACAACGGACATATCATATTGTTACTTTTCTGTCACACTATATCGCTCTTTCTGATGTAATTCGTATTATAATTAAAATACAAATTCTTTTTTAGTTATAGATCAAGAAATATTTTTTAAGCGTTTCACCCCAAGCAAGGCGGGAAGCCACTAGCACGCAAGGGGTTACACAGAGTTGGAGCGAGAGCAAATAGGAGTGATAGAGGAAAGGATGAAGAGAAGGATAGGGGATAGATAATCTGGAGACGTCATTACAGTTGAATAGTTGAAGATTATAGTTATCAGGTAAACAGGAAGAGAGGAGGGAGTTCTACAAGCAAGAGGTGCGAGACATGAAGCTATTGGAGTAGAAGAGACGGCTACATTTAACAGTTTCGACAGTGAAATGATGTGAGCGAGATGCCAGCCTAGTTGAACGCTTAAATTCATGAAGTTTGGGAACGAGCGAACAACATTTTAATTATCTCGCAAAACTCAACATTGCTGATAAACTGTACAAAATGCGTAATATTACACAGCATTTTTTGGCAATGTTCGTTTCGTCTCCAAATTGTTGGATATGAATAACAGTATTACATGACACTCAATAACAAGAAGCCTTCTTTGACTTTGTCACAGAAATAACAGCTCATCAGATAAAATCAACAGCAAAATGTCTAAAGCAATATGTGTGTAAACGTCAGTGGAATCTTGTGATCCGGGTATAAAAAAATCACTTTGCTAAAAGAATAGGCCAACAAAGAATAACTGACTAGAAGACCAATATCTCTTTCTTGCTAAATGCAGACCCCCAGACAGACGTTCCTTTAACTTCATTTCTTTCAATAAGAAGGAAATACAATGTCATTTGTAAACTTTCGATATCTAAATTATTCATTCTAAAAAGGTTGGGATTTTTAAAATTTAATTGTCTGTTCAGGTGATGTAATGATTAGCAGATCGGAACGAGACATCTAAGAGCAATTCGAATTCCAACCGCATTCCTTGCATTCACTTTCGCACAAATACACATAGGAAAGTGTTATAGTAATTTACCCACGCACGCATGGAGTCTCCCAGCTATAAACAGGAGCAGGTAATGCCTTTTGGAGAAGGAAGTTTCCAGCAGTCAGCTCTGACAGTCGGACCGAACATTCTTGCAGTAACACTCTCGTTTTTATATGTTTGTATCACTGTTTTTGTTGATATAATTGTTAATAAGGTGTGAAAGATTCAAAATAAACGAACTGACTCCGGAGATGTTTAAAGGGTTAATTTTTGTCCAAGGATTAACGGCGAAAAAAGACGCAGAAATACGTGCTAGAATTCTAACGAAATTGAACAGAATCAAAAACTAACACTGCAAGAAATATCAGACGAATGCCAGTGAATCGCAAATCCGATACGCGATACTGAAGAAACTGAAGAAAAAGAATGTGCATACAGACAAGCTAAAGAGGAATGTGGAAAAAGAAAAATGAATCCATGTTTCAGATGTGGAAGATTACGTCTAGGAAACGAGTGTTCCTTTAAGAATACAAAAGGCTACAAGTGTGGAAAAGTAGGACATAAAGAGTCGGAGTGTATAACTAAAGCAAGGAAAAGTTATTATAGAAAAGATTTCGTGCACTGCGTTGCCACGGAAAAAATAATTACAGAAAACCAAAGGAAATTCATGAATATTAATAATGTGTATGTAAAAATGCAATTAGACACTGGTAGTGATATCACAATAATCAACGAAGCCACATGGAAAGCAAACGGAAAACCTATATTATAAAGAACTTCGAAAATCGCACTTAGCGTGCTTGGTGTGAAATTATTTTTTATTGGTGAAATAACTTGTAACCTTTCATTTCGTAACAAGTATGTAAAAGCCAAGACTTATGTGTTAAAAATACTACAAACTTATTCGGTACTGAGTGGATGGAATGATTTGAGTTGTGGGATTTACCTATAAATATTTATTGCAAAATTTTAAGTGGGCAAAAGTTTTAAAAAACAATGTGAAAATTTAAAGGAAGATTTGAAAAAATGTTTTCCGGATGTTCTGTGGATGAGTTGGGTCGGTGTTCTAAAGTCAAAGCGTCGATCGACGCCAGTGTTTAAACCAAAACGTAGTGTGCCGTTTGCAGTATTGGATCAAGTCAACGCAGAATTAGACAGGCTTGAAAAAATAGGTGTAATTGAAAAGAACTGACTATTCAAAATGGGCAACCTCAGCAGGTATGTAAAAACAGCAAATAATAAAATTCGTACCGATTTTTCGTCAGGGTTAAAGAAATATTTAGAATCCTATAACTAACCATTACCAAGTCTCGAGGAAAATTTTGCGAATTTAAACGGTGAAATATTTTTTCGAAGCTTATTTTCAAATACAGGTTTTAGAAGAATGTTCAGAGTTAATAACGATAAATACGCACAAGGGATTGTATAAGTTCAACTGACTTCCTTTTAGGAACAAACTATGGATATTATGCTTGCAGATTTTAATTTCACAGTTGCTTATCTGGATGATATATTAATTAAAATTGTATCTAAGGAACAACATATCGGATATGGGAAAAGAGATTTTGAAAAATACGAGAGTACGGTTTGAAACTCAGTAAGGAAATGTGCGAATTATTTTGTCTAAAATCAAATACCTAGGATAAATCATTGACAAAAATGGTCATCAGCTAGATCCGTCGAGGGCAGTGCAATTAAGAATATGCCTTCTCCAACAAACGTTACTAGGTTACAAGCATTTCTAGGACTAGCAAACTGTTATCAAATCCATATACCTAATATGCAGAATTTGAGAGTTCCACTGAATAATTTGCTTTAAAAAAGGCAGAAAGTGGAACTGGACTGATAAGTGTCCAACGTCAGACATATCATTAGTGCACTACAATCCAAAAGCAGAAATTGTATTGGCTTCAAATGCTAGTGACTGTCGTATAGAAGCAGTAATTCTACAAATATGATGAGGGTAACATGAAAGCAGTTGCACAAGCTTTGCTTTCGCTACTACCGGCAAAAAATGAAACTACAGCCAGATCGAGAAAGATGAATTAGCAATAATAATTTCAGTGAAAAAAAATTCACAAATTTATACACCGGAAGTAATTTTTGTTCAGAGACGGACCACCGTCCTCTATTATCAATTTATGGTTTAAAAAAGGAATGCATTTCTACGTAGACAGCGAATAGGTTACAACGCTGGGGTACGATATTCTTACATTACGATTTTAGGATGTAATACCAACCGTCCAAAAAATTAGGATATGCTGATGTTTTATCAAGATTGATACCCAAAAAATACTGAACCGTTTGAGGACACTGTTATTACAACATTAAAAAGTGAAATAGAAATTAAAAATATATCACGCAATGTAGTACGGGAACTACAGTTACCATGAAAGAAGTAAAACCAGAACAAGACGTCTAAAAGAAAAGAAAGATAGACGAATTTTAGAATGCAATCCAGACTTGAACGCTAACTCACGATGTGACAGATTACTGATGTTTGCACAAAGAGTAGTAATACTTATCATATTACAAACAGTCGATATTGAATTAATTTCATAATGTACATCAGAGAATTTCAAGGATGAAATCTCTTATGAGAAGCTATGTATACTGGACCAAAATGGATCAATACATTGCAAAATTAGTAAAAGCCTGCAGAGGTTGTGCTCTGGTAGCAAAATCACCTATCAGGAAATTACAACAGATACTCTGTGGTCAAGACTGCACATAGATTTCGCAGGTCGAATAATCGTGTCACATTCTCTTGTAGTAGTGGATAGCTTTATTAAGTGTCCTGGAATTTGTAAACGAAAAACAAAAAAAACAATTTCCACGATTACAGTGAAATTTTTACCTGAACTATTTGCAAGATATGGCATTCCGGATGCTATAGTCTCGGATAACGGGGCACAATTCACTGTTAACGATATTGAATATCTTGTAAAATGTTTTCGATTGAACATATTACTACCACGCCGTATCAATGAAGATCAAACAGACAAGCTGAATGGTTTGTTAGTACTTTTAAGAGAACTTTGAAAAAAGCAAGTATGGAAAAAGTAAGCGAAAAATTGCTCCAAAAATTCTTGAGAGTCTTCCGGATAACGCTGAATTCTAATACACCGTCAGCCATGTCACCGGCAGAATTGATGTTCGCAAGAAAAATTAAATCTGTGTTCGACAAGATAGCAGGTCAGAAAAGAACAAGAACCGACAACAAATACGACACACAATTTTTAAAAATTAGCAATAAAAAGTTTTTCGAAATATATAAAAATGGAAAACGTGCGGGAAGAAGTTCACAAATTGAAATAATGATATTTATGGTGAAAGAAAAAAAGGAACACAAAAGACATTGGAATCAGTTAAAGAAAAAGGTTTACTACAGAAAGGCCCGCAAGAAAGAATCTATGTAAATACTGTATTAAATCTTTGACATACCGACACTCCAAGAATTCGTTGAACGTACAAATATGATTGCCAGAAAAAGGAAACGTACGGTAAAAATACAGTTTGAACAAAAACGAAAGAAATGCAAAGTTCAGTAAGTTGGCGAACTCGCCAGAAAGAGGAGGGGGAATACTAAGAAATAAAATAAAATATTTACTAGTGAAAAAAAAATCTTAAAAGTGGCGATTTAACAGAAATGAACTAGGCAAGACGCTTTCAATAAGAAACTCCCAAGTAAACCAGAGAAGTCCGTTGGAGTCAATAAAGGTAAATTCCTAAGGACGCCACGGCGAGTGCCTAAGCAAGATATAATATTATGACCATTAGTAGTGAGTTATAATAAAAAGCGAGAAGACGGAAGAGAGTTCCACAAGCGAAAAGTGCCAGAGAAGAAATTGGTACGGTTCCATCTAGCCATTTTAGCAGTAAAATGGTGAGACCTGCCAATGTTGTAGTTCGATTAGGTTCATGAAGTCGAGATGACGAAAATGAAAGCTAGTCAAATTACCATGAAAATGTTTATAGAAAAAGCAGAGAGAAGCTATGTTACGCCGGTAGGTAATTGACTGAAGCCGAGATGCCAGGTCGGGACCTATGACATTGCAGATTCTTCTTTTGATTTTGTTGAAGAATGTCAAACACCAAATTAGATGTTGCAGAAATATTCGATTTATGAATGAATGGTAGATATTTAAATGTGCAAGATAGATCCTGGTCAGATAAGTTGGCTAACACGTCACAATGGACGAGTTTTCCTAGCAGGGGACCTAGCAGTTGATTCAATGGAATTCTTCTAATTCATCTCAATGAAAACGTTAGACGGAGAATATGTAATGTGACTTTCATTGCATCAGCCATCCTGCTGGAAGGCCAGCAGGCTTCTCCGAGGCGATTAAAGGGAATCAGTTTTAGAGGGGGAAACATTTACCGGTTTTCCACTCATTTTGCTTTGGCTTTATTCGGGTTCTGACAATTAAACACCACTCTTGATTTATTTCTATTCGTTTTGACTCGACAGAGTTTGACTGTTCAGTGTGGCACAATCACACGAAAGAAGTTGGACAAAGGGCCATCCTAGCAATGCACTCGGAATAGATGCGATTGCTAATGATGAAGAGCCTGACGATGTTTCCTTGTTTCTGTTTCTACTTTCTTTTCTTTTTTCCTTCTTTCTTTCTCTTCTTTCTTTCTCTTCTTTCTTTTCTTTTTCCCTTTTTCTCTTTCTTCTTTTTCCTTCTTTCTGTTTCTTTTTTCTTTTCTTTCTTTCTGTTCTTTCTTTTTTTCTTTTTTTCCTTCTTTCTGTTTCTTTTTTCTTTACTTTTTCCTTTTTACTGTTCCTTCGTTCTTTTCCTTCTTTTCTTTTTCTGTTTTTTCTTTCTGTCTCTTCTTTTTGTTCTTTTTTCTGTCTTTCTGTTTCTTTCTTTTCTTTTTTACTTCTTTCTGATTCTTTATTTTTCCTTCCTTCTGTTTCTCGTTTTTTCTTTTTCTATCTTTCTCTTTCTTTCCTTTTTTCTTTGTTATTTCTTCATTGTTTTTTCTTCTTTTTTCCTTCTTTCTGTTCTTTTTTACTTGCTTTTTTTCCTGCATTCTGTTTCTTTTTCCTTCTTTCTGTTTTTTCTTTCTTTACTTTTTTCCTTCTCTCTCTTTTACTGTCTTTTCTTTTTTTCTATTTTTTTCGGTTTTTATTTCTATTTTTCTTTCTTTCTATTTCTTCTTTTTCTTTTTTCAATTTTTCTTATTCTTCTTTTTTCTTTCTTGCTGTTCCTTCATTCATCCTGTTTTCCTTCTTTCTGCTTCTTCTTTCTTTGCTTTTTTCTTTCTTTTTTGCTTATTCATTCTTGGCTTTTATTCTTTCTTCTGTTTCTCCTTTCTTTTCTTTCTTACTTCTTTCTGTTTTTTCATTCTTTTTTTCTTCCTTTTTTCTGTTCCTTCTTTCTTTACTTTTTCCGTCTTTCTTTTCATTCTTCTGGTTCCTTTTCCTTCTGTCTGTCTCTTCTTTCTTTTCCTTCTTTCTTTGTTTTTTTCCTACATTCTGTTTCTTTTTCTATTTTTTCCTCCTTGCTGTTTCTTCTTTATTTTCTTTTTTCCTTCTTTTTGGTTCTTCCTTCTTTTCTTTTTCTTATTCATACATATATAGACTTTCTTCTTTCATTCTTTATATTTCATTATTTATTTTTCTGTTTTTCTTTCTTCTTTCTTTCTTCATCTGCCATCACTTCTCTTCTCTTTTTGTTGACCCATCTATTTAAACAGAATGAAGCTGAAATAACGGGCCGACTAAAAATGGCGAGTTTGAGAAGGAAATGAATGACAGAAAATAAAATTGTGACAAAGAAAAGGAGGGCAGACTAAAGAAAGAAAGAAAGTGGAAAAGAAAAATTATATGAATATATCTATCTATCTGTCTATCTATCTATCTATCTATCTATCTATCTATATATATATATATATATATATATATATATATATATATATATATATATATATAATTATTTATTTGAATATTACAACATAAATATGTTATAAAATCACGACAAAAGTAGCCATTTTGTTTCAACACTTCTTGTGTCTTGTCAAGTGATAATATAGAATATAGAATAAATGGTTTTAAAAGTTTCAAATTAATCAACGATCCTTAGCTAAGAGTAAACGCTGTTACATAAGCTAGAGTGGCCAATCAAAAAACAAGTATAGGATGATTCGAAAAATTTGACAACTAAGCAAGGTTATCTAGATATTAAAAGATTTATAAAATTTGAAATTAAAATTAAAAGTAAAAAATTAAAAAATTAAAATTACCTATTTAGAAATCTAAATCAGATCTATATATATATATATATATATATATAGGAAAATATATAAATAAAGAAATAAAGCGAACAAGAAAAAAAAAAGAAAAAAGACGTAAACCTACAAAAAAGAAACAAATAAGAAATTTTCAGAAATAAGAACGAAAGAAAGCAAATAAGGAAAAGAAAGAAAGAAGGAAACCGATAAATCAGAAAAAGTAAATTCCAAAGAAAAAAGAAAAAAGAAGTGAAGGTAGTATAAAAGAAAGAAAGTAGAAAAGAAAGAAAGTGGAAACGAACAAAGACGTCCAAATGAAAAATGGAGATAAGTATAAAACGTTCAGAAGAGCATTAGCCCTAAAGTAAAATGTTCGGGTGTGGTGTAATATAAGTAGATAATGGACATGGTTGAATTCCAGTCGGGTTCGTTTATTTTACTTACACGCTAGTAGCCTTGGTAGCGATCTGAATCCATCTCTTTTCCTCCAACTGTAGGTTGCATAGCGGGGAAGATTAGGCCCGATAGCCTTGTCTGGTAGCCAAACTACTGCAAAAAGAAAAGGTAACCTACAGCAAGAAAGAATCTTCTGCCTGGTCAGCCATGAATCGAAAGAGATATGATCGCCCAAACGTGTATCGCGTATACTACGTGACTATCTTTATCTCTTGTCCCTGCAGATATGGGTTGAATAACAGGACAAACTGGGTCCTATATCCTTGATTATCGCAGAAAGAAATGACAACCTCCTGCTGAAAAGTCTTCTGCCTATTCAGTCATGAATCGAAAGAGATATGATCGCCCAAGCTTGCATCACGTGATAGCATTTGACTTTTAAAAAAGTAAATTTGACCGGAATTCGACCTCTGTTCGCCCATTTTACTTTCCGTGCCGATGAGCCTCACATTAAACACCCATCTCGCAAATCACTCTTCAAGCATGAAACCATTCACATTGCCTATTCTTTAAGTAACGCAAAGCATTTCTTTGGATTTCGTACATTTATTTTCTTTTTATCTCCGGAGTTAGAATCAATGAAGATGTACCAATTTAGAAAGTTAAAATGCATACTGACAAAATTAAATTCACACAAAAAAAATCAAATTCTCCTTTTCTATGTCGTTCTAATGCCATCGAATGATTAAAACGGCAGAAACATTTTCGGTTCCCCAAGAGATAAACACTGAATTTTATTATTTTGTCAAGTTACTATTGTTCTAAGCAAATTCTTGTAATTGAAAAATATTACTGAGTCTACCCAATGGATGAATTCAAGGGAAGGAATTTCATACAACGAAATTCTTTCTTCATTTCTTTCTTGACTTTGATTCTCTCTTTCCTTGTCACCTTTTTATTTTCTGTTATTCTTTTCCCGCTCTCACTTTCGCCATTCTCAGTCAGACTCTTTTTCTATTTCCTATTTTTCTTCATTTTCTTTCATTCTCATTTTTAATTCTCTTTCTTCTAGTTACTCTTCTCCTCCTCCTTTAATCCTTTTAATTTTAATTCCTCTTCCCGTTGCTATTTGCTCTCTTTCTTCAACGCTTACCCACATTAGCATACAACGGGCTTCTCTCCTGAGCAATTCCAATTAAGCTACATTTATTTCTTTTATCAAATATTTGGAAAAGTTACACCGGAACTCATTTACGCCTGTGCAGACGGAGTTTACACGTCATAGCGCGCGCACACACACACACACACACACACACACTCATACTCATATTTATATATACAGATATAGGCATAATTATTTTCCGTGTATATACTTGAATATAGACTGATATATAAAAGCAGATAAGAATATATACATATAAGAAGCATATAAGAATGTATACATATTCATAGATATGATAGATTTATATCATATATGGAAAAGGGTTAAGTGAATTTTTTATAATGATGTTCATAGTGTACAAGGCTCAAGAGCCACTCGAGGTAGAAGGTTACTGAGCAAGAGGCAAGTATTGGATGCTCGAGTGGAAATTACATCTCATCAATGGAACGTGAAGGGAATGAAGGTGGTTCGCTACAATGCGCGTGGCATGGTGGGTCTTAGGCGTGAAGGTTAAAACTGGTGAAATGTAGTTCGTCTGAACACTTTCCCTGGAAATAGCTATAGAGACTTGCAAAGAGATTGCTGGGTCAGAGTTGATGTCTTCTCGCTAAGATAAACCAGGTAAGAGTCATTAGGCATTGGCAAACCACTGTCATTTTCTTTTCTTTTTTTTTACAGTGATGTTCAGCCTGTACAAGGCACAAGAGCCACTCGAGGTAGAGGCTTACAGAGTAAGAAGTACAGTTTATGGGGAAATGTGGGGAAGATTTAACATTGTTTAACCTTAGACTTGAACCGTTTAAGACTAGTAATCAGGAAAGCACCCACTACTGAAATGGTTGCACAAAGTGAGGGTTCACGTGAAGAAGCTGTCCGAGTGGAACTGACCTCTCACCAACAGAATACGAAATTAATGGTTGGTGTTTCGCGACAATGTGAATTGAGATGGAAAGAAATTATGCTAAAAAACAAATATTTGCTGTGTAAAATGCTTCATCCATCTTTAAGCTAAGAATGTAATGACGTTTGTTACATACGCACTCACGTATGGGTCGATATAGACACTTATATAGATAAATCAGTATATACGCTACGTCAGTTTTCATTAGGTTTTACCAGTAATATTTATCGATGCTGGTAAACACTTCAGGAAAATATATATTATATGAGATGCAAGTTATAATATATGTTTTCCTTATTTGATGGTGTGAGATTGTATTCTACAATTCCGAGGTTGTTCATCATATAAGTAAATATATATAAGAATATACTTCCCGATATCTATCTTATAACTTTCAGATATATAAAGATTGCCATGGGTCATAAGAAAGATATAATCTTAAAAGAGAATATTGTCTATATGTTGAGGCAGAGACATGCAATGTTGGAAATTGTGAAAAAAGATCAAAGAAATTTAAAGAAAGTTAAAAAAGAGAAGAAATTGAATACATTGGCAACATACAAAGAAGTGAAAAATTGACTTTAAAAAAGAGAGTTATATGAAAATGAAAATGGTGGTAATATTTGAAGATGCTTGTGTTGTCAGTATAAACGGAGAAAAAGAATACAGAATAATAAAAACAAAGTTTAAAGTCATTAAAGCAAGCACTGTAGAACTTTTCAAAAGTGTTAGTCTGTCAAAACGCATCTAAACTGATTTCTCAACAATAATTTTGAATGAAGGATTCAGAGCTACGTTGGATGGACATAATGGCAGAATTAGAAGTTGGGTTATTACAAAAATATTCAACCGACGCAACTTAAACAGCAACTGAAGGATTGTATTTATTCTTTGGTCTAATAATTTCCAATTGGTTAATGTTTTGTATGTTTCTTTGACTTTTTCAGATACCGTCTAACCGCCATTTTGAGTGGTCGGATTTTTCTATTTTAACAGTTAAAACTTTTATATTGACAGAAACGTGAAGAATTTAAAAAAAAATAAACTGACTGGGTTCATCCAAACAAATTGAAAAGTTGATTGATTGTGCTAAATCGATCAACTTTTTCTTCTTACATATAAGGTGGGACTGTTTTCATTTCTCTTTCTTATTGATGCCAGGCGTTAATTAAAACAAGAAAGAAAGAAAGTGATGTGGTGTTCTCCCTCTAATAAGTCTATTGTGGACTCTTCCACTTACTATAAAATTAGTAATCTTCGGGGGAACAATAGTATAAATTGAACGCTGGTCAACCGACACACACTCCCAAGTCGTGTAATACTCTTCTGTTGTATTTACTGTTCAATACAAGATTTATCTGTAATCTCTTGATTTGCTATTTCTTAACCATTTACTTGGTTACAACAGAAAGAAATCACAAAAAAGCCAAGTGATGATTAAATACATGGTACACGCCTCAACCTCTGTGACAGAATTTGGACGGTCGGTTTGTCGGTGCACCCACCTTTTAAAAGAAAACTGGTTGCTGGTTGATCTGATTGAACTGAGAGCTTTTGAGAAAGACATCACCATTGACAGCAAAAAATGATTCCCAAGTAAAAAAAAAGAAAAAAAAAACAAACTATGCGATCAAATCACTGTAAAAATATTGACATCAAATACATCAAGGAATATCCTTTCCTTTCAGGAACATACATTTATTCATACAGGAAGAATAACCGTGACTAAAAATCAACCATAAGAAAAAACAAATTATATTCCGCAAGGGCATTGCAATGATAAGCAAGGCAAGAGAGTCACTAACACGCAGAGGGGGTTAGGGTTACCGAGTGTGAAAAATATAAGAAAAATATTAAGGAGCGATAAAATTAAAAGAAGAGAAGTGGAACGGAGATAACGATTGTCATTTGCATTTAATTTTTTGAAGGTCAAAATTGACTGGGAAAGATGGAGTCGGAAGAGAATTCCACAAGCAAGAAGTGCGAGAAAAGAAACTAGAATAGAACTTACGGTTACATCTAGCCAATTCAACTGTAAAATACGGAGTCCTTCTTGCTAATATAATAGTGCGCTTAAATTCCTAAAGTCTAGATACCCTATCACAGGTTTCATCTGAGCAATTATCATGAAAGTATTTATTAAAAAGGCACAGTAGGAAGCAACTTTATGTCTATGGGAAAGTGATTGAAGTGGAGATGCCAGATCAGCATCAATAATATTGTTGATTGTTCTTTGGATTTTATCAATCTCTAAATATGTAGCAGCAACACCAGACACTGTGTGAATGTGACAGCCATATTTTATGCACGGACAAATGGTAGACTTGTAAATATGTAAAATAGATATTGTCGAGAACATTGTCAAGAAAGACACATTGAACCAAGCTTCCTAGTAGCAGACCTAGCAATCGTTTCGATATAATCTTGCCAGTTTTTGTCAGTGGAAAATGTCAGCACTAGAAGGTACAGTGAGTCAATCGCATGGAGGTTAGCATCAGCCAGGCTGATAGAAAGCAAAAAGGCTTCTTTCGGATGATTAACAGAGGGCAGTTTTTTTTGCATTCCTTGCTCCAGTTAATAACAGAATGTAGGTCAATTTTTTAAGATCAGCTGCCAATTTGACCCTACGCGAGCCGTTCGGACATATCATTTTTTAAAAATTAAATTATACCTAATACAAGGCTCGAGAGCTATTCGAGGTAGAGGGTTACTGAATGAGATGTGTTATATGAATCTTAAAGGATGTGATAGAAACTGATTATGCGAATAAGGAGGAAAAATAATGACTGACCCACAAAGAAGTCAAGATTTTAGTATTCAGGGAAGCATCCAAGTGGGAGACAGTTCCCAGAAGCAACAGTTCTTGGTAGAAGCCGTATAAGTGTATCTTTCTCCTTATATTTACAATACAAGGGGAATGAGAGACTTTAGAAACGTAATATGGCATACCATAGCTGTAAATGTCTGAACTAATGCAACTAAAGAATAATTAATCTGAACCTCGACTTCATTAATTTAAGCGGAGTACTAGATTGGCAGTTAGGTCTCATCATTATAATGTTGAAGTAGCTAGATGTAACAGTAAGCTCTCTGCTAATAGTTTCTTTCGTACTTCTCGCCTGTGGATCTCTCTTCCACCTTCTTGCTTTCCTGACAACTGCCACGATGAAAAAAACTATACGTCAATCGTTATCTTCGATTTCCTTGAATCCTATTCTTTTTTATTGTCTTTGCTCCTTTCTTTCACTTCCAATAACCTCTTGAGTCTTAGTGGCTTTATTACCTTGCTTGGGGGTAAATGACTAAAAGTATTTTAAAAATCAGTTGGGCGATATTTCGCTTTTAAAGGAATATTTTCTTTTTATTCTTTAGGTAAGTGTGACTAATGAAATTTTGTTATTTGTTTTTGTCTGTTTATTAGTTTGTTTTTGTTTTGTTTTTGTATTTTTTGTTCAAAGGTCCCCCGTACTACCCCCCACCTTTCATAAAAAAATAAATTCATCAGCAGGAGTCACCAATTATTGGCTAGGCAGGCACAGGATTACCAAATTTCTGGTCATCTAGGGTCAGAAGCTACTGGTCATTTTCCCTAACAGGAGAGCAAGATGCTGGCACTGTAGAAGGAGTGGTGACCTCTCTGCAACTTTCCCGCCAATATGATGTTGCACCGAATCCCGCTTCTGTCTTTTTCACTGCTAAAGATCCAGGTGAACAGCAGCGAAAACTGCGCCATTAAGGGAAGGAGAAAACAGAGAAGGTGTTTATCCAAAAAACAACACCTGGTCACACACAAGGCAGCCAGGGACACTGTCGCTTCCATTGACCTGCCTTCTCCAAGACAACCGTAATTGGAACTATTTCTGCTACTACTATTACTAGTTATGATAGTACTGCTACTGCTTCAACTGCAATCACGTGGCCCAGATCGACGCCGCTCAAACATTTTACGCACTCTATTACAGACACCTTTTTCCAAAATTTCCACTCCTCGCACAATATCTTCCCTGCTTCGCCTTCTTTCTGCTCCATCTTTTAGAACAGGCATTGGCAAAGTGCGACCCGCGTGTCACATGCTGCCCGATTGGCATTCTGAATAGCACGATCAATTTCATAAGGAAAATAACGTTATTAAAATGCTGTTTGTTTCCTTTCGTTCTAACTTGTTCACTCACACATTCTCTCATGCATAGCCACATACATAAACAATTATTACGTACAATGTTTCTTGAATTTGGTAGCTTTTCGTTGAAAGTAACGCTGTCAGCATTTTCAACTTATGGCGATTTTCACTAAGGAGGATCATAAGTGTAAAGACCTGTTGTGAGACCGATACTTTCCTACATCATGGACTCTCCCAGTACTATATTATTATGTGAATGGTAGTATCATGGGAGTCGCACCAGTAATGGTGCTCTGCTGTCGAACTCTCTGTTTGGCAGAGAGGAACTCGGGCGAGGCTTTGCCGCAGGGCAAAGTTTCGTCCGGGGAGGTAGACAGTCCCTAAACTCGTGTATACGGGTTGTAAATGGGCATATTTTTGGCCGAGCCTACGGGCTGGGTAAGCCCACGTTAAACCGGCCTTGTGCCACATTCGACCCGTTTGGGGAGGGGTTGTTAAATATCGTAGCACCAGTAATGCGCAGCCGCGTACGATACCAATATCGGACACCACTGGATAGTAAGCTCTGCTTACTCTTACACTATTCTTTGTAACTTTTCTGTTTAATATATCTTTCTTACCTCTAACCCGTGTTCCGTGTTTTCCTTCCGTGGCCCCTACTTTGGGTCCACATCAAGACCCTTTGCTTTAGAAGCAGGTAACGTTAATGATAATTATTTTTTCGCTAGAGAATAATTTATACTTCTTTAAAAACATTTTTTGTACCGTCAAATGTATAAATTAAAAACAAATCACACACAACAGTGTGTGTTAATCACTCTGTCGTCAGTGAAAATATTATACGAAGACTACAGGTTTTTTTTTAAATTATAAAAGGAATCCTTTCTCCAAAGAAGAAAAAACTCGACTTTTCGCCATTTTTAAGGCCGAAACTTATGCGTATACTCTTTTGTTTTGGAAATGTCTCCGGTATCTTTAATGAGAACTTATCATGGTTTTATTTTTTGTAGTAGTGCGACCCAGTCAATGTTGAACTATGCCTCATGTGACCCGCTGTTCGAAAAAGGATGCCCATCTCTGTATTGGATTATCAAAAGACAAAGGTCTTCTGAAAAACCATGGCTGGTACACCCAACGAGTTTTATTAGCGGTGGATAAAGTATTTGACGTCTGGTCTTATAACGGGGCACCCACTTGATCGAAGGAAAGCAAAAGAATAAATAAATGAAAACATTGGGGTCAAGCGACAACAAACTTGACATTAATTATTTCCAGTTGCTGGGCTATGTTAACAGTCATGGTTGACATTGAAAAGTATTTATACTATTTTTAGTTCGGACAGTTGACCTCATCTTTATAGTCACATAAAAATTGTAATATGAGCTCTGATAAAAAATGATTACTACGACATTAGGTTTATAAGTCCACAAAATTCACAGGCACATGGCTTAGTGGATAAAAAACGTTCAGTGAAGTAATCCAGTGACTTCAGCCAAAGAGTTACGAGTTCACTACCTGGTCACAGTGTTGAGCTACTAAAAGGAAATAACTGAAGCTGAGATATCCAGAAAAGGCATTGCACGTAGAACCAGAATAATCTGGTGGGTTCGGTTCGAAATTCCAACGTATATCACCTGAAGAAGGCCGGATGGTACAATGGCCGAAACGTCGTGAATATGACAATAAAGATGAGGACAACAATCCGAATAATGTAAATAGTTACTATCCCTCGTCACAGAATATAGACATGACAATTAAAAAGGTACTGTGATTAATCTTTTTATTCAGTTTTTCTCTTGTTGGCATAAGTGAAATAATAAAAAAATCATTTTCAAAACTCTAGATACATACATAAAACATTTATACTTTCAGATAAAAATAAATCAAAAATCATCTTTGATAATGGTTAATAGAAAGCGCTTAGGGTATACAAAACAATTTTTACATACATTATGCCCAGAAAAAATACTTGTATAAATACTAGAAAAATCGAATAAAATCTTAATTGCAGTACCTTGTCCGTTGTTTTTAATGAAACTTATATAACAGAAGGGTTGTTGAATCCAAATACACAATTATAAATATCAAGGGTGACCAAACCGTGGCTTGCAAGAAACAAGTGACTATTTGGCCTTTAGAAGAGGCGGCTTTTTTCCTTACATTTAATATAAAAAGTAAATAAGAAATTTGTCAAGCATTATAATTATTTACTGGATATGAATTGTGACCACATTGGATTAAAACGTAATTTTAATGTTCATGGCTAGAAAAATATTAAAGAATTTCAATCCAAATTTTAATAGTAGATGTGAGTGAGGCATTATTCTTTTTCCATGTTGAGCGAATGAATGGTGGAAGACATAGGGATTAAAAGATTTTCCGGTCGGTAAGGCTTACAGAAGAAGGTCAAAAGTCTGACGTCATGGGTAGGGGCATTAAGGGAACCACATTCACATCATGTACATTAATGCAGTGTAACACAAGACATTGAAATATGCAGACCTCGTTGATACATTTCGGATACAAGTTTTGTTTAAAATGTGTTTTCGAAAATCTTTTAACTGAAGATGGCCTCCGCAAATTGTAAAAAACGAAAATAGGGAGATGAAAGCAAAAATGTTAAGCCAGAGAGGAAGGTAGATTTTGTATTCACTATTAAAGGAGGTAAACATTTGTGCCTTAATTGCTATGTGTCACATGTGTACATTTTGCTCATGTCTTTCGGCTTTCACACATCTGAACTTTATCATGCAGGGCTCTTACATTAAGCAGATTTGCTCACCCCTTTATTAAGAAATAAACAACAAATTTTGTCTGTCCGTTTGTCTGAAACCTCTCTAACTCGAGCCATTTGCTCTTCATAGATATATTATACCTTTTTTGGAAACAGGATGATGACGTGATTGAAAATCTGTCCTTCATCTGGTGTTTGAACATCGAGCATTGAGATTTGTGCCCGGATGAAGAGGGAAATATTAAAAATTCAAATTTTAAAATGGCTGAAAATATTAGTGATTTTAAGCTATGTTTAGTAAAAAAAAAAACTTCGTAAATTTAAAAGTTTTTATTTTAAATTCAGTTTAAAATATCTCCAAAACATTGTGAATTGGGGGAATCAGTTTTATTTCTCCAAAATACCAAAGAATGAGAATTAAAGAGAGAGGTTTTACGACGTAAAGTTTTGAAGTTCCGCAGAGATTGTGATTTGAAAACTCAATTTTCGGCCTGAATTGGAATTTTGGCACGAATATGATTTTTGGCCTAAATTGAACTTCTAGCTCAATTCAGAATTAAAGTGAGGTTTGAAGGTCCATATAGTGTGAATTGAGGAATTCAAAGTTCATATTTCAAAATTATCATCGCTGTTTTATAAGCAGGATGAGAGTTCCCTTTGATCTTTTGGCCAGAGACCCAATTAGTTCTCCTCCGCAACTCGCCTAAAGTACGAATGGAGTGCGTCTTTTAATCTAGCACACACACACACACACACACACACACACACACACACACACACACACACACACACACACACACACACACACACATATATATATATATATATATATATATATACAAAAAGTGTGGATGGCCCTGCACAAAGCCTTCACCACTATAATCAAATCTCATGTGTCGGTGTCGGGCTTTCAGTTTCTAGGAACTGATATGCTTGTCCCTCATACGTTGAATTCGACGGGAGAGTCGATCATATATATATATATATATATATATATATATATATATATATATATATATATATATATATATATATATATATATATATACATACATACATATATATATATATATCCAAATGAGAGAAATTTATAACACACACACACACACGCACGCACAAACATATATATATATGTGAGTGTGTTATAAATTTATCTCATTTGGCTATATATATATATATATATATATATATATATGTGTGTGTGTATATATATATATATATATGTATATATATATATATTCAGATGAGAGAAATTTATAACACACACACACACACGCACAAACATATATATTTATCTCACTTGTATATATATATATATATATATATATATATATATATATATAATAGATTAAAAGAGGCACTTCGTATATATATATATATAATATATATATATATATATATATATATATATATATATATATATACGAAGTGCCTCTTTTAATCTTTGTATGTAAAAATTGTTCTGTATACCCAAGAGCTTTCTATTAACCATTATCAAAGATGATTTTTGTTTTTATTTTTATCTGAATGTATAAATGTTTTATGTATGTATCTAGAGTTATGGAAATGATTTTTTATTATTTCATATATATATATATATATATATATATATATATATATATATATATATTACAAATAAATTAAATTAAAAAATACTCCATCTAAATGACAATTTCTTTGGAGAAGGAAAAATTCTTATCTTTCTTTTCTTACCTCTTTCTATTTCTCTTCTTTCCTTTTATTGATTTCTTGCCCTCTTCTTTTTTTCTACTTTAGCCTATGGCTTTCTTTCCTTTCCGTTGTATGGAAATTTTTCTGATGTCTTTCTAATTTTTAAAAAATATAAAAAGAAGTGATGTTTCATAACTTGATTCAATGTTTCATTAGAGAACAAATATTTATACATACACTGGCAAAAACAGAAAGGCTACTCACAATCCCTACACAACACATGAAGAATGTGTATGTGTGTATATATGTGTATGTATATATATGCATGTATATATATATATGTGTATACTGATTCCTTTTTATAAGACATTATGTATATATGGGGAGGGAATTTACATATACATGTGCAAGCTAACGGGGACACGCACGCGCACACGATACACAAAAATGGAAATAGATTTAACGGTCTCAAGTGTAATGTAGGAATAGGAAAACATCTTTCATCAACACATCTATCATCACTACCTCCTTGTCCAAACCTAATGGTTTTATTACCACTTAGGCAGAAATTCAATTTTGCCAACAGTCCAGGAATGAGATTAAGGCTCACTACAAATACAGAAAACATTAAAAGAATATAAGGAAAATTTATTCCTTTAAAATTTATTCCTTTTATTTGCCTGAAGAAGGTCACGAGACCGGAAACCCGTGTAGTAGAAATATGAAAAATAAAATATAATATATAAATTAAAACAAATCCACATTACAACCAAAAACGTTCATATATATATATATATATATATATATATATATATATATATATATATATATATATTGAACGATAAAAATTATTAAAAAAATTAATTAAAATCTTCAGACATACTGGGTTGTAGATTAATATTCTTATGTTTTTATTATTATTATTTCATTTAGATTCCTCGACTAGTTTCGGCCAACATGGCAATCATCGGGAGAAAAAATGTTTCTGCTTGCTGGTAGCAGTTAACTACATAAATTAATGTCTTGATGGAGAAAATGAACTTTTGTCTGTAGTTTTCATTTGTTTTTTTATTTGTTTTTTATCTTTTTAACATGAGTTTATTAACATTCCTTGTGTTGGTCAAACAGTCTCTTTTAAGTTGTCATTTGAGATAAGAGCTGGGTGGATTCATGCTAGTTTCGTTTCCCTCGGTCAGTTCAGCAGTTTTATTGGTACCTGGAGAGGGGATAGTAAGTGTGTGTGTGTGTGTTATTTAGTTAAGTGTGTGTGTTATTTAGTTATTTAGTCTCTGGTAAGTGTGTGTGTGTGTGTGTGTGTGTGTTATTTAGTTAAGTGTGTGTGTTATTTAGTTATTTAGTCTCTGGTAAGTGTGTGTGTGTGTGTGTGTTATTTAGTTTTTAGGGAGTGAGCGAGTATGATATGTGTTAGCTTGTATATTGCTATGGGTGTGTGTTATCATTTGGCTCATTAGGAAAGTGAGTGAGTATGATGTGTGTAAATGTGTATATTCACGTGGGTGTGTGTATAAGTGTATATATATATATATATATATATATATGTATTGTCTGTTCTCATTATGTATCTTGTTCGTCAAACTTGTTGCAGACTGAGTGACGGCAGTTCTCTCTGACAAAGAGAATTCCACTTGGTGGACGGTGAAAACCGTGAATATTGTTGAACAATTCAATTGCATTTAAAATCACGGCTGAAAGTGAATTTCCCGACTCAATGTAGAAGTCCATGACCGGTACATTATTTCTGTGGTAGTAAGATGATGTGAAATTTGAAATGTCCGAATTTTCGGTGAGTTGGCTGTTTTTTTCGGCGAAATTTAAGAACGGGCTATTTTTTAAAAAATCTTTTTCCACGTAATATTTGTAACTTCTGCTATGTGAAGATTTCATAAAAAATCCTAATGATGGACAGTTATATCATTAAGAAAAAGAAAAACGATCAAGTAACTGGAAATTTGAACCAGAGAAGTCTTTGGATGAAAAAATCCATTTGATTTTCAAAGTCCTGAATCAATAATTAATTTAAACTTGTTAACTGCAGAACCTTAGTTGTTCCTTCACACGTAAGAATGATTTTGAGAAATTAAATTTGTGTTCTTTTTAGTTTAAGAACAAAGGAGAATTTCCACTACTACTTTATTACCATTGCCTTTTCCAAGTACTTATGTGAACTGGGAGTTTCCACACTAACTCAATTAAAGACAAACGACAGAAACAGGGTGAAAAGTGCACCTGATATGCGTATAGCATTGCCTTCCTGTCTTCTCAATTGGAATCAGCTGGTTTTGAACAAACAAGCGCATCCATCTCATTAAATGAATTTTTTCCAAATATTATTTCTTTTGCGTTTGTGTGGGAATCTCCTTTAAATTTGTTTGTCTAAAAGTAATAATTTTATATTCATAAGAATAAATTATACAATAGCAGTTTCAGGCGGTAAAGGAACTGCTAGCAATAAAAACTATAGTCATACTCTTTCACCCTCTTTCCTTTCCTTCTCTTTTCTTCCTTTTCTTTACCTTCCTCCATTTCCTCTTAAGGTGTTTCTTCCTATGTTTTTCCCATGAGCGGCTTGCTTGTAAATAGAATTCTTCATAATCATTTTTGCATCTTTGTTGTAAGTTGTTTTTGTCCGTATATAAAAATTATAATAAATAATTATTGCTCTAGTCTTAGTATTCAGCCCTCTTTTGAATTAATGTTGTGAGAGTTAAAATCTATATTTATTTCATTTTTTCGTTCTCATTAAATTCGGATATATATATATATATATATATATATATATATATATATATATATATATATATATATTTCGTTCTCATTACATTCCGATATATAATTATGAGTATATATATAAATGGACACTGGAGTCAACACCCAGAGGCGATTATCTGTTTCCTGCCTAACGCAATCATTGTGACCTGATGATTGCGTTTTGCATGAAACAGATTGACAATGTCCACTTATATATATATTGTTACACCGGCCTTTCTAACACAAGAGAATTACACCGGTTCTCACTATATACAGTGCCAGTAATACCTACCCGGGGTGTAAGCAGCGACAGTCCTTTTTGGACGTCTCAGCTATCAGGTCGAACTCTCTGCCTCTGAGGCAGAGGGGAACTCTCTGCCTTTGGGCGGAGAGGAACCTGGACGAGGTTCCGCCGAAGGGCAGAACCTCGTTCGGGGTGGTTGACCGCCCCGATCCCGTTTATACGGGTTCTACGGGCAATTTTTGCCCGAGCCTACGGGCTCGGAAAGCCCACATTAAACCGGCCTTGTGCCACATTCGACACACGTGGGCGTGTTGTTAAACATCGTAAACAGCGACAGTACTACAACTGCCTAGCTGAGTAGTACCCGTTTCCTACCTTTGTATCTGTGATGTTAAATACACTTGTTCCTTAAACCAACCTCGACTTGATTTTCTTCTTTTTACTATTGTGCCACGACACAACATATATATATATATATATATATATATATATATATATATATATATATATATATACGCTACAGTTCAAAAGTTTGAAGCCCCCACCCCAGAATTAGACAGAAGAGATAGAAAAAAAAATGAAAGAGCTTTTGAAGTTATTGAAAAAAAAGAATGGAATGAATTATCAAACATATACTTAGAGAAAGTTTTGATACAAATGCTAAAAATTTGTACTGCAGTAATTAAGGCTAAAGGAGGATAGTTTGACGAGAGAAAAATTTGATCATAAATAAAATTTCAAATAAAATGTCATGTCTCAATTGTTGTTAACTATGTAATATCATTTTCTCTTATTTAAAGTACAAAACAAGTACTTTTGGGGCCAATTAAAAAATTATCAGGGGTGGCCTCAAACTTTTGAACTGTCGTGTATATATATACATATAAGGTATATACAACTAGCAATTTCAACATTGACATGACGAGACCTAACAGCCAATCTAGTACTGCGCTTAAATTCATGAAGTCGGGGTACCAAAGAAAAAAAAGCTCAGCAGAACAATTCACGTGAAAATATTTGTATAACAGATACATCTACGTTACGAAACTGGGAAAGTGACAGAAGCTGAGATGCCAGTTGAATACCGATAACGTTGCAGATTGTGCTTTTTGATTTTGTTAGGATATATAGCTCAGGCACCAGACCATATCTGACAGCAAAGATGATTTCTTTATGATATTGTTCAGATATTTTCCAGCGATGCTCCACGTGAGGATCCTCACGTTGTGTATAATTGGAAAACATCTGAAAAATACCCCTCCCTCTCGCCCCGAATGGATGCAAGCCTTGTGACAGAAGATACTGTTCAGAAGTCTTTGTGCTTAGCACAGAGTCACATATCCTCAGCTAATGGACACCTAGAAGTTATTTAGCAACTGGTTGGCAATCTACCTAGTAATGATCTCTCTATAAAAGCCCCTATCGCTCAGCGGCCTGGCTATAAACTTATAACAATTGAAATTCTTGAAAAGAAAAAAAATGTGACGTGAATTTCCAATCTGCTCCAAACGGGAATAGTGCAAAATGAATTGGAATTCAAAGTTTTCCTTCTCTTAGACTGGTTGCCATTCAAGGCTAGAATAACATAACAGAAAGATGACATTTTTCCCAAGAGGATTAACGCAAAACAAAACTAAGAGACGAGCCTAGAACTAGACCAGGAATTGATAGATTCAGTTATCGTCCGGTTCACACTCCTCCTCGATCTTTTGAACAGGAGTAAATGTTTATCCTATGCTTCTTGTTTATGATTAGGTTTCCGGTTCCTTTAAAGTTTTCTCATTGCATTATCGACTTTTTTGGCGTGAATTAATTTATAAAAAAGAGCAGATCATAACGGGTTATGAGCCTGATTTCGATTCACCCGTTACATTTTTCGCGGTGATAACCGTTCCTCTACCCCAACACTTACAAAATATTAAGCACATTTAAAGACATACTTTTAATATTCATATTATTAGTGTTTGTTATGATAATGTGTGCCTAAGCACAACCTTTGGCAAAAACGAAAACCATTCAAAAAGAAAAAAATGTTTTTCTGATGTAAATCATATATATTCATTCTTCGTCACCAATATATTTGCCTGCTTTGCAATCAGTCGCTTTATAACTGCTTTGATAAGATAAGTTCATAAAAAAAATCTTCCTAGAAAAAACAAACCCTTGTGATGTGGATAATATGAGCTCAGATAACATAATATCAGCTCACAAATGTTTCACTGCAATCGCGCTAGCAGACAGGTAGAGATATCCTTATTTTTGTTTCTTGGCTGTTTCTTGAGAATAAAAGAGAAAAGAATAATGGTTTGGAAGCAGAGAATGGAACGAAAGAATTCTTCTTTTCTTCAAACAAAGATCTAACCGAATGACAAGTCCCTTTCATCCCCCATTAAACACCATCCACATGGTTGCAATGGTTTTCTTCATTACTAAGATCTGTTAAATCTTTGTAGAAAAGTACAAAAGGTTATATCGCGTTTCTGCCTACGTAAGCTTTTTGCGAGAGTCACCATTTTTCATGTGAGAAGGAAAAGCAAAATAAAATGAACGTGTGAAAACAAAATGTTTGGAATTTCTGGTTCACAGTTAGAGACATTCGTCGAAAATTAAGAAAATTTTATGCGAATGAATCGGTGAATGTATATTTAAATGATTAGAATATTGGTCGGTCTGTTGCTCTCACCTTTATTGTCTTATTCGCAATGTTTCGGCCGTTGTACGCTCCGGCCTTCGTCAGGTGATAGACGTTGGTACAACGGCTGAAAGGTCGTGAACATGACAATGAAGATAAGTACAAAACTCCGAACAATGTGAATAGTATAAATAGTTACAATACTTCATAGCAGAAATATAGAGAGATGCTGAAGAAGGCCAGAGCGTACAACGGCCGAAACGTCGTGAACATGAAAATGAAGATGAGGACAACAGTTCGAACAATGTAAATAGTGTAAATAGTTATAATAACTCAGAAATATAGACAGATCCTGAAGAAAAAGATGAGGACAATAATCCGAATAATTGAAATAGTGAAATAGTTATAATATCTCATCCCAGAAATATAGATACCTCTTGAAGAAAAAGATGAGGACAACAGTCGAAACAATGTAAATAGTGTAAATAGTTATAATATCTCATCTCGGAAATATAGACAGATACTGAAGAAAAAGATGAGGACAACAGTCGAAACAATGTAAATAGTGCAAATAGTTATAATATATCATCTCGGAAATATAGACAGATACTGAAGAAAAAGATGAGGACAACATTCCGAATAATGTAAATAGTGTAAATAGTTATAATATCTCATCTCGGAAATATAGACAGATACTGAAGAAAAAGATGAGGACAACAGTCGAAACAATGTAAATAGTGCAAATAGTTATAATATCTCATCTCAGAAATATAGACAGATCCTGAAGAAAAAGATGAGGACAACATTCCGAATAATGTAAATAGTGTAAATAGTTATAATATCTCATCTCTGAAATATAGACAGTTCCTCAAGAAAAAGATGATGACAACAGTCGAAACATTGTAAATAGTTATAATATCTCATCTCAGATATCTAGACGGATCCTGAATTAAAAGATGAGGACAACTGTCGAAACAATGTAAATAGTGTAAATAGTTACCATACCTCATTTCCGAAATACAGACACAGATTAGAATTCTATAGAAAAAGAAATAACAAGTGAAAAAGAACCTTGAACAAGTTTTGGACTCAATCCAATTTCAAGAATTTGATCAAAATGTCGCTTTGTAGGGTTAAGAACACACACACACACAAACATTATGAGAGAGCCGAGTTCCAATTCGGGTTAGGTTCGTTATTTTCACTTACACACTAATACCCTCGGGAAGGTTATTAATCCACCATGTCTCCCCAGCTATGGGTTAATTAGTAAAACTTGTAGAACTAAACAATTATTATCTCCAAATTTAATTTTCTTACAATCTGAAATGTATTTTCTACCTTCAAATAACCTGCAATGGATTGATAAGTCGTAGAAAACGAATCAATCAACATTATATACATATACATCTATCTATCTATCTATCTATCTATCTATCTATCTATCTATCTATCTATCTATCTATCTATTATATATATAGATAGATAGATAACTATATATAACTGTGTGTGAATGCGTGTGTGTGTGCGTAAAAATTTCTGATTCAGTATATTTGTAAAAGGACAATATGAATAAAGGCAAAAGGAAAACTTATCGTAACCGACGCGTATCGTCCTCTCTAGACGTTTACGCTTCTAAAAGTCCCCAGAGGGCGAAACAGGTCGGCTAAGATAAGTTTTCCTTTTGCCTTGATATATATATTGTTGTGGTGGGATCCACCTAATCTGCATAGGTGACTACCAACTATATAAATAGTGGTTGGTACCGGAAGACGAGGGGGAGGAATCACGAGATCCAACTAGAGACTCTGATCGACTGCGACTAGTCAACACATTCTCCAGGAACGTCTTCCCAGAAATATACAGAAATACTATATGTACTTATTGTGTACACTTTCTTGTTATAATACATTCTTGTTCTAAGTACATTTTGTGTTGCATTATTATTCCATGCATTAGGCGAGATTCAACAATGAGTCAAAACTCAACATATATATATATATATATATATATATATATATATATATATATATATATATATATATAATAGAAGTCCTGCCCGGAATGGTGAAATGTTTTAAGGGCCGAGGCGCAAATTTACTGAAGATGACCCAGCGATCAAGCACTCTATAGACATCTGCGTCGTAGTGAATTGTTTGTCCTTGGATCAGAGTAGCGTTTTTATGTCAAAATTTTGGTCAGTCTTTTTACCGGTTTAATACATTGTTTTGTAAAATGTCTCTTTTGTCTTCATATAAACACCATTCGTGGCAGATCTCCTATTATCACAGTGTGGGATATCTACTAACTAAAAATGACGTAAAGAAAAAGAAATGAAATTGGCTCGCTTAAAAAGAAAATGAAAATGCTTTGTGAGCATGCGTATTCGTATCAACATAATAAATTTAGTCCGATGATATCCCAAAGAAAGAAACGTGTCAAAAGAAAACTTTTTTCACACTTTGTTATACATTTTTCCCCATATATATAATTAATTTTGACAAATATAAAACTAAGTATGTAGATGAACTAGAAAAAGTAACCACTAAGTTAGGCTAGAATACATAGATATTAGTAAGAATCCCAACAAAACATAAGAATAGAAAACGCAACCTAATTTGGTTTAATCCACCATTTAACAAAAATGTCAAAACGAATATAGGTAAAATTTTCAATAATTTAATCCACAAACATTTCAACAATATTCCATTGCTCAACAAAATCTTCAACTAGAACAAGATTAAGATTAGCTATAGCTGCAACAAAAACTTTGAACAGTATATAGCACAACATCATAATTAGTGAAATATTTAAACAACCTAAATAGCAAGGTTAATAGAGACAAAACGTGTAATTGTCGAAAAAATTACCTGTCCACTAAATCATAAATATATGAATAAAGTCGTTATTTATAAGGCTTGCATTAAATATATCATGACTAAGTTTTATTTTGGTTCCACTGCCAACAACTGGAAAACTTGGTATTACCATCATGAAATGATTCTTACTAATAAACAATATTCAAATGCCCCGACTCTCAAAATTTTACTAGAAAATTTAAACAAATAACTATACACCGGTAGTAAATTCGAATTGCGTTGCCAAAACTACACCCTTTTCTGGTCACGGCTACCGATGTAACTTTAGTCTTTTGGAAAAAATATTAATTTTCAAAAATATTAATGACCCCAACCTACTGAACAAACGTAGTGAGCTCATGATAGCTTGCATCCATAAAAACAGCTCTCTCCTAAAGTATTTTGATTCTGGATAAATATTTTTAACCAATTTTAACCAATTTCAACTGCCCATTAAATATTTTAAGTTAAATACTCATTACCGACATTTAACCATTTTAGCGTCTATTAATACGTAACGGCTTACACGGCGTTCTTCTTTAATTTAAAAAAAATTCTTGCCTTTTACCTTCTCTCTATTTTTTTTTAGTTTATATCCAAATACTAAACGATAGCTGTATACACTGTGTAGTGTTACTCCCTTGTAACATAAAGTTTACTTGTAAACAAAAATATATTTTACCGAGCCTGTCCCGGTCTTTGAAATTATATTTATTTACCTTTATGCTTCATAATGTTTTAACTTAAATCTTTTTTCCCAACGGAAAAACATATACCGTGTGAACTTTATGCTTGCATCACTTTTTCTTTGCTTTGTTAATACCAATTTCCCCCTTCAAACATTCTATGTTTTAAATTTACGCTACAATAATATATTGAGTTTATATTAACTTTGAGCTTTGAATCTGCGTATAATTTAGTGTTCTTTCCCTGAGACCGAGTATTTAAAAAAACAACTGTAATAAGTGGCTCGTTTGCTATATGTGCCTGACGCCCTGGGAAACCATGAAACGTTAAGTTGCACTACAAAGGCACGTGTATATGTATTTATTAATATATACTTCATAACTCTTTTTAACTACGTTGAGCACTTTTTTGTTTGCACCATAAATTAAATTAAATAAAACGTTATTTGCTTATCTGCGTATGCACGCTATCGCACGCAGATACATTTACTAATATCTCGTTATTTTGTTATTTAGTTTATATTCACACTTATATATATATATATATATATATATATATATATATAAAAGGGAACATAAAAGTCAACACTTAGAGGCGACAGTCTGTTTCATGCTAGATGCAATCATCGGGTCACCATATATATATATATATATATATATATATATATATATATATGTGTGTATGTATGTATGTATGTATATATATATGTGTATATCGAAGTATAGGATTGGTGTATACGGAATAAATTCCAATAACCAACAAATACTATTCTTAAAGGAGTGCTCAATACAGAGTAGAGCAAATATAATTATTTATTTAAAAATTATAAAATAAATATTTTATAAAATCACTACAAAAATAACCATTTTGTTTCAACACCTCTTGTGTTTTATCAAGTGTTGAAAGAAAATGGCTATTTTTGTTGTGATTTTATAACATATTTATCTTATAATATTTAAATAAATAATTATATATATATGAAACCGAGATCTATAGATAGATAGATAGATAGATAGATATGAAGAGTGAGATAGATAGATAGATAGATAGATAGATAGATATGAAGTGTGAGATAGATAGATAGATAGATAGATAGATAGATAGATAGATAGATATGGAGACTGTGATAGATAGATAGATAAATAGATAGATAGATAGATATGAAGTGTGAGATAGATAGATAGATAGATAGATAGATAGATAGATAGATATGGAGACTGTGATAGATAGATAAATAGATAGATAGATAAATAGATAGATAGATATGAAGTGTGAGATAGATAGATAGATAGATAGATATGGAGACTGTGATAGATAGATAGATAGATAGATAGATAAATAGATAGATAGATATGAAGTGTGAGATAGATAGATAGATAGATAGATAGATGTACTGAAAAATTCTTACAAGGAACGAAAAGAGATTCTAAAACAAATTCCCATATTGGTCGTTTACTCAGATTTTGGGATAATATGTGTTCGAGCCGATAACTTTACGATACCCCTTCATACGCCAATCCGTTGTTGTGTATATACCAAGCCAGTTAATACGGTATCGATTACGATTATAATAATATAATAATTTTTCTGATAAAAGAATCGTTTTCGGCCTCATTATCCTTTGTGATAATGACTTTTTTCCCCCCACAAATCTTTATCACATTCTAAATTATTTGGCCTAGTGCCAGACAAATCGCTGTTGTATCATAATCTTGTAAGTTTTGCATTACTTGCCTATTCCTGCTTTATTTCTTATCTGAAAAGGTCAACAAAGCAAAGCACTACAAAGCAAGTCGGCCTCTCCTGCCGGCCTATTTGAAGCATGTTTATCCAGGACATTGTTTTGATTGTTACTCAACTAACCCCAGCCGACCCCCTCCGATATTCAGATCAGCCCTTGATCATTGGCCCACAATCAATAATATTAAATATGTATAATAATTACTTCTGCTCATCTTTTTCAGAAAACTAGAAATTGAATACACAGCTGAAAACTGTTTAAACCGAAATTTTTTTAATGTTATTCAGATTAATTACTTCTTTTTATTTGTTTTTCAATCGGTACTAACCCGTGCAAGGCATTAAAGCCACTAAGACACAAGGGATCACAGGGTATGGAAGAATTAAAAACAGAAAGATTAATATTGCTTGGGGGGGGGGGAATGTAATCAGGATGACAGTAGATAGCGATTGACGTTGCATTTAACATTTTACAGATTGAAGTTGGTTGGAAAGCATGGTACCGGAAAGGAGTTCTACAACAGAGAAGTGCGAGAAATGAAACTATTAGCATAGAAATTACGCTCATATCGAGGCAACTCAACTGCAAATTGATGAGATCTCGACGAGTCATGCGCTTAAATTCCAAAAGGTGTCATAGCGAAGATCTCAACCGAACAATTACCATGGAAGTATTTATAAAATGGCACAGAAAGGCAACCTTACGGTGGTGGGAAAGTGACTGAAGCCGGGCTGCCAGATCAGGACCAATAATATTGCTGATTCTTCTTCGGATTTTATCAAGGAGCTCAAGCTAAATAGCTTGTTTTGGTCGTTTTAAATATGTAAGATTAATTCAGCAGTTTTCTTAAGCTAAGTTTTTGTTTCTAATTTAAGTAACCCTGTATCATTTATTTACCATCAAGACCATTCCAGTATTTCCGGGGGTAAGCGATAGTCAGTGATCTTAACTGGTGTCTTTGTGCAATGTAAAGAATAATGTAAATGGGGTTTAACATAAGAGCAAATTTGGCTGACCATATAAAATAATTTCTAACTTTATGGATGCTCCAATAATTTAGCCTTCTGCCAAACTAGGGAAGGTTACCGAATAGAATAATCACATGAAGGTTGGTAATGAACGATAATACTTAGGACAAGAACAACACATATAAGATTCGCCAGCGGCGCGAAGTAGTCCCCGGCTAGAAGTGAGTCACTTCCACAATGAATCTTCAGACCAACTCACAGGATTTATTAGTGTATTTATGTAAATGGAGACATATCCATTATTGTCCGTAGCTATGTTAGAATACAAACCAAGCTAAATATTAATATCGCGATAATTTTCATATGGAGTTTGATTCGGACTTATTGGCTTATTGCTTTTAACCTATGTCAATCTAAACTGAACCTAGTAAATAACCTACAAGCCACCTGTAACTTATTTAAAAGAATCACATATTTTTGAAGGTGTCAGTGTTGTGTTTCTTGTAGTTTTCAATTCTCCAGATCCCCAACACTGCATCATAGACTACACCAACGACAGACAATTTTCTTTTTTTATCTCGATTTATTTTATGAGAGACAGTAGTCGTAGTGAAAGGGTGAAGTAGATGATGCATGTCAACTAGTTGGCCATCTTGTCTTAATAATGAGTTTGGGTGCGGGAAGTATCTTGGTTCTTCTAATTCTTGCAACCATCTTCATAGCTTCGCGTATTTTTAAATAAATTCTATTAAAATTCAAAGAAAGGCAATCATTTTTAGAATTCCAAATTCACACGTTTATTTTGACCAATAGTTTGCCATTTTGCACTAGACTATGGATTCTGCCAAAAGGTTTTAGTATTTGAGCTTAGATTAAAATCAAATATTACAAATGCTGATTTCTTTAATATTGGGGTGAATCAAATCTGGCCCTGGCTCATACTAAACAGAATTTATTAAATATCAAAATTAAAAAGATCAACGAACATTAATTGATAAATAAGTTCTCTGATTGTGTGGTGTCAATAAAGTGCAACTAGAAATACGTATTTGGAATTATATAAAGATCTCATCAAACGTGCATAATGTTAGTTCGTTATGAGTGCTAAGCGTGACTTAAGCAGTGATCAGCGATAGAACTTTGGACACTGAACGTTTGCGTGACCATCGACATTTAAAAATGTATGATATAAATGGAAATCTGCTAGCACTGAAGCAACCCATCTGCAGCATAAAAGAATTAATAGCGAAATGTTTTCTGCTTCACGACAGCGCAGGTCCGAAAAACGGAGCAACGGTAAAAAAAAACAACCTCAAATTAACAACTGCTGTACAACCAACGTACAGCGCTGATATCACACCATCAAACTTCTAGTCGTTCCAGCGAAGTGTCTTTTGAGCAGAAGCAGAGCTTTATCTCTTGTTTCTTGTTTAGGATTAGGTTTGCGGTTCCTTCTAAAGTCTACTTCTCTATAATTCTAACTCCTCCGCCTGAACTCTGCAATTTACTTTATTAATTGTTTCTATATTCCTAAATAGGAGTAGAGGACTTTGAACCGGAGTATATGTTATCCCTTGTTCCCTGTTTAGGATTGGGTTTCCAGTTCCTTCGAAATTCATTTCAATCACTTTCACTCTCAGTTGCCGCTTGCCTCTCAGTGGCATTGTCGCCTTTCTTGGGATGCACTGATTTAAAAAAGATAAAAAATTTTTTTTTAGAACATACGAAAAAGTCACCTGTAGTAGATGATGACTATTTTAATAAAGAAACGTCTAAATCCACTACTATTTGGTCTCCAACTTCAAAATTCCTGTAATAGGACAAGTATAAAAGATGAAGGGATAAATACATTTACAAGAAGAACTGTGAGACACTCTGACATCGAAAGATTCTTTGCTTAAGACCGGTTCTTGTTTACGACTTCATGCAATCACAGAATTGGAAAATACAACGATATGTAATGGTTAGCAAGCTTGTCTTGCTAAATCAATGACGACGGAGTAGTGAGTTCGATCCTCACTTTCGGCCTTGTGTCGCATCTAAACTACACTTATTAAATTGATATCACAGAATTCTTCTTCTTCTTCTTTGATCTTACGGCCATATCACGTTGAAATCCCGTTCCTGTACGATCACCGAATTTAAGCACGTCGAGCCTGGCCAGTACCTAGATGGATGACCACTTGGGACTACCTGATGCTGTGAGTTCGGATGTGCGGGTGGTGTAATGGATAATGGCTTGGAATTGTTAACCGGAGAGCCGATTTCCAATGTCAGTTGGGTTCGTTATATTCAATTGCACGCAAATACTTTTGTGAAAGGTATGAATTCACTAATTTCCCCCAGCTATGGATTAATTAAAAAGACTTGTATCACTAAATGATTATTATGTCAAAAAAGAAAAATTCTTACACTATAAAAATATTTTCTAGATTTAAATAACCTGCAAAGAAAACAAATAAAAAAAAACAAACTTCTTCATCATCATCATCATCATCATCATCATCATCATCATCATCATCATTATCTTCTTCATCGATGAAACGGAACTGCAAAAAATAAAAAGTCATCATGTCGCCATCATTCAATAAAGTCTAATTTAACTCGGATAACGATAGGAATTTACGATTTAGTGCGTCAAGTCATTTGCAGTGACAGTGGAAGACAGGTGCTACGGTTCCTCTTCTTTTTCCGCTTCCTCTTCCTATTTTTCTTCTTCTTCTTCTTCCTCCTTCTCCTCCTCCCCCTCCTCCTCATCTTCCTCGGCTTCTTCTTCTTCTTCTTCTTTTCCCGCTTCTTCTTTTTCCTCTTCTTTTTCTTCTTTTCCATCCTCTTCTTCCTCCGCCTCCACTTCTTCTTCTTCTTCTTCTTCTTCTTCTTCTTCTTCTTCTTCTTCTTCTTCTTCTTCTTCTTCTTCTTCTTCCTCCTCCTCCTCCTCTTCCACGACCTCTTCTTCTTCTTCCTCCTCCCCTACTTCTTTTCCGCTTCTTCTTTTTCTTCTTTTCCATCCTCTTCTTCATCCACCACTACTTCTTGTTCTTCTCGTTCTTGTTCTTGTTCTTCTTTTTCTTCTTCTTCATTTTACGCGTCTTCTCCTCCTTCCGCTTCTTCTTTGCCTACTTTTCTTTTTCTTTCTTTCTTTCTTTCTTTCTTTCTTTCTTTCTTTTTTCTTCTTCTTCTCCTTCATTTTCCACTTCTTCTTCTTCTTCCGCTTCTTCTTTTTCTCTTTCTTTTTCTCTTTCTTTTTCTTCACTTTCTTCGTCTTCTTCATTTTCTACATCTTCTTCCAGTTCTTCTTTTTGTAAATGCTTTTTGGATTTCCAACAAGAATTCAGACGAGTCCAAAAGTGCTTTTATGCCATAAAGTAAAAAAGGATAACATTCGTTTGTCTGACATTGTTAATCGAATGATCGATATGAAAAATATAAAGAAAATGCGAGATAACATTGCACCCCGCCAAAAAAAAACGTCATCTTACCAGCAGATATTTACGCCCAGTTTTTCCCCTTCCCATTTTATACGCGCCTCAAAATCTGTTATAGTTCTGCGTTCATATATCTCAATCATCATGGCGACCAGTTTTGATTTCAATAAATATTCAACAAAAACGGAGATTATTATCTGTGAATCCTGATTGAAGTTCAATAATAATTTTACTCGGTTTCGTTTAAACCTGATTTCATTTTGGGATTTTAGATTAGAGATGTTTTTATAGTTGAATCTGAGTTCCTTTCACACTTTCTTCATTTTGTTTCCCGACTTCCCGGTCACCTTTTTATTTTCCTCTCTCATTCGCCATTCCAGTCGCCTTCTTTCTGCTTCTCATTTCCTTTCTTTTTTTCAGCTTTGTTCCTTTTACCCCATTGACAATATTTTCTCGCAGTATTTTATAAGACATGGAATTTTTTCTCTATCTGTATCACCAAATACTTAATTCTGTACGTTTCTTTCTCTAAATATTTCCGTCTTTTCATCTCGTTTTTCGCTGTGTCATCAACATTTTCTTATCCTTATTCCCTGTCTAAGTTTTATTTCAATAATTTTCTTACCTATGGTTTATCTTTTGTCCATCATAACATTATCTATTTGTTTACTTATTAAACGCTACATTTGTCTGTTCCCTTTTAACATTTACGAGGATGTATTTCTATAAAAAGAAAGTCTCAATAAGGTTAAAATTTATAGTAAGGGATTCTATTGAGTCCTACCTGTTAATACAAAAAAGTTTTCTTTCATGATGTAGTTGTAAAATAGAGAAATTTGAAATAGAACGTCTGGAAGATTCGAGATCATTCCAGTATATTCGAGAAGAATCTAGATGATTCGAGAAACATCTAGAAATATGCAAATTAGGTGTTAGCCCCTATAAAATAGGTTTTTGGTAAAGGGTTGTCAGTTGGTGTAAAGGAATTGCTGCCAGTATCAACTCCGGCTTTTGATTCGAGGATTATTATATCCAGCCGAAAGTATCTCTATGAAAAGTTGCCGACCAACAAAAACTCAAAAGAGAATTTCATGGAACAAATTTGGTAAATAGACTTTTAACTAATGTTCATTGACCAAACTAAAAATTAATCTTTATTTACAAACATTTGTGGATTTCCAAATACAGCAACTAGATTACTTCGCTAGCCCTAACGTAGTAGATACTTGACTCTCCTCCCTTCTCCCCCGTAACACTTCGCCAGTAACTCTGTTTTCAGTTTTGTATAGCTAGTTGTATATCTTGTATATATTTTATTTTGTGTTTTTTCAGTAAATTAAATATTGTTTGTGATTTAGCTCTGTGTTTTGGCAAATCATTCTTTTTCCTTTGTTACAATTATCAACACATAACAGTCATATTAAAATGAATAGAAGTGTTACTTGGATATTCAATCCTAGAATCAAAATGTAAACAGCAAAGTCAGTAAATGTATAAAAATAAAAGTAACCTTAGAAACCGTCAAATTGAATTGATACAATTTAAGGGAAATGCAACCAATACGTTTTAGTACCAGACTCATTCTGCCATTCTTTCAACTTTACAAGAATCAGACTAGACCAGAAAATGGTGTATTTCTGCTAGATCCGTGTAGGTGCTGCAGAATCATTACTTTCCAGCCGTGGTATAGTGTAGAATTGTTTACGCGTTCTTGTGGGGTGGGGACTTATTCTCCACTCTGCAGCCCCTCTCTCATACAGGCACAGCATTGCAAGCTTATCTCCACATTTTTGCTATTTCCATGGAAAATGTCCAGTGATCCCCATTTTTTTAGTTACATCAATTCAGATATTTACATATAGGAAACACCATGCTACCTCCACAGAGCTGAATCAGTTTTATTGCCTTTGTATATTAGTTTTAAAGTGCACGTTCCACTGAGAAAAGAAATAGTCATTTGTGGAACAGATTCCGTGAAGATCCTTTTCTTCGTTTAAAGTAGTCTAAAAAAAAAATGCAAACCGATAGGAACAATTTTAGTTGATTGAATCAGTGAAATTAATTGGAAAATGGATTTTCTCCTAAAAGGATAAATCTCCCTTTTTTTTGTACATTCACTTTTCCTCTCCATCCTCAATAAAGAATCGTTCTTACATATCTCAATTAATTCGAACTGATTCCACTTAAAAGATAATAAAGAATAACAAGAATGGCGTGGTCACCTACAATCTAAGGGGATTGTAGAAAGTAAACACGTAAGATAAATGTATATCCAACCATATGGGAAAGAAATCCTGCCAGATGAAACGAACGCAGTTAGTCCGCGATTTGATCATTTGCTGAATGAAATTCTAATTTCATGTGCGCTTTGTTTCAATGTAAATCGATCCTTGCAGGAATATTAACTTTATCCATCTCTACTTTTATTTGTTGCCTTTTTTCGGCGTTAAACAGATTTCAATATTCTATTCTTCACATGGTAAACAATTTAATCACATAAACACTTCGCCTGGAACTGTAAAACCCTCCCTCCTAGAACCAAACTAGTAACCTACAATTATCAACCAGTGAACAATGAATTTTCACCTATCATGGTGAATGGTTGTTCACCCAAGGGAGTTCATTACTTTGAACGCCTATTCAATGTACATGAACTTCTTCCACAACCTCTTTCCTCCTCACCCCCTTGAGGTTTATGTCATGTTCTTTTTATGAAGATCTTGGTCTAATCTCATCGTCATCCGTTTGCTCCCGCTATCATCCATAGGCTCGTCTTCTGTCATATTATCCTAATCTGAAAAACTCATTCTTTCTTCTTCGACAAGATCTTCTTCCATCAAATCTTCCTCTTCAATTCTCAGTCCTAATAGGTCAGAATGGCCCATTCTTTTTGCAATCCCCTTAGATTGTGAGTGATACGATGGTGTTTTGTCCGGGAAACCAATCCACCTTAACCAATTACATAAATCTTCATCACAAAATTCTGGTGCGTTGTCTGATACCTATGTTTTAGGGACCTGATTTCTAGAAAGTGTCACTCTTTATTGGAGGCGCGTTTCTATCTTTAACGACTTCAGACTATCCAGAAAAGGAGTTCTCACTAAAATTAGAAATAGTTCTATGCCATAAACATGATTTATATGAACAGAAGATCAAAGTTTCGTTTCTTTAGGATATGAGTGTTGTATTCTCCTTCGTCGAAGATTATTTATCTCTACACATTTTGGGCATTTATGTACATATCTTTCTATGTAAGCAAATATGTGAATGTAGATCTGACGGTATGATGAAAAATATGGAGGAGACAAAACAAAATCCGAATATGCAAGTTTACTGTTTTAATGTTGTTTTACTGTCGACGTCAGGCGTTTCGGTCTAGTAGACCATCTTCAGGACATGGTTATTAGAAACATACTTAGGGTTAGACGATATTTAAAGCAACATGAAAAGACGATAGACACAAGACTAATCAGAAACAGAACAACTGAAATTCTAAAGTTAGCGTTCCTTTTTGGGGGGATTCAGTCAGGTTGGCGTCACGTTGGGGTCACGCGGGCGATGCTGCGAAAATACTAGACCCGGCGGTAAATACTAGACCCGGCTTCTTTAACATCTCCCCTTTCCTGGCAAGATTAATGCTTGACAAACGTACTTATACGCTTTAGATTCAAATAGAATTCCTCTTTTTCATTTAAGATAAAGTCTCTATCTTGCGAGCGCATTTTTCGCAGCGTCGCCCGCGTGACACCATGCCTTCAATTTTAATTTCTGCGTAGCTGTTATTCCACAATGCACCTTATCATGTACACATCTTAAAATATTTTTTCTTACTGTTTCTCGTGATAGTGTCACATCTCTATTGTGTGTAACACTGTTTTACATTGTTAATGTATACCGTATTTCTTTATAAGGTCTTTCAGCCACGGAACAATTACTCCACCGGTTTCTTCTTATTCTCTCAGTAATCAGACCTTGTAAAGTTTCCGATGAAAATCTTTGTAGAGATAATATATCAGTTTCAACGCAATGTAATATTTCTTCACCCGGGATTTGCATTTTTTCTTTTTGATTCTCGTTAAATTGTAACCATGACAGCACATCGACATCTCGTGTTGTATTGCCTTTTTATGTACTCAATGTCAAAATCATATGCCATTAATTTTATTGACCACCTTCGAATTATGGAAGAGTTATTTTTCGTAGCTCCTTTCTAGGTTTAAAAATAAACTCGAGAGGTTTATGGTCCGATTTTAATAGGAACCTTTTTCCTAATAAGACTTTCGATCTTTGACTGTGCTCCAGACAATGGGCAATTCCTCTTTTTCAATATTTGAATAATTTATTTTTGCTGCCGTCAATCGTTTTGAAAACTGCATTATTGGATTGCCTTCTTGCAATAAAATAGATGACACAGCTCGCTCACTCGCATCCGTAGTTAACGTAACCACTTTTTTGGGGATCAAAGATTTCTACCATGGGTTTTTGTTTTTTAAAACCTCAAACGCTAACTTTTATCTTTGAGTCCGTTTGAACTATTTCTTTTACGCAGTTTAGCAAATGGCTCGATTAAGTCGCTGTATTTTGGTAGGTATCTATTATAAAAATTAACCAATCCTAAATAGGATTCTAATTCTTTTTTATTAGTAGGTATAGATACTTCTGAATCTGTTTTTTGTTCTGGTGCAGTACCATCTTTTGAAATTTGGTACCTTAAATATGATACTGTATTGCAATCAAATTCACATTTGTCTGTATTTATTGACATCCCAGCATTTTTTTTAACTTGTTAAAGTACATGTTCTGTTTTTTTTTCTCATCTTTAGTGATGGCACCGAGGCAAATATCACTTGATAAATAATCATCTTACTAATTTCGTTAATTTATACGTTTTCTATTGCAGTCTGAAAAATAGCACTTGCCGTTTTTCCTCCCAAAGACATTCTCTTAATAATCCTACGGGGGGATTTTGTGGTAATTTCCTTGAATTTGTCATCAATATATGTTTGATTATAGGCAGATTTTTAAATCAATTTTTGCAAAACATTTAATGTCCGATAATTTATGGATAGCGGTTACGATATTGGGAATAGGAACCAAATCCGAGCGTATTTCATAATACATGCTTATTTTAAAATCTGTACATATTCTTAAGTCTCCATCTGATTTTCTGAAAACTATAATGGGAGAGGAGAATTTACTGCCACCTGGAGAAAAATTCTTCAAAATTCCCTCTTCTACCATTTTCTTTAACTTGACAAACATTAAAACTAGAAGGTGAATAGGTCATTTACGGGATTCAAAACCGGATGGCGGTACAATTTTCATTTAATTGTATGCTCGATTTATAGACCTTTAACAACCTCATTTTCAGCTTTTCTGATTTTACATATTGATTAATTTCTATTCCAAGTAGTTCATGAATATCTATACATTCCACTACTGTAATGAGAATAATTTCAAATTGGTCACAGATTGCAGAAGTTCCATTGAAGTAGTCCAAAGTTTTATAAAATATCCATCAAAATTGTCTCAATTTCAGGTGACTTCTCAATCTCGGTTTTCCCAATTGTTCCCAGAAATTTCTGTCTTCACTCCCCGTATCCACTTGTATTGGAAAATTCATGCCTTTTAATTTATATTTTTAAAAAAGGAAAATTTCTTTTCCTTACGTCTCTGTATTGAAACGCGTCATCAGTTCTTTTTTTCCCACTTTTTCTATACTGTCTATTTTGTTTTTAACTTTGCATACAGACTGAAAATGATGTTTTCTTCGACAGTTATGACATTTTTTCCAAAAGCGGGGTCTTTTTCTTTCAATGTCATGAACATAATACAGTATTTTCTTTTCTTGCGTTCCCTTTTATACTGTACGTTTCAGCATTATATTTTTATCAATTCCAACTCTTGTATAACTTCCACACATGCAATTAGAGACAAATTATTCAAATGTAATTGTTCCAGTATCTTATGCATTTAATCAAATCTCATTTAAAACTATTCATCCTCTATAATCAAATCACTTGCTAGCTTCTCTTTATCCTTCAATTGATTCACCATGTTTCGCTTTAATGGACAGAATTTTGGTTCTTTCCACTAAGTTTACTTTTTAGCTTGTAAATTTATTTTTAGCATTTCTGAAATGACGAAAGTCAAATTCCCTAATTTTTGGGGGGGAGGGTGTACCATAACAGAAACTTTCTTTATAGCTTCATAACGGTTACTTCATTTTTACTCTTTCTTATTTTACTGGCATTCAATTTTTAGCCCTAGCCTGGGTTGCAAAGCACTGGACCCAAGTCTCAACAAATTCTGGTTCGTCCAAGAGACTTAAACATCCTACCAGCGACGAAATACTGTTGAACAGTATTGTTCCAAGACACGCAATCAGTTGTCATTTTTATCAACCTTCAGACTATTTACTCTACACTTTATTTCTCCTATAAGCAATATATTAAAATAGGTAAAATCTTATTTGCCATTCTCGTTACAGCTTTCTAATATTTTTTCACTCATTATAACAGAGTTAAGGGGTCTCTCCTTTTTACACAAATGGACTCACCCAGTGTATACATATACTACTGCCAGACAATACCCGAGGAGACGAGACGGAACGACAGAAGAGTAGTAGAGTTCAGTGGTAGTCGAGTAAGTCACACACAGAGACGGCGGCAAGCGTCACAGTTAGCGAGCACGTAGACTCAGTAAGGAGTCAAACCGCGATACTTCAATACCAAGACTGTATATATATTAGTGCTACTAACCCGCATTCCTGTATCTACTAACCCGTATTACCAGTTTGTATTATTACGCTAATACATTTATTTTCCTTATCCATTCCTGGTGCTTGTTATTCATTGATATCGGATTCATCCCGGAATCCACAACAAACAGTATACGACCAAGTGGCATCATAGTTTTGCTTGGGATGAAATATTAAAAAAATAAAACAACTTCCGTAAGTTCTATGCTATTAGTTTCATCTCTCGCACTTCTCGCTTGTGGAATTTTCTTTCTGTTTCCTGATTTCCAGTCTATTGTGATCTTTGAAAAATTAAATTAAATGTCAATCGTCATTTTCTGTTTCTTTAAATCCTGTTCTTTTATTGTTCTATCCATTTTTTTTTCAGTCTGATTAACTCCTTGAATCTTAGTAGCTTGATTGCCTTGCTTGAAACGATTCAAACAAAAGATTTCATCTTACGTTTTAAAAGGACATGATATTTTTAAAAAAAAAGGTGAGTTTCCAGTTTCTTTCCCCTCTAAACGATGTCTTAAACATCGTACATGTCATATGTCACCTTTTTTCTCGACTTTCTGAATCTTTACATTTTCTGTGACCTCTTTTAGTGCCGTTTTTTAATAACAGGAAAGAAGAATTATTTGTCCTTTTCTCTGCATTTCTTTTTCCTGACACAAGAAGCTAATCTCTGGATTTTGATGCATGCGTTTCTGACACTGACATAATGGAATTTTATCTTTTTCTCTTTGCTTAACTTTCTCGTTTCCAATTCATTAGGTAAAGACAAATACAAATGATTAGCTTTTGTGAAAAGCAAGAATTCTTCCAGTGAAGTATTAATGTTTTCAAAATGAAAGGAATAACGCAGTTTCATTCGTTTACCCACGTTTTCGTTGAAGAGGCTCTTTATCAAGAAAAGTCGTGATCATTTCCAGAAGAGGAAGAGGTTAAGTAGCAGTCATGTGCAAAAACTGTTTCTTTAAATAATGCTTACATTAATTTGTGGCAAAAGGTCGAAGGGGCAGTGGGAAAAGGCTGGTTAACACTGATTATCCTACACTAAGCTAATCTGATACACAAGTCATTCATTCTTGATCAATTACCACAAGAAGTAATCCACCACCATTCAATCCAATACATACAATATTGTATAATCACAGGGATCCTACGAAAACCACATAACATAAAAATTTCACTATTTACATTATTCGGACTATTGTCCTCATCTTTGTTGTCATATTTATTACAACGTTTCGGCCGATGTACGCTCCAGCCTTCTTCAGGTGGTTGGAATGTCGAACTGAATATTCTATATGTAATGCTAGATTCTTGATGGCTAAAGTTTGAATTTTTCTACATTGCTCGGACTAAAGCCTTTATCCACTGTGCCATGTGTCCTCATGAACACATGGTACAGTGGATAAAGGATTGGCTAGATCCAGTGACAGGACCCAAACAGTGTGAGTTCAATACCCGGTTAAGGCAGTGGAGAACTTGGAGAGGGGAATTAACAGGAGATAACTGATAACTAAAATCCATTAAACATGGCACGTTGAACAAGTACAGTCTACCCCAGTGAGCGAAATAAAGGGTTCAGTTCGACATTCCAACCACCTGAAGAAGGCCGGAGCGTACAACGACCGAAACGTAATAGATATGGCGACAAAGACGAGGACAATAGTCCGAATAATGTAAATAGTGTACATAATACCTCATCTCAGAAATATAGACAGATACTGAAGGACCGAAACGCTGTAATACATATGGCGACAAAGATGAGGGCAATAGTCCGAATAATGTAAATAGTGTACATAATACCTCATCTCAGAAATATAGACAGATACTGAAGGGCCTAAACGCTGTAATAAATATGGCGACAAAGATGAGGGCAATAGTCCGAATAATGTAAATAGTGTACATAATACCTCATCTCAGAAATATAGACAGATACTGAAGGGCGGAAACGTTGTAATAAGTATGGCGAAAAAGATGAGGAAAATAGTCCGAATAATGTAAATAGTGTACATAATACCTCATCTCAGAAATATAGACAGATACTGAAGGGCCGAAACGCTGTAATAAATATGGCGACAATAGTCCGAATAATGTAAATAATGTACATAATACCTCATCTCAGTAATATAGGCAGATAAAAATTTCATATGTACAAAATGTATTTAGATTTAACAAAAACATATTAAAAATATATGACATGAAATGAGGGAGAAGAGGACAAACCCAATAACAAAAATAAAGTGGAATATAACATTCAAACAAATATAAAAAAATGTTAGTAGTGCCCGTCCACCCCACAGAATCATGCAACGCACTCGCTAGAGGCGAGGCAGGGCCAAATAATTTACGGAATGGGAGAAGCAAAGGCTGATTCAGTCCGGCTAAAAAAGTGGGCGGGGGCAGGACGAATAAGTAACTGGGGAAGATGGGAATCTTGACAAGGACCATCCCAAAAGAGAATGTCGAGAACAGGCCGGGAACAGCAATTATTCTTATTGACTAGAAGTCTAGCTTAACCAGAGGAAGGTACCGTCAGGAAAACGCCCTGTTGTGTCGAAAGGAGAATAAAAAAAGAAAATCAAGGCTAATCCCGTTCACGCTAACCCGGCTGACTACTTTCACTCACCTTTCGCTGAAATCTGCTGATAGCAAACATTTTCTGTCAGTTTTGATCTTCATATTAACCTGATGTCCAAAAATTCAAACAGATCCTGATGAGAATAACGTGCGTAGCTATTAAATGGTTGTTCGTGTTCAGTATCACCGTTTTGAAACAATTATCATTTTCAGGTGTCTAATAGATGTGTGGACGTTTATGTAATTATGAGGAACGTTTTCCTACCAACCCATTTATGAATTCTGAACTGATGCTAAGAATATGATAGACTGAACCAGTGAGTAAAGACGTTTTAAAGAAGATGAAAACAAAAATATGCTTATACTTAACATCAGAAAATGTCAAGTGACAATTCTGGTGCAGATAATGAGAAAAGAGGGCTTTTAGAAATTGACACTCACAGGGCATTCTCAAGATAAGGCAAGAGGGACAGAGGAAAGCAGCAAATAACCCACTTAACGATCGTGTGCAAATGAGAACAGGGATTAGTGGAGGTGATAAAAATATAAATCATACACAGTGCTACGAAGGAGAGGAAATTGTGGAGAACCATGATCATTCACAACCTGAAGGGACACGGCAGATAGAAGAAGAATAAATGATTATCCGGTCACCTATTATGAAGACTCCACTGCTTATTGCATATTCATAAAAAAGCGACTTACGATTATTAAGAAAATAGCGTAGAAACCTGTCAGAAAATGAATAAAAAACAGACGCAAAATAGCGTAGAAATAGTAGAGATGAATAGAAATCAGACAGAAAATAGCGTAGAAATTAGGCAGAAAAAGCGCAGAAATCACAGAAAATAGCGTAGAAACCAGGCACAAAATAGCGTAGTAAACGTAAAGATGAATAAAAATCAGGTAGAAAATAGCGTAGAAATCAGGCAGAAAATAGTGTAGTAAAAGTAATGATGAATAAAAATCAGGCAGAAAATAGCGTAGAAATCAGGTAGAAAATAGCATAGAAATGTAATGAATAAAAATCAAGTAGAAAATAGCGAAGAAATCAGGCAGAAAAAGCGTAGAAATCAGGTAGAAAATAGCGTAGAAATCAGGCAGAAAATAGCGTAGTAAAAGTAATGATGAATAAAAATCAGGATGAAAATAGCGTAGAAATCGGGTAGAAAATAGCGTAGAAATCAGACATAAAATAGCGGAGAATAAGTAATGAATAAAAATCAGGTAGAAAATAGCGTAGAAATGTTGTAGAAAATAGCGTACACATCAGGTAGAAAATAGCGTAGAAATCAGGTAGAAAATAGCGGAGAATAAGTAATGAATAAAAATCAGGTAGAAAATAGCGTAGAAATCAGGTAGAAATTAGCGTAGAAATCAGACAGAAAATAGCGTAGAAATCAGGTAGAAAATAGCGTAGAATTCAGGCAGAAAATAGCGTAGAAAAAGTAATGAATAATGATCAAGTAGAAAATAGCGTAGAAATCAGACATAAAATAGCGTAGAAATCAGGTAGAAAATAGCGTAGAAATCAGGCAAAAAATGGCGTAGAAAAAGTAATGAATAAAAATCAAGTAGAAAATAGCGTAGAAATCTGGCAGAAAATAGCGTAGAAAAAGTAATGAATAAAAATCAAGTAGAAAATAGCGTAGAAATGAGGTAGAAAATAGCGTAGAAATCAGACAGAAAATAGCGTAGAAATCAGGCAGAAAATAGCGTAGAAAAAGTAATGCATAAAAATCAAGTAGAAAATAGCGTAGAAATCAGGCAGAAAATTGCGTAGAAACAAAATAGGTTAAACGTCAGACAGAAATAACTCATAAATAGAAATGATAAAAACAGACATAAATTATCGTAGAAAGAGAATAGATTAATAAAATCCAGACGAAAGTCAACAGAACAAATAATCAAAAAATGGAGTTGTAATAATTTTAATCTTTGTCTATGAGCTAAGGACAGTCTTAGCGGAGTTAGGAGTCATTACTTGCGTTTCTCAGTCTGGACAAATAACCTCATTTCGATTACACATAGTTAAGCTGCCATTATCATGATTATTGTTGTTGCTGTTGTTACTTTTCATTTTTTTTTTTAAGTCTTGTATCGATAATAACTTATTTTGATGGCTTGTCTTGTTTTATTATGAAAACAAGTGTAACCTAATTTTTTGTTTATAATTCGATAGACTACCCAGAAATATTTTGATTAGCGCAATATATATACCGGAGTAAAAACAATTATTTTACATATGAAT